>JAQMCW010000023.1:2724293-2737891 GCA_030068335.1 Chrysichthys cranchii
AAAGCCAATCTCAACTGATTAAACAGGTGTAATCAGGTGTGGCTCCTGTTTGGTTGGAATGAAAACCTGCACCCACAGCGGCCCTTTTATGGACCGGTTTGAGACCCCTGATCTAAACTGATCAGAAACAGATTGTTGTATGTATTCGTTGTTTACTGAGAAAAACATAAAATGGGTGATATGGGGAATTTTTTTTAAGAGATATTTATTGGACTTTTTGAACCAAAGTTCAATTGAGTCTTGGGTGGGAGTCCTTAAGACGGTATTTGGACCTGCGTGTAAGGTGCGCGCCTCCTGCAGGAGGCGCTGTCATATGAAACGCACCAGAATTTACTGCTGCAAGCTTACTTTACTGCAAGTTTGGGGTTTCACTGTGGGAATAATAAACAGAAACGATCACAGGCAACATGTGGTTTCGAAATAAATTTGCTGGAGGAAAAAATATTCTTTAAAAGACGTTGGACTTGTCTGTAGTTAAAACTCGTGTGTTTTAACTAGTCCAGCTGCATGGGGGAAAAAAATGCCACGGTTTTAAATAGACAGGATTACATGCAGGGTATCACACTTGTATATACGACAGAGAATCAAATAGTAAAGACGAAATACATTTAACAGCTTTAACAGAAGTAACTGGGAGAACCTGAACACGTCACTGTTCCACATAGTCCCCATGTGAAACTACGCATTTGTCGTATTATTCATCTAGCTTCTGGATTCCTGCAGAGAAGAAGTTCTCCTTCAGGGGACCGAAGACGTGATAATGGGTCAGCACCAGAGGACGTGGGAGACGTCGGAACCCACCCACTTCTGTCTCTGCAGCTGTATGAGGACGTGCATTGTCATGGTGCAGCAAGACTGTTTTGTCTTTGTCAGCATTCCTCTTCTTTTTCTGCGTATTGCAGGTTGAAGTTCATTTCACAGCAATGTACAGGAATTTACACTGTTCAGTGTTTGCCCACGCGCTTGGAAATGTACCAGAATAGGAACCTTCATGTGTCCAAAAGAACCTTAAGATGGTTTTCCTGGTTGAGGACTGACTTTTGAGTTTCTTCTTCACTGGAGAAGACGGACGTCTCCACGCCATGCTTCGTCTTTTGCTCTCTGGGTTATCGGCTAATTTTAAAATTGCGTTTTTATTCTCCCTCCTATTTATATTAAGACAATTCCATGATCGTAGAGTTCCCACTTTTGAAGACGGAGCTGGATATGCGTAGGAGAAAATGTGAAATGCGAAGCTTCCAAGCAGACCAGGCTTCAGTTTGTTAATCAGAAATTTAAATTAGTCTTGAGTCAGTCGCAGCACTTTGCAAAGTTTCCCAGCTCAGGAAAGTCTTCAAAATAGAGGCATTTATGCTTTCTGGTTTCTCAGTAAAATGACTACCATAGTTGTGTTTTTTGAGAGAGAGAGAGAGAGAGAGAGAGAGAGAGAGAGAGAGAGAGAGAAGCTTGGGATAACAGGAGCGAACTTGTCTCTTGAACAATCCACAATAAGAAAATCAAACTTTAAACTGCTGAATAATGTCACATGATTTTATTTATTACTTGTACAGTACATCAAGACACTGAAATGCTTCCAGCAAAGCTCAGATAATCTGCTTAGATGCAATACAAGAATATACAAAACACACAAACACACATATATAAATTAGTGCAACATAAATTAGAATCATAAACTGAGTAATCCAATCACTTGTTAAGCGCTGGAACACTTGCACTGAAAAAATATCAAGAAAGGTGGTTTCATTTGATTCACCTTATACATGCAGTACATTAACAACACAAAGAAGCAAAAATACAATACAATAAGTGAGAAGAAGACAAAGCTCAGCTGTGACATGACCCATTTCTCAAAGAAGACCCCAGCGTCGGTTAATTTTCCCACAAAATTGAAGTCTTCAGGACATTTTTTTTTCAAGTATCGTGTTTAAAGTTGCATATTTGTCTTAAAATGAATGGAAAAGAGATGCTTTTAGAGAACGACTGTTTATTGTTGCTATAACAAAGACTAACTTGTTCCACGGACGTTCTATAGCACGACTATTAACGGATAAAAAGCTGCATTGTCAAATCACTGTAACTTGTAAAAGTTATGATTAGGATTACAATTCGACACTGAACGAGTGTTCATACCATTTCTGGCTAATTTATTTCTATGAAACTGAATCATGTGAGCAATGTGGCCACCTAAGTCACTTTTTATCCTTTTTAGGTCTGGAAGAAATTAGCAACTGTCAGTAACTTTGTAGATATTGTATTTAATCGAATATAACCAGCACACTGTATTTAGTTGCATGTTTAGTTACAAGTAGTGAGGACTATTACACCTTTTATGTTGACATAGCCTGGATTGAGTGAGAAGCTAACATGTTAGCATGCCTTTAATGATATACTTGCTAAGTATTGCAACGTTAATGCGCCACAACTTTGAACTATGTCAGCTGATTACAACTAGATAGGGTGAAGTGTGACACATATTTATTCATTTTTATGAATTTATTTATACTGTGTTGATTTTAAACTCGGAAGTCGGGATATGGGAGTTCTGAGTCAGAAACGTCAACTGGAACGCCCCCTTAAGTCGGATTTTCGATTTGGAAAGTCAGGAGATCCTCACTTACCCCGAGTCATAAATCCAAAATGGCGGCCCCCCGTGCCTGAACAGTAAGCGAAACCTGTGGTTTTATCCTGTTTATTAAACTTCGACCTATTTTTGTCCCGTTTAATCAGTCGTACACACAGTACTGTCCAAGTTTTATCTGTGCTCAGGTTGATATGGGGTTTTGATGCACTAAATACCATGTAATGTGTTGTTTTCAGGTGGTTTTGCTAATTACTGGCTAATTGCTATGCGGTAGTGAGTGAACCTGGCTTTCCCAACCGTGTGACATTTAAAGAAAAGTCATTAAAGGAAGTTAAAGTTTCAGTTTAAAACTTGAATGCTATTTTAATAGGGTGAGATCAGATTATTAGGGAGAGATCTTGATTAGATTCCTAGTAAAACAGTAACTTAAGCAGTAAAGGACAAACACGCAAGCACAATAGCAGTTATCCTGGAGGCGTCCATATTGGTTTTCTGACTCTACAAATAAAACACAGTTAAGTCGCTCCCAGCTTTGAAATATGACTTCTGAGGCAAATGGAACGCAGCATTATTATTATTATTATTACTATTACTATTATTATTATATTTTAATTTTAACTTTAATTTTAATTTTAATTATTATTGGTTTTTTTATGCATTTATTTATGTATTTATTTATTTATCTATCTATCTATCTATCTATCTATTTATTTATTTATTTATTTTATTATTTCCCAGGGTGAATGAACCTAAAAGTTTGTGTGTTAGAAAACATGCGCGTCAGCGATGTATCTAGTCACCTAGTTAGCTAGCACGTCTGTGTGTCTTAAGGCTACATGGTGTTGTTTGCAAAAGGAAACTAGCTACATATGTCTCACAACAGATCTGAAACGAAAAAAAAAAAAACAAAAAACACTCCCGTCACATTTTTTACAGATGCAATTTCCACTTAAAGTGCTACCGGTCTAAACTGCTACGTCGATTCCAAAGCACATCTATCTGTCAGACAGACGACTGCTAAACGCCTCACAAACGGTTCTGATGTAAACTAGCATTTAAAAAAGATTGCGACTCATGGAGCTTAGTTATACACCAATTACATTCAAATCCATCCAAGATATTTGGGGAAAGAAAGAGCCTTGCGTTGATCCGCACACACGTTAGTGTGATTGACACTGGCTCGTAAAGCTGTGCGTACTGACACGTCAGTGGAGCGCCAAAATGTTCCACTTGAAAAACGAACCAGTGGGTCTTCGGGGAAATGTTAGCGTTACGAATTGGTGTTTAGGGTAAAATATCGTTTTCATTTATTATTACGTGGGTGTGGTCTGAAAAAGGAGAACGGCTCTGTAGCAGCGTTTTTAATGGCTCTAATGTGTCATTATTGTTTTATTCCTGCTACACAGGATAAGAGTTTTTGGATTTTGATAAATTTGTTTTGGCACCACAGAGTGCCGTTGTGTGTGTATACCCTGTTCAGGCCTCTCTCATACACACACACACACACCCACAAACATGCACACAGCCAGCTGCAACTCTGTTAGTATGACAGAGGGAGGATGGAGCGCATGTGATAAAGTCCTTTAGGGAGTGATGGGGAGGTTTCCTACAATGAGGCCCTCTATGGGACTGAACGCTGGGACAGGCTCATGATCCGCACCATGTGACCAGAGCGAGGGAGAGGTGCGAAGGCATGGGCTCGATCCCAAATTGAACACGGTTTTAAGAAGCCGACCCGTTGTTAAGGTTAAACGAGAATGACCGCCACCACAATAAAACAACAGAAACTCTTTCAATAAAGGTCATATGTACCGTACAATGATTTGTTAGAATGCATTCCTGAGACGTTATACATATTGTTATAATTATTTGTGACATGGTTGTACAGTTCGCAGCTTTAAATATATCCGTTGTAGGAATAATGCATCATAAGTAGTGCTTCTAACACATTATACGGTAGCACCAAATCATAATGCGTGATGCAGTGGGAGGCTTGGTGATGGATATGACCTGTCAGGAAAAATACTTACATTATATTAACAAAAAAAAAAAAAAAAAGCATCATGTTAATGATTCAACATGCATACTCGTGATAAAGCATTTTCTTAAAGTTTATAACAATATACATGGATATGAACAGAGAAACAGAACATGTTTAAAAAAAACAATTGCAATTCAATCAATCAATCAATGAATAAATACACAAATGTAATGTTGGTAAATGCTCGAGGATTTAACACCGAATGTTTTTTTTTCCACATTTATCGTACAAAGCGGTTGAATTCTCGATTCTGATTGGTCCAAAGGTGTTGATTAATTTTCCATATCAGCAGCGATGAAATTCCCAGGTACTTGTAGGACACACACTTCACATATTTTCGGCAATAATAAACAGATTTTAAAAAAAACAAAAAAAAAAACCCATATAACTGTTGAGGTGATGAGGTGGTCTGTGAGACGTTTATTTAATGTTTATGGAAGGAGTCTCCAGTTTCAGCATTTTTAACTCTCAGACCTTAAACCTGCAGCTTTTTTCCAACAAGTTTTAAGTAACATGAAAAGTCTTGTTGACTTCCAGAGAGAAAACTAAAACAGAGGCTGGTGAGAGAAAGGATGTCTATAGCTGTTATAATCTAAGCGAGAACAGAAACTAACTAGTTTCACAGACATCCTATAACATTAATGTTACTATAAATGGATAAAACATATGACTTGTCATTCTTTATTTTTAAAAATTGTGACCATTGGCAAGTTGCAGTGGTATAAAAAAAGGAATAAAAACTTTGTCTTGTGCTGTATGTGGAACTTTGGGTTGGTAAGAGTATCTCCATTTCACAGGCAATTTCATTTCACTTCATTTCATGTTTATTTCATTAATTGTACTGTAAGGACACCATATGTATATTTTTAATTCTTGGTATAAACTTAGTTCAGAATGAGAATTGAATCCAAGAAATTAATTAAGGCGGACAAAGGTTACATGTTTGCAAGGATGTACAATACAGGCCAGAAAAAATAAATAAATAAACAAACAAACAAATAAACAAACAAACAATTTGTCACACACTCCTTTGTCAAACTATGATTACAAGGAAATATCAGAAATAGATAAAACAAATATAGCTGACTGGATTTCAGTATTTTATAGCGTGTAGTAACACGTTATTTAGCCACAAAATTTGTTTTGAAGAAGACACATCAGGTCTGGGGTGGCATGGTGGCTGAGTGGTTAGCACTGTTGCTTCACAGCGAGAAGGTCCTGGGTTCGGCATGGGTGCCTTTCTGTGTGGAGTTTGCATGTTGTTCGCGTGGGTTTCCTCTGGGTACTCCGGTTTCCTCCCACAGTCCAAAGACATGCATAGAGGTTAAAACTATGGCTTATGGCTACTCTAAATTGCCTGGAATTCTGTTTACGAATGTCAGAACTTGATTGTCTCTCTTGATTGTGTTTTACTGAATCGACCAATCTATGGCTACCTGTCTGTCTTGTCCCAGATCAGTGTGTGAGAGTTTTAATGCACTGTCTGGGCCTCGTTTCAATCCTCTGTTGTACTGTATCACAACTGATAAGTCACTTTTTTTATTTAAGTCAGGTGGTGGATGAGGGATAAAGGCAAGCACAGATTGTGTTGTTCCTACAGTGAAACATAGAGGTGGATCAATGATGGTAAGGGGGTATTTTGGGGGAGGAAGGTCTGGAGACTTAGTCCAAATTAAAGGGATCCTGAAAAAAGACGAGTATCACTCAGTTCTTCAACATCACACAGTTACGTCTGTTTTACATATGACTGGACAAAATTTAACTCTTCAACAGAATAACGATCTCAAGCATTCTTCAAAATTATATCCAGTCCAAAGAAAAACAAAATGTTTTGAGAATTATGTCTTGGCCTCCCCAGTTTCCAGATCTTAGTCCTATGGCTTGAGCTGGCATGGATGAGCTGGACCAGCAATTTTGAAATAAGCATCCAGCAAATGAGACAGAACTGTTTGTATGCTTGAAAAGGTGCTGGAAGAGTTATATAAGTTATTTGTAAAAAAAAAAAATTTGCTTTACAGCTTGCTGCAAATCTGTGCGGCTGTGATAAAGGCAAGGGGGCAGTTATTTTGATGAAATGCGTGCTTCGGCGCTTGCATCCATTAAATTACACTTCAAAACCACTGAGTTCCATTTGTTTCAAGTACTTCTAATCTTTTCTTGTAATAAAGGTTTGACAAAGCAGTGTATCGTTCTGACCTGCAGTGTACACATGTGTAGCATACATGTGTATGTGTAGCTATTGACGTCACGCATGAACAAAACAGTGTGTCCATTTGTTTAGATATGACTAGCATGCATGGCTTACAACACAACAGTGCGAATGTTCAGTTCATGCTTAATAGAATAAAGATATGTTGGCTATCTAAACGTTTTGGAGTCTGGAATGGTATGATACCCAAACCCAATAATAAATCTATTATTATTATTATTATTATTATGCAGAAATACCAAAAAACCGATTACGTTACATGTCGCAATGCTGACCTTGAATATGGAGAGCGTAATTTAACCTGACTTTTTTTTAGATTCGATTCTTAAAACTAGTGATATATGTTGTTATTATTATTCTCCCACTCATATCTTGCTTCATGGCTTTTAATGGTGGAATTGTAAAGCAAAATGTTTTTTGGATCGACGAGGAAAAATGACTTCATGTAAATTTACAGATTGCCACGCTGTTTTATCTCCTGGCCATGAAGCCAGAGCAGTCTTGAGGGGCGGCCCGGGTCATCTGGTTCTGTTTGCTTCACATTTTTAGCGCACAGCTTTTTGAGGTTCATCGGGGATCAGTGAGGAGAACAATGCGAATTACAGTCATGCGTTCCCCATGTCCAGATTGTGAGCTTTAAAGTCCCATTACTCTCCTGCTTTGTGTTGACAGATGGAAAAAATCACGTTTTTGACATACAGAATCAAAAAATCAACAAATGCAAACCTCCACAAGCATGACTGGTCGAGAATTCCTGATGAAACTTGACACGTTCGGCGGTTTCTGCGTAAACCTATGCCATATTTTTGGAACTTAATTAAAAGTTGCGTCATGTTTTTGTAAATGGTCACTTGGCTTTTCTGCAGCCGTTGAGCTTCTGCATAACAAAACGTTGGTGAACTTGCAGCATTTGTGTATGCGAACGCAGGAAATAAACCGCCTCTGATCTGTTCTGGAAAGGAGGTGACGAAATATTCTTGTTAATAACAATGCAAACCTCAGTCTCAAATCACAAAAGTAAGTTGGGTTTTTTTTTTTTTTTTAAATTATAGTAGGATGGAACTTGGTATTTGGACGACATGTTGAAGGCACATCAGGAATTTATTAAGAAGCCACGGAATCCATCATACTGATATATTAATGCTTTCATGAGAGATATTTTCGTGTTTGGCTTTTCGTGGTTAATTCTCAGATCGCTTTTGTCACTGCGAAATCTTCATTGTTTGGTTGACAGACAGTGTCACTGGATGCTTGTAAATTGCAAACTCACGGGAAGTTAATAATAATAATAATAATAATAATAATAATAATAATAATAATGGGTAATTTAGATTATGGTTCAGATTAGGGGTAGTGTTATGTGGTATTGGCTTTTCTTAGAATTGATCTGTGTGAAATCCAACGAAAACAGCCACTCTGGTAAAAAAATAAATAAATAAATAAATAATAATAAAAATTCCTGCAAATTTTGCATAAAATGCTGAGATTGGGTTGCTTTTCAACATTTTTCGCCAGATATTTTTCTGAGTCATGGTACTGATCCAGGCTCAGCTCCAGTCTGTCCTTAGAGTTTACTTCAATTTAAAGGAAATCTACTTAAATCGTTCCTTGGCCTCTCTTTGGGGTAAACCCTTAACAAGTCTATATAAACGCCTATAACAGAATAGAAATACCAACCCCTAACCCTAACCCTAGGCCCTGATGTGTGTAAGAACCTAAGCTAATGTGATAATTTAAACAAAACAAAATACGATTCACTGATAAGTACTGTATTTAGTACAGAGGATTGTGTCGCAATACCACAAACATGTTCGCACATTTGCTTCAACGAATATCCAATATGGTGTGTTTCCACCTTAAAATTACAACCTAAAATACTTTTCTTGGAATTTATACAAATAGATTAATTTTGCTTTCACAGTGGGATTTAATGCAGTCTGGGAACAAAGGTCCGCAAGTGCAAATAAATACATCCCAAGGGCAAGTATTACGTTTGAGAAAGCTTGTTTCCGACATTCAGAAACAATATTATAACACTTCCTAGGTAGGTAGGGGGTATTTAACGTGTGGGGTGTGGCCCTGCCGTGGGAAGAAATTGCAGAGGAGGGTGTAGATGAGGGCTGATATCGAAAATACCAAAAAGGAATATTTAAAACCTTTATGTGAGTCTGCGTGGGAGCTCAACATTTTAATATTTCAGTAGGATAGATAATCTAAATAGATATATAATCTGAAATCGAGCAAAAGAGATTGAAAAAAGATGATTTAATCAATGTTTGTACAGGTTTCTTTTTTTTTTTTTTGCCTCATCCCTCTGGAAGCCCCGCCCCCATCACATTTCACTTTAGAACACTATGTATTTTTGTATGTATATATATATATATATATATATATACACACACACACACACACACACACACACACACACACACATAAGTTCAACAGAAAATGTGCACCAAGGATGATCTCAAAAATAAAAAAGAATTTAAAAGAATGTGTGGAAAATCTAAAAAAAAAAATGTTCACACAGTATAAACACAAAAGAGAAATGTTGAACGCATCTGATTTAGTTTTAGGAAATAATATTCATCAAACTTAGCCACTTTTTAAACCAGAGGCTTAAAAAAATTTTCATTAGCATCTTTTTTTTTTTGGAGGGGGTTGACTGTTAGCATGAGTATCCCATTTATTCCAGACATCTCCTTGTTTCTATGCCAGCAATAAATTTGATGAGTCAATTTTTTTTTTTTGTTTACATCAATTAGACAATGTTCTATCTCTATAATTCGTCTAAATCATGCTTAGTAGCCACAACTGAGCAGTTTGTTCTTAGTTGTCATGGATAAAACCATTCATTCCATTACATTTATTTAATAGTTTTACTGAAGTGGGGTGAAATGACGCAAATAGAGCCTGGCTATAAAACCATGTTGTAAGAAATGGCCTAACATTTCTTTTGAAGTCAGGAAACAATAATGTATTGGACGGTTTTTTTTGGGGTTTTTTTTTTTGGGGAGGGGGGGGGGGGGGGGTGGTATTGTGTGTTTTGTAACCAAAGTGGGTTTGAAAGTCTTACTGTGCTGACAGATTCGAAATCTCACACCCCCCGAGTCGCACTGTTTCACCCACATCAGTCGGAGCACAAACAGGAACAGGAACAAATGCCTCATGCCTAACCAAATTAGGAATGCACGGCCATTATACCTCTGATGCCATGCTTTCATCTGTTCATAAATAGAGCTTTTAAAATACTGCCTCCTCCAGAGTCTAATGATCTTTGTGTGAATTAAACTAGAAGATGGACTTTAATTAGCCCCAGCTGTCTCGATCACGTATTCATCCAGGATTATGATTAACCCCCACGACCGCGGTGGCTAGCTCTGCCGTGCGCTTATTACGACCCATTCGACTGTACAGTAAACCATAAAATAGCTTTTACGTATCACAGAAATGACATACCATGGTACATGCTCTGTACTTGTACCTACACAACATCTAATAATATTCTACACCTCATTTTACATCCCAAGGGTTGAGACATGTCCGGGACACGACATGTCTTCTGTACGCCTTCAGCATGAAGTTCTATATTTCAGAACGTTGATGCGTTGTGTAACACGAGGATTATATTAGATTATGACGGACCCAACCCATTTGTTCTCTTGACAGCTTTTAAAACCTCATTACCCAAAGTAATTTGTTAAGAACCTGATCTCGGCACGGCACTCTCTCGGTAAGGTGGTGCAGGAGCTATTCTGATCTCAGATAACGTCTAAAACATGTTTCGTGCAACAGCTGGTCTCCTGCTAGAGGAATAAGAGAATATCAGAGACATCTCGAGAGGCCAACGCTGGATATCTGCCCAGAGAGCTCACACGATAGGCGAGCTGAGTGCAAGCCTCAACCAATGAGCAAACACATGGGGCTGACACCCCACCCTACCTTGACCTCCCAACCTTATATGGTTAGGAGGTGGAGCTAGATTAGCTGTTTGGTCTTATTTGACCCTTTGCTTTGGCAAGCAGACACAACAAATATAGAGGTCAGGCCATGTCCAGCGTTCTAAAGAGGATGGATGGGAATAGCTGTTGGTTTTTTGTTTTTTGTTATTTGTTTATTTTGGGTTCATTTTTCTCGCTGACGCTCAGGCTAGAGCCAGAGCTTATCGATTAATATTGCAAATGAAGAGTTCAGCAGATAATGTACACACTTTCTTGATATGGGAACAGACCCAGGACGCAACTGTCGAAGAATATTCAGCGCCGTGTTACAGAAAACTCAACAACTCTACAAACCAATCACCAGAGGCCCTAGAGGATTCGTGTTACATAAGAATAGAATTACTAAAATGACTTGAATGCTTGTTTTATTATTAGGGGTCCAAGCAGAAAAGATGAAGGATCTCATAGTGTCATGCCAAAGAACCATTCACTTGGTTTTGATTAAATTTGGCACACTGATTAAGCACCATCCTAAAAGCCTTCACACCAATTTTTGAGTGTTTCCTATAAAACCTCGGGCTCCAGCAACAAGCCGAAAGATGGATGCATATTTCGGTCTATAACTCTGGAACTGATCATCTCAGAGCCATCATTCTGGTCCTGATGATTATGATTGGTTCAGGGTCAATCACAAAGGTGGTATTGGCCACCATTTTGAATTTCATTTCATCTTTCGTAACCACTTTGCCTTCGTCTTGCTCACGGTGGATCTGGAGTTTATCCTGGGAGCACTGGGTGTGAGGCAGAGACACACCCTGTATGAGAGACAGCCCTTCCAAAGCCACTAGTGGACGCACAGATTGACACAAGAGGCGATTTACAATAGCAAATCTACATTTTGTCACGTTTTAGGGAGGTAGTAGGAACCTGGTGAACTTTGAAGAAAGCCGCACGGACATGAGGCGAGCATGTGAAATGCTGTTTGGACAGTAACCCGAGCTTGTGAGTGAACCGGGGATCCTGGATCCGTGAGGGGCCAATTCTTCCCGCTACGCCACCTGCTGGCTATTTATTTCAGCGTAGTAAACGATAGTCTAGTGTAATTTTCCTCAAATATCACACCAGTGCCACGTTCCAATCAACTCCTCCACATACACAAAGACACACATTGACAAGAGCCAAATCAAACACTCTGTGTCAGCTTCCATGCTTGCCAGCCATGGACAGGTATCGGCCAATCGATCGATCAGTGTTTGCTTCCTGCCCTGCCTGGTCAAGGCCCCAAGAGTTCACTGCAAGCTTTATTTGCTTTAACTTTGCTGAGTAAGCAAAACTGAATTAAACCTGAACCAGAGAGAATTTATGTAATGCTTACTAAACATTTTGGAATAAAACGCCTTTTCCATTTGTATTCGCGCCTAACATCATCTCACACTTGCAAAGTGCACCTGAAAGTTACAAAGGTTGGGGTTAGGAGTAGCTTTTGAACCTTTTCATACAACCTTGTTATTAAGAAATTATATGAGATCCGATCACATTTTGTTCAGTCGTTCACATTTCCACGAATTTGTCATGAGATTGGGTTGGCACGTTATGGCTCAGATAGGACTGATGCCAAAGGCTCAAATATTTGCTTTTAATATATTTGTTCCAGATCCAGTTTCTGAAAAGCACTGCGAGGGTAAGATCTTAACAGACAGACAGAGAAAGAGAGAGAGTGTTGAATGGGATGCCCGCTCTTACATTTACTGATGATTTATTTTAGTCGAATTGCTATTGGGGAACTTGTTGGTGCCAGAATTTTCCAAACGTATCTCTTTTTCTGAACTCTTTGTGCTTTTCTCAGTTTTCCTAACGAACATGAAAGTCACTGTCATTTTGGTAACTCCCTGAACTCCACGCTTATTACTCAAAGATTTGATAAATCAGTAATTAGAGTGAATCTTATAAGAAAGGTGTGTGGTTATGAGAGTGAGGACACACCTTTGCAATTAACCCAAACATCCAAACATCCATTGTTACATTCTTTGCAAAAGGATGTAAACCATTTCGCATGCTTTTGTATATGTTTTAGCCGTACTAGTTCACACCACAGCCAATCAGAGGGACTTTTTCAGAAATATTTCTGCTTTGTTTTGTTTAAGGTCCATGGCTGGTTTGGATTTCCCATATATAGTGAATATTCTTAAAACTTTGGTAAGAAGAGTAAACTTGATAGCCATACATTTATTTACAATTCATTACATTTATTATTTACTCTCATAAGATTCTGTAAATAATGGGGGAGGTTTTTTTTTTTTTTGACAATTTTGACATAAAATCTGACTTTGAACAGACCTGTCACAGCGTATTTCTCATATGTTTTGGTATATTTCTGCATATAAGAGTTACATGACTCCTTATTATGTATAACATTATAAGACTGACATGAAAACTTATGCGAGTCCCATGACATTGTGTCTTTTATGCAGAGGTTTTTTGCTTGTTTGGTTTTTTTTTTAATTTAATACCACAGTCCTGTTTAATCCTGGATTCTGATTGGTCAGAAGGTGTTAAATAAATGTAGTTTAGTATAACAATAGAGATGAGGTAGAGTAGAGGCGATGAGGTAGAGATGAGGTAGAGTAGAGGTGTTAACTAAATATAGTTTAGTATAACAGTAGAAATGAGGTAGAGTAGAGGTGATGAGGTAGAGATGAGGTAGAGTAGAGGTGATGAGGTAGAAATGAGGTAGAGTAGAGGTGATGAGGTAGAAATGAGGTAGAGTAGAGGTGATGAGGTAGAGATGAGGTAGAGTAGAGGTGATGAGATAGAGATGAGGTACAG
>JAQMCW010000023.1:3156332-3166800 GCA_030068335.1 Chrysichthys cranchii
TATATATGTTTGTGTGTGTGTGTGTGTGTGTGTGTGTGTGTGTGTGTGTGTGTGGAAGTGGATCTATTTTGATCAGTTATGTACATTTTTGTTTTTATTGTTGTTGTTGGGGCAATGTTTCTGTTCGTCGTCAGGCATATATGTATACATGAAACAAAACAAGTCTTTTGCACTTAAGGGCAAATGAAGATGTGGAAAACCAGCTCATGTTTACTTCAACAAGCGTAACGAACAGAATGCATTTAATTTCCTTCTCAGGTATAAACCATGTAGACCTTCCTTTGTGTTTGCTCATGTAACAATTAAGCTACTCAAAGCTTCGCAGAGTATAGCAAGAAGAAATAAACCAAATAAATCTAAATAACGAAAGTGAGAACGTGAAAAAAACAAAAACAAACCCACAATACAATAAACACTGGAAACAAGGATTAATTTCTAAAAACAGCAGAGATGTCATTATGCTTGCTTTTACTTAAATAAAAGTTTGATAATAGACCTATCTCGTGTCCTCTGCCTGATGGGGGGGTAAAAATAGGCTATTTTAACAAGGTGGGTAAAAGTTAATACACAGCTGGTAAACCATCTAGCACAGATCAGTGTACATTATTTACAGTCTTTTGCTTTTGCGGAGTCAAGCTCTAATGCATCACGAACATGAACAGTTTTGTTATACGTACTACAGATAGAAATAATTTAATACTAACGTAAAAGGTTATCTATCCAGAAATGCTAAAGGTTTCAAAAGCACACTTTTACACAATCACACAGCTCTGTTCTGGTGGTAAAACAGAACAACAACAAGGAGGGGGGGAAAAAAAACAGGAACAAAAAAAGAAAACAAACGTAAGTAATTGTTAATGTTTCCACTTCGATTTTCGAGCAAGGTTATAATCACTAATAAATAAGCTTTGTAAAACATTAACATGTTGTACATTGTACAAAAAGCAAGTTCTCTTCTGTAACTAAAGTCTCAATCTTTTTCTTGCACTTGTTCTCCTGGTGTGCATGTCTGAGTACATGTCTTGCAAGTGTTTGTATTCATGTGTATCAGCTTGTACCGTCGAAGCACTGCTTGTCCTTTAGTTAGTGACAATCTCCTTGTTGTCCTCCATAAAACGAGTGAAGCGGAAGTGAGTGCCGTTTTCCGTGTTGGCCATCTTCTCAAGGCCAGCTAGTGCTGCATTGGACTCTGAGTTATGCAGCTTGTCCATGCTACCTGTCAGCCCGCCGATGGGAGAACTGCCCCCGTTCCCCACGCTTCCAGACAGAGACGGCGGCAAGCCTCCGTTCTGGATCACAGATATCTCGTTGGTCTTCATAGCCAGGCCGTTGGAGAAGGCAGCGGCGTACTGGTTCCAGAAGCTAGCTGGGTCTCCGTTGCTTACCCTGCCTGACAAGTCTTTCTGAAAGAGCTCGGGGAACTTGACTGGGTTTGTGCCCAGGAAGGCCATAGGGCCATCGACAGAGAGCCTGCGTCCTCGTCTCGCTGGGGCACTGTTCCACATGTGAGTACCCATGTGCACCTAAACACACACACACACACACACACACACACGCACATACCAATAAAGAAAGAAAATGGTCAGTATTGTTTACAGATTTGTCCTCACATAAACACTAAGTTCACTACATGATGCAATGGAAAAATAAAATATAACTAATTTGCGAGAATTTAGAATAACCTCTCAGAAAGCAGCCGCTGAGGTCTAGCTTTTAGGGTGAAACAAATCCATTTTATAAACACTCCGCTACTCTAGGAGCAGCTCAAGCCTCTGGAGATCAGGTCACGTCTCAGATAAATTGCAGTGTCCTGTCCTATTGCACTGGCCACTACCAAATGTGGCATGCACCCCGATTTGCTCTTCATGCATGATTTCAACCTGATATACAACGTATAATGGAACGATCTGATACCCTTTAAAGTCCTACATACAGCATACATGGTTGACAAACACATGGTATCAATTTGAATTTTTTTTTTCCACAGCAATGCTATTTTTTGCTTCATTCTTCTGAACCTGTGGCTCAAACGACTCGACGTACTTGAAAACGTAAAGGATATGCCTCGGTTTGGCAATTGGTTTACTATATTGTTCTATGGTGGGAAATTACGAGGCTTTAGCATGACTCAGTATCTAAAAGTGGACATGAAAATTGCTTTGGAAAGACACGTGAATAAACATTTTATTCAAGGCCTTGACTAATGAAATAAGCTATGAAACAAAGCTTCAGGTCCTTTGCTTCTCTTAATGAATCCACTACAATTACTGATTTATTGGGGGGGGCTCTATCTAGTTTAAGATTTACATTGCTTCCTGAAAATGAAGCTGCCGGTGTGTCAGGTTTCCTGAGTTCTTTACAGGCGACTGGTGCGATCACACATGCCCACATAAACCCCCCCGAGTTCCTGTTTATCTGTGAGCGGGGGCCTATCCCTTCATGATCAAAGGGAATCTCACGTTTTTCCCAGGATGAATTCTGGAAAAATACTGAGCGTGCAGCAGCTCAGGATGGTTGCTGCTGGTAACTGTAGTTAAAGCCTGTTAAGTGAAGCGTTCCTGGCTGTGCTCCATCAGTCACACTCTCAGGTTTCTGCCCAATATTCATATTAATGGGTGACTCAACCTTTCCACTTGTACACCTTTATTTCGGCACAGCCAAGGTGTTCTTTCGCTCTACCTTTTTTCATTAGCGCCCTGTGACAGTGTCTTAATAATCGAACATTTTAGAACAATTACACTTTCAAATATAAACCTGCCGACAACTTTTATAAAAACTTGAGGGACCAAGTTTGTATTGTTCCTAACAGACTAACTGGACAACAGCCCCAGCACAGCACAGCACTGAATTTATTATTTTATGTGAAGTACTAGAGAGTGGTGATTACCTTGAGATTTCCTTTAGTGGTGAATGCACGTCCACAGATGGTGCAAGCAAAAGGCTTCTCCCCAGTGTGGGTCCTCTCGTGGATCTGTAGAGCACTAGACGAGGAGAACATTTTCCCGCATGTGTTGCAGTAGTGCTGCTTGGGTGTCCGTCTCGGAGGTGCACCTGAAAGCACTGGAGACGTAGAAGCAGAAGAGGTCACCATGCTTGAGGGAAGATCTTTACTGTCATGTTGAGGAGCATGGAGGAAACCGTTTTCAGCCTTAATCAAGGAGGGCAAGGATCCAACAGATAGCAGAGATGGGGTAGGGCTTGACGCCAGGCTGGTGCTGGGCTCAAAGAGCTGGGAGGGCAGATCTCTCATTTGGTGGGTCAGCATGTGTTGCTTTAGATTACCCTTGGTGGAGAAGCCCCGGTTGCAGGCTGTGCAAATGAAAGGTCGTTCTTTGGTATGGCTTCGGTAATGGATGTCCAAGGCACTCTGACAGGCAAATGTCTTTCCACAAATGTCACACGACGTGTTCCTAGAAATGCCTCGATCACGAAAGGGGAAAAGCATGCCCAGAGGGTCTTTAGAGGGGTTCATGGAGGTTAGGTCAAGAGCCCCTAGACCTGAGGAATGGGTTTGCATGAGGCTTGCACTTATGTGCTCCAGTGATAGTGCCCTCTGCTGCCGATCCTCCAGACTGGGGGATCTGCGCTGCTGGGGAACACCACTAGAAGGTGATGGAGCTTGCATGGAGGAGGTAGATTCAGAGGCAGCTGGACTTCCTGCACTTTGGCTCTCCACATCACCCCCTGGTGAGGAGGAATCATTAGTGAAACGATCACCCTCAACTGAGCCATTTTCTGTTGTTTTAGCTCTGTTTATCTGCGAGTCTTCAATCAGCCCCTGGGGTGAGTTCTTATCCTGATGGTCAACACCTGATTGCTCCTGTGGCATAGGTGAAGAACACAGGCTGTCCTGGGATGCGTCAACAGATTTGGGCGTGTCTGGAACACTGCTATCTGGACCGTCTTCCATTCCCTCCATGTTGTCATCTGAGAAGTTGTCCAAGTCGTCAATGTTCCTCTCTTCAAATGAGCCAGCGTCAGAGCCCATAGACTCTGGGTAGCTGTCATGGAGAGGGGTGTTGGGAATCTGGCCACCCATGTGCATGCGGATGTGCTGCTGCAAGACAACAGCATTGGTGAACTTCTTCTGGCAGATGGGACAAGAGTGCTGCACCCTCAGGGGTGGCATGGCACGATGGACACTGTAGTGGGTCTTCAGGTTGCCCTTAGTGGTAAAGGCACGGCCACAAACTTTGCACTTGAAGGGCCGTTCCCCGGTATGAGTACGATAGTGCATTTTCAGTGCACTCTGACAGCTGAGAACTCGGTGGCAGATGACACACTCGTTGGGGTCTGCCACTTTCCTGTCAATATTTTCTACTAACTGCTGCAATTTTGAAGTTTCCGAACCTTGCAAGGGATCAAGGAGTCCTCCAAATGGGAACTTAGCCTTAAACTGCTCTGACATCAGGGGCATTAGTGGGTTGGTAGACATTGGAGGGCTGTTAGAAGTAGCGTACTCTATCTTGCTCTCTCCCACAGAGCTTGTGTTTGTTGTGAAGCTAGAAGGCAGGCTTCTTTCTTCAGTTTTCCCATTTGAGGTAGGCAACGTTGCAACGTCTCCTTCTTCTGACACACCATCGCTGCTTTTCGTGGAAGGTTCTGCTGGACCCGAGTCACTCTTAGCAGAATGGGAAGGGCTTGTAATGGCCACGGAATGATTTTCCTCTTTCTTGATGAATGGGGGTAGGCTTGGTATAGTAGGTGGGAGCAACATGCCAACTGATGAGCTCAGAGTGGATAAAACAGGCTTACTATCTAGCCAACTAGTGACTGGCTTCTCTGGTGCCATCGACATGCCATATGGAATTCCAGTGCTGGTTGGGATATTGTCCAAATGCTCTGGTACTGGGTATGGGTTCATCTGGATGTGCGGATACTTCTCCTTATGACGCTGAAAGTGAACCTTCAAGTTGCCCCGTGTTGAAAAGCGGTTGCCACAGATGTTGCACTTGTATGGCCTCTCTCCTGTATGCGAACGCAAGTGGATCTGCAAGGCACTGTCGCTCCCAAACACCTTGGCACAAAACCTGCACTTGTGTTTGAAGAATGCCTCCTCGGAGCTGCTCTTAGGTTCAAAGGAAGATACACTGGGTTGCTTGCTTTTCCTTTGTTGGGCTAATGCAGCAAGTGAACTGAGATCCTCCACTGTGGTTCCAACACTAGGAAGAGCACTGGAGAACATTGGATTTCCTGGTGGGGGCTGAGGTAGAAGTGAGTTAGCCACAGGATTCAGCAGACTTCCAATCCCAAAGGATGGCGTAGATGACTTTGCCAGTGAGGGGGTACCTAGCTGGGAATGGAGACTTCCGGCATATCCAGCCCTCCTGTCCGAAGTCTGTGTGTTCACCACGGCTGTCCCCAGTGCTCCCAGACTCGGAGATGACTCTCCCATTCCAGAGTTGCTTTGAGGTAGCTGCGCTGCACTAGCTATCTGCTTCAAGCTACTAATGCTAGCAGATTGGCTGGCTAGGCTCTGTGCTAGCCCTGCTGCAGCCGCAAGCTGCTGGGACAGGTGAGAGCTGAGTGTGGTTAGTGGGTTAGTGGATGAAGCCAGAGTCCCAGGGGAGGAATTGGGTGGCACCTGTAGCTCAGGAGATTGCGACGCCAGCAAGAGGATCTGATGACGAATCTGCTCTATTAGCTGCAACTGGTGAATCTGCTGTTGTTGTAGAGCTAGAAGTTGCTCCATAAGAGCAGGCACTGCAATCCTCTGGCCTCCTGCTGATCTCGTCTCCTGAGAGAACTGGGCCACCGCCACTTTGGTGCTCTGGAGATTTTCGATGATAACATTGCTGTTCATCACAGAGAAATTTCCCAGTTGTGTCAGATTATCAAGCTGAGGTAGTGAGGCTGAGATAGCAGAGCTGCCCAGGTTGGATCCAGTACTACCCCTACCGCCATGGCTTTCTTCGCATTCTTCGATGGGGTTGCTTTCCTCCATGTGCCCACTTCCATCATCATGGCTAACAGAGATTGCAGACACATCCATATCCATAGCTTCTTCTTTATCCAGTGAGTTATGGTCTAAAAGGTCAGCACAATCCACTTGATCTGTGTTATTAGTCGTGTCATTCACCTGCTCGTCAGGATTATGGGGAGAAGAGCCTGGAGAGAAGGTTCCGGAAGGAGACACAGGATTCTCATTCACTATCAGAACTAATTGATTCTTAGTGCAATTCTTCTGGTGTTGTTCAAAATCCGACAGTTCAAAGAACTCTGCACAGCATCTGCCACAGACGTAGGCACCCGAATCCTTGCAAGGGGGGTCATCCAGCCTGGGCTCTCTGTCCCCTGAAAAGAAAAGAGAGAGGGAGGACACAGAGAGGGAGAGAGAGAGAGAGAGAGAGAGAGAGAGAGAGAGAGAGAGAGAACAAGGGGATTAGTGATTAGAAATGTTTTGCAGCTGAAGAAGCAGCTTTATCTCTTCAATTCTTTTGTGGTTAATCTTCTGTTAATCAGTTTAACATTTATCCTGTTTATACGTAAAAAAAAAAAAAAAAAAAAAAAAAATCACAAATACCAAAGGAACACTAATGCAGAAGCACATTTCATTTGAGAGAAAAAAAAGACTACTCTACAGATGTGGAACAGGACAAATGAAGAATTAAGATGAATAACACTTATTAAAAAATATCGCTGAAAAGTGATCTCTAAAAGAAGTGTGAATTCCCCCAGCTTAGGTAATCATTTTCTTCAGACAATCCATCAAAACATAAAATACTATGAACTGAGGACATTGGGGCCTAATGAAATTTCATAGAGAGACATTGATTTCCAATATTTCATACTCCTCAAAGCTTACATGTCCACTAGGCGCAAATCAACCATTTGAAGGACTTATTAGACTTTCAATTTGCTGTCAACTTTGCTCATTTTCAACCAGCCCTGTGCTTCTTGGACAGGTTATCCCTGTCACTAAACTAATTTGTATCCAGGCAGTCTGCAATCAAGGCCTGACAAGCACAAACGAGTCCATCGGCATTCGGTATCGCCTTGCTGTACTCGTCGCAGCCCCTGAAGATGCTAACCTAGGCCAGAATGAGAAATGCGTACTTCATCCCGTACAGTGATGCACTTTAACTTGTTTTACTAGAAAAGAAAGTCAGTACAATAATTATAAAAAAAAACATACAGCAATTATTTAATGCGAGTAAAAGCGCGCGGTGCGTCATGTCTTGAGTTCAGAGAAAGATCACGATCGTGTAGCTGGGGAAATCTGGCACGATCCCGTGTCTCGCGTCGTGCGTCTTGCGTTTGTCCATATTTTTCGGAACGTAGCCGGCTCGTGACTGAATATGGAAGAAATGTAAAAAGTACAGAAAAAGCACCAGTGCACGCAGTGAAATTTCAGTAAAATTGCCATTGAGAAAAAGTAACATTAAATATCAGTATTTTATTTTATTTTTTACATCATAAAGACAAACCTGTTTTTGTCTGTTTTTAAAATAGGAACTTTAAAAATATAAGCAGTAAAAAAAAATACTTTTCTGATCCTCTCCTGGACCTCGGACAACCCCTATGAGCCTGTGGCCTCCCGTCACACTTCCATCTCTCTCCCCCTCTTTCTCTCTTTCTCTCTCTCTCTCTCTCTCTCTCTCTCTCTCTCTTTCTCACCCAACCCATTCTTTGTATCCTTCAAAAAAATCTTGCTGTTTTACATACAAGTTGATTTACAAATTGCAATTTTCTATGAATCCCTTTCATTGTGAGGCCTTGCCCTCTACATTTTCATCAGTCTGGGGATTCATTTGCAAATGAAACCCCTGCAGAAGTGTGTCCCGGCCCTGCCGGGAGACAGGACGGCTCCCCATTGTTCCCCAGCATGGGAGCGTCGGAGCAGGACCGAGGGGGCGAGGGTCTAGCCCGCTCATCGCGGCAGTTTCTAGAACAGATCCTCTTTAATTCACGGATTATCCTCCCTCAGTGTTTCTCTCTGCTGGAACATCAGATAACGCTAAAGTTGCCATGACACCAAAGCTGTGCCTCACACCACCTCCGTGCCCACCAGACGGGAAGAGTCAACTTTATGATGAAAAGTTTTTTTTTAATATTATAACAGAAAAGGTTTAGGTGTGGCTAATGAGGAGGAAAAAAAAGGGGGGTTTCATCTAGTCACGGGGGAGGGGAGGAGATTAAACAGGAATAGCAAATGGTTTATGGTAAAGCTTTGGAGTTAATCTGTGTGCTTTACTTTAACTCCAAGTCTCAAAAGCACCTATATACCATTTAGGAACTGTGAGTGCCGTAGAAAGACAGCCATATGAATAATGTGAATAAATAGGCTGGTGTGGATATTCCAGCTTTACTTGGAATGCATCATCTACGCAACAAGTTGCACTGAAGATTTTAGTAAATATAATAAATTTGTAGAAGAGAAATACAGAACTAGGTCTAAGTTTTTGACATATGATAAAGGAGCAGAGCATGAAAACACTGCCTTGTGTTTTTATTTTTAAAAAATAAAACGATTCAAAGATCACGAAATATATTTCTGAATAAGCAGATTCGTGTATGCCAGCATTAGTACGGATAAAGCCTCTGTCTTTAGGACACATGCAGAAAAAAAAATCGATATATCACATTTCTTTTGCATTCAAAAGTGGTTATGACTTTTGCCATCTTTCGCTTAAATTTTACTCCAAAATAAAAAAAAAAAAAGCATGTTTCAAATGATCACCAGAAAGCCTTTTGCCTTATCCGAGATTTCGACACAGATCTGTTGCTATGATGGCTTCCACGCACCTCCCGTAAATTCACAAACAGAACAACCCGGAGAATATCTTTAAATTCGAATTAAATGATCAAATATCCTGATTACTCTCTCAGACAAATACGGAGCAGCGGACAGACTTCACCGTGCATGCTTGCAGAAGCGAAGACATACTCTGGGAGAAAAAGAGAGAGAGAGAGAGAGAGAAAAAAAAAAAGCTCACGGCAAGTTCGATATGGGAGTCGAGTGGAGGATTAGCGCGTCAAGCCGAAATGAAACACTAGTTCTAATGAGATCCCAACTTCAGAGCTGTGCATTCGGGTTCTCAACATGCTTCGCAGATCCGAAAAGGAAAAAAAAAAACACCCCAACACATGCTCTGAGCAACCCGAGACAATCAGAAAACATCCGAGAAACAGAGAGAATGCTTTAGAAATCATAGAGCAAGTGAATAAAAAGCCAGAAATTCAACATTGCCTACATTGTTTTGCTCTTCTTCCAGCGTCAGACTACTTTCGAAGAGCGACTTACTGTTCACCTCTTCATTTCTCTCCGGCTCTGTCCTTCCCACCCTTCTCCCATCCCTCCCATGCCCCCGCTCTCTTTTTCAGCCTTTAGGAAATGTCTCTATGAACACTAGATGGGGTAAAGCTCTTCTCCTCTGGTCAGCTTTGCTTGGCCTGTGCATTAGGGACATGCTTTAAAACAGGAGGGGTGTGAGAGGGGACTTAACAAAGCAAAGCCAGGCCCTCAAGGCCACTTCCAAAACTTCTACTATAGAAGCCATGGCAGGAAAAGAAAAAAAAAAGGACAAGCAACCAAATCCCTGTATATTCAGGGCTATTTGTTTCTGTGTGTGGCGTAAGCCGGGGCGAGCTCTAGCCGTATCTGAATCTCTCTCTGGGTGGGAAGTGTGTTTGCTGGGGTGAAAAGGGAAAACAGCGACATTCATACCCCCCTCCCAGAAAGGCCGCGGTTCCTGCTATGCTCTCTTTAAGCTGGCTCTCTAGGGGTCAGTGATGCAGTACACGAGGACACGCTGTGACCTGATCTCTGCTCACCTCGTCACAGGGGGAGGCTGGCAAAGGTTAAAACAGCTTCACATGCCACCCTCGGTGATGGGCCAGCAGGGACAGGGAACTCGCCTACCGCTTGTCCGTCGTACCGTTCTCGGCGTAAGCCCCCACGACTGGGTTTGACAACATTCGGGCCCGGATTTTTCCACCCAAAGTATATCAAAGCCCGCTTGACATAATGGGAATGGAAAGAAATTGGTAAGTGGGCTTAAGCAAAACAAAATGAGGTGCATCATGTGCATGGAAGCCAACAGGTTATGCGGATTGACTTGCAAAATGCTCTGCCTGGTCATCTGACACGGAATAACAAGCATTGCCATTCATTTCTTGATTCAATTTAAGGAGCGCAACTCTGCCCTTGACGTTATTTTCTCACAATTCTGGCCTAGCTGCGGCTTTGACTCGTCCTCACACGCAAAGCCCAAAATATCTCTTGGTCCTGCGATGTCTTCTGAAGTTATTTATTTGTCAGATTATATATATATATATATATATATATATGCTACCTCTTGTACTGGTGGAGAAAATAAAATGACTTGTAAAGATAGTTCTGTAAAGCCTGTCACACTGGTGAATAGCAACAACAACAACAACAACAACAGCAATAATAATAATAATAATAATAATAATAATAATAATACTAATAAGAAGAAGAAGAAGAAGAAGAAGAAGAAGAAGA
>JAQMCW010000023.1:3343095-3353119 GCA_030068335.1 Chrysichthys cranchii
GTATGTATGTATGTATGTATGTATGTATGTATGTATGTATGTGTGTATGTATGTCTGTTTGTATGTATGTGTGTATGAATGTATGTATGTATGTCTGTGTGTATGTATGTGTGTATGTATGTCTGTATGTGTGTATGTATGTATGTATGTATGTATGTATGTATGTATGTATGTATGCATGTATGTGTGTATGTCTGTATGTCTGTATGTATGTATGTATGCATATTGCATAATATCTATAATATCTTGCTTAAGACAGTTCAGAGTTGATCACAGATATGATGCTTACTGAATGTGTTACTGTGTTTCCTTCTTCAGGTCCAGAATAGACATATGTACAGTTCATATTTATTCACATTCATATTTGTTCATATTCCCATCACTTGATGTGTCTCATTTACAATGAATAATAAGCAAGCACTTTTTTTTTTCATTTACAATAAATGAAAATGAAATGAAAATACCCGACGGGGAGCAAAGACTTCCTTGCATTTATGATAAATTACCATATGCAGAGTGTAAATATCTATAGACTTGTTCAGACATGCATTTGGAAATGTATTATATTTGATTAGGACCAAATGTCCCAACGGGGATAGGAATATCCGATCGTTCTGACCTTGTGGAGACATTACGTTCTCAGGAGGAAAACCTAAAAACTAAAAGAGCCCAACAGTTTCTTTTTAGCTTCAGAGGTTATGATTAAGGTTTGATTTAGGTGTAGCATAGCATTAAATATCTGAATTAATAAATTATGCTATTATGAGAAGCTCCTGAGCGAGATGGGAAGATGTTTGATCCCAGATGGTGTATTTCTAATTGTCCAAAAGTTCAGAAGCAAAAGAGTTTGCATTTTTTAAATTTATTCCTTTTTCTTTTCCACCTCCTCTTCTGCTAAAAGGGAAGAAAGAAAAAAAAAAAGCCTCAGGAAGTGCCAACACACAAAGTGGCAAAATGCTGTCTGGCATTACAGTTTACGCTTGGGCATCAAAGGCAAGAAAAAAAAAACAGAAGAAAAAGAAGAAGAAGAAAAGGGAGTTTGACTGTCTTTCCACTCCGCCGAAGTGCAAAGCAGCATTTAGAAGAAGCCACATGAGCCATCAAAGATGTTCAGAGTTATGCAGGGTTTTAATGTCACGCATTTGATTTCATTTTTTTCCAAGCCCTTTCTGAAGTTCACTCCCGAGTCGATTCTGAAATAATATACAATCTGTGCTATTACTGGTTATGGCCCGTCAGACGGATCAGTAGCAGTTAGTGAAAGTGCATTCCTCCAGACGAGTGAACAGTCGTGGGAATTTATCACAGTCCGAGAGAAAGAGGGAAAGAAAATAAATGTGTGTATTTGAAAATGAAGTAGGAGCTGGGAATCATCATCGGGTAAAAAGTCATATTACTTAATACAGAAAGTGCTAATTAAAAAATATGAATTCAAATAAGCAGTAAAACACCTACAGAAGCTCTGAACTATGAGCCGTAACATTGCTTTTAAGTGCAACGTCATTATTTATGTCATTATTTTAAATTCATTTCTCATCATGTCGCTGTATATAACTTAAAATAACAAGATATTCAAAAAAATAAAGAGTTACTAAGTCAAAGCGATGAGATGCTATCTTTACATGAGATATTTATTCAAAATAGTATGTTAAAAAAAGTGTAAATAATGGTACAGTGACATCAAATACAGACTTATAATAGCTTTAAAAATAGCAAGATGACATCTTGAAACAATGAGTTGAAGTTGAAACGGCACAATACTGTGTCAAAATAGCTAGATAAAAATCTCAAAATAAGTGATTAGATTGAAATCAAGAGATATTAAAGCAAAACGATGAGATTATAGCTTGAAATGAGGTATTGAGTTGATCGGGAAGATAATTAATCAGAAGCAATGAGATCATTTCTTGAAATAAGTCATTAAGTTGAAGTAACTTCAAGTTGAGATAAATCAAACCAACCCAATATATCAGAATAATGTGATAAGATCTTGAAATGATTTATTAAGTAGAAACAACAGCATATTAAGGCAAAATTACAAGATACATATGATTGAAGTAAGTCACACAGACAAAATACGATTGAAATAATAAGAAACTGCATTAAAAGAAAATTGATATAAAGTTGAAATCCTGGGAAGAAATTTGGAAATAAGCTAAGTTAGTTGCAAATAATGAGATAGCGAAGTAAAATAATGAGATTATATCTTAAAATGAGCTTCTAAGTTGAAATATCAAGCAAAATAATAACAAAATAATGATATTAGCCCATATGTTGAGATCAGGTAATAGCTCGTCACAATAATAAGACATTGCATCAGAAATAACAAGATATCATACCGGATGCAACAACGAGACAGAATGAAACACGAAGTCAGAATAAGGGCATAGCACCTTGTGGTTGAGGGCTTCTGTAAACCTTGTGAAAGTGTCAATTCAGGTTAAAAAATAAATTAAAAAAAATAAATAAATAAAAAGGGAGGACATAGATGTGAAAGAAGCATTCTATTCTACAAGTGGTTCATTTCACTTCACACCATGTTCACAAGATCACAAGCCTCAGACTCGAGCCTGGAGAAAACAGCATGGCTGGCTGCAGCCTCTCCGGTCTCTGAAGCTGATTCGACACATGCGGGGCTTAGTCCGTTTGAATGGAGCGCTATGTTCTCCTCATATCAGTACGCTTCTTTAGGCAGAAGAGAGAACACCAATCACAGTCAGGAGCAGACCAAAACATCCGGTCTGAGAGCATCGGAGCGAGACATGACTGAGGCTAGTGAGCTCTCGTCGCAGTATTTAAAAAAAAAAGAAAAAAAGATGAGACCGTATGTAGCAGGAAGAATACACCCTGATTTAGTTGAGAAAGTTTAAAAAGTAATCTACATTTAAATAATATTTAGATGTGAATAACTTTTTTTTCCCAAAGTTCCCAAAACATCCAGGCTGAGGGCGTCGGAGGAAGGTGGGAGCTGGACCAGGACCAGTGAACCCTCGTATGGTTTAACTGCAGGAAGAAAATGATTCAGTTGTGAATCGACTCAGGAAGTGAATCAAACATTCTGTGTGTTTTCATTTCTTTTGAGCTGACTCAATGTTCTCAGTGCCTTGATTTTGTTGTTGTTGTTGTTGTTGCTTGGTTTTTATGATTTCTACACACACTTGGTAAAAATTTAGTTCCTTTTTTTCTATTCCTGAACAACAACTGAAAGTTTTATGAGAACATTTTTACTCCCACACTCCACTTTGCCAACATTTATTTATTTATTTATTTAGTTAGTTAGTTATGTATATTTATGCTCACTCACTCATCTTCTGCCGCTTAATCCTGGTCAGGGTCGCAGAGGGGAAGCTAGAGCCAATCCCAGGTGACTTTGGGCAAGAGGCGGGGTTACACTCTGGGCAGGTCACCAATCCACCGCAGGGCGACAGACAGAGACAGACAACCATTCACACTCACATTCACACCTACGGGTCATTTAGAGTAGCGAATTAGCCTAATCCCCTCTGTGCATGTCTTTGGACTGTGGGAGGAAACCGGAGTACCCGGGGGAAACCCGCACGGACACTGGGAGAACATGCAAACTCCACACAGAAAGGTGCCCAGATCGACCCCAGGGATCGAACCCAGGACCTTCTTGCTGTGAGGCGACAAGGCTAACCACTCAGCCACTGTGCCACCCTGTATGTTTATGCTTTTCAGTTTAATTATGTGCATTGATAAAACAAACCAAACATCAGATTAATGAAGATTTCAACAAAAATAATAATGAAAGAAAAGGCGGGCACTCAGAGAGTGGAGCTGACTATGTGCCGCGTTCCATGATGAGCAAAGCTGCAAACACAAACCCCTTCACTTGCCTTGATAAATTTCCAATGGGGATCTGCGTATTTCTACATTGACTATGTTTTGTACTATTGAATGTTACGATGTTTACTGCATTTTAAGGCCATGTCGATGTCCGATTATGTTCGGTAAATCAGTTTTAAACATACATATACAATATATTCATGTTTTCAGGTAGAAAAGGAGAAAAAAGAGGAGATCTTCCAGGAGTACAAGCTACTTGCAATAATAATAACATTAATAAGACTGAAATATTACAGAAATAAAATTCTTGAATTACTTAATTCCTTTACTTTTATTTCTGTCCAACTTCCAGTTTTATTTCCCACTTGTCATATTTGCTTTGCTTGTTTGTTTGGATTTTCTTTCTTTCTTTCTTTCTTTCTTTCTTTCTTTCTTTCTTTCTTTCCTTCTGTCATATTTCTAAATGACATTTTTTGTTTTTATTTTTTCTTTCTTATGTTATTTTTTTCCATTCCAGCCTCCAGTTTTATTTTTTACTTGTCTCTTTCTTTCTTTCTTTCTTTCTTTCTTTCTTTCTTTCTTTCTTTCTTTCTTCAGTTTTTACCCTTTCAGTGTAATCATTTTGTTTTTGTTTCTGTTTTCTAGGAAATGTTTCAATAAGCGTCCAGTTTAGACAACATGTCCCTTGTAAATCAAGATGGCGGTGCCTGACATTGAACAGCCAGCTGTTTTATCTTCTTGCTCTCTCCTGTGCAGATATGTATATCTCTTACATAGACATTATGTTGGAATTTTGGTTTGATGCCTTTTTGGTTGTGCTTTTATTACGCTTTATGCCTTATATCATATGTGTAAAGCATTTGATAAAGTTGACTTGACTAGATATGAGAATGTGAGTTCTTTCCTTTGGTATGTAGTTTTGCTGCTTTTGTGAGTCCCAGCAAATGTATACTGATGATAAAAAAAAAAAAAAAGTCTTATCTCATCTCACAAGTAATAAACCTGTCTCTGGTGTTGTTGAGTCGAACGATTAAATCCTGAAAGCCCTGGGCTCATTGTGACCAAAAGCAAATAACGAAATAAACGGTCCAAATAACGTAAATGGGCATAATAGTAATAATAATAATAATAATAATAATAATAGTAATAATAATAATAATAATAATAAAACCTTTATGTTGAATTAAAAAAAAAAAGAGAAATCATGTAGCAGGAAGAATACGCCCAAATATGCTGTAAAAGTATGAATTTTCTCAAGCAAGTGTAAAAATGACTCTACTTTAGTAATCTAACACTATATTTAGATGTAAAGTTTATTTTTTTCCAAAGTTGCCTAAGTTACAGTGATGGAACAGCCCAAACCTAGCACATTCCCACCCGAATCCGATGACGTGTAACAGCCCAAAGAGGAAAAAGCCAGAATTAGTGTGTCGCAAGAAACACTCCGTTTTGGGTGTCAGTCCCGGGTGATGTGTGGATCGCTAAGTGGGGATTAACTGAAAGTGTGTGTGAGAGTCTTGCTTAGTGAACATCACTGAGAGTGAGACAAAGACACACTCTCTCTCTCTCTCTCTCACACACACACACACACACACAGGTCTGACTTCAGACAGGGAAACACTTCCTCTGCCCTTGCTACGTCCTGCTGTTATTTTTTCCCCCTCTGTGTGGAACTGTGTCCAGTGTATTGTGGTTTGACTGCTTAAAGGAAGTGGTTTAGCAGAGCAAAACACACACACACACACACACACACTAATACACCCATGACAGCTTGGATAGTTGTACTGCTGCATCACACACTCTCAGCTCTGAAGCAGAGACAGATCGAGCGAGTGTGTTTCGAGGCAGGTCATCATCTCGGCCGCTCTGAGACGTGATTACGAGTTCTTCTGGATGATTAAATATGAACGTGTGGCGTGTTCGAGTCGGGCCACCTCGCTCCGAGCCTCTTATGGACTTATGCATTAAGCTATTTACGCAGGCTAAACTCATAGTGCCTAATAGTATTGGCCATGAGGAGATCTTCCAGGAGTACAAGCTACTTACCATAAACAGAGTAAAAATAGCTGGGGATGATAACCGGGATTAGTGTTACAGTATGAGAGGTCAATTATATTAAAGGCCGCACACACACGAGAAACACTTTAACCGCAAACACAAACGACAGACGAGCTCGAGGACGATGTGAACACGGCGTGAAGACAAGAGGAAAGGCTCCGGTTTATTTTTAATATATTTATTTTGTTGTCTTTCTTGCGCTCATTTCTTTCTTTTAAACATAATGATGACAATAATAATAACAACAGCAATAATAATAATAATAATAATAATAATAATAATAATAATAATAATAATAATAAACTGGAATTAAATTTTACAGAAATAAAATCCTTGAATTACTTAATTCTTTCATTTTTATTTCAGTCCAGCTTCCAGTTTTATTTCCCACTTGTCATATTTGCTTTGTTTGTTTGTCTGCACTTTCTTTCTTTCTTTCTTTCTTTCTTTCACCTCATATGTGTAAGTTATTTTGCTTTGTATTTCTTTCTTTCCTTTCTTTTCCTTGCATTTGTGTCATTGTTTCTTCCATTACTTCATCAGCTCTTCCTTTCTTTTATTCAGAAATGGTTCCTCGGTTATTCTTGGTCAATCTGCATTGGGTTCTTACTATCTTCAGGCTTTCACCTTTCCTGATGAAGTTCCGCGTAGAACCTTAACCACCCCCTCTCCTCCTCCGCCAACCAAAGAACCCAAAAGGGTTCTAGATTCAACTTCCAGCAGTGCCTGTCTAGACTCATGAACATACTTTAGTCCACATCCCATTTTATTGGAACTGCGATTTTATTAACAAAAGTTGTAAAAGTTGTCCTTGGAGCTTCACACATGTTTCCGACAAACATCAGACCGCTTTCATTAATCCACATCCAAATGAAAAAAAAAAAAAAAAAAACCCACCAACAACAACACACATGAGTCTTCAATTATCTATTAAACCTTAATCTACTGATCGGCTGGAAGGCGTGTGCTTGATAACACTGTGATTGCACCTTTATTAAGGAAGCCACAGTCGATGCAGTGATCTGCTCACGCTCACGTCATCATAATATGCCTGTCTAATCAATTAAAGTGCCGAGTTCCTTAATAACACACACACACACACACACACACACACACACACACACACACACACACCGAACATGGGTCAAACTCGGGGACCGTCTCCAGCCTGCCAGGGACAGCGAGTGGACTGGAGGATTAGCATGACGCTAAATCATCTCACACACTCGGCTTTTGTAAAAAAAAAAAAAAAAAAAAAGATGAATAAAACAAAAACAGATTGCGGAGGAATCACAGGATTATTTCCAGGAGATTAAAACATCTCCCCCACCCTCCCCCCCAGCAGTGCACATCGACTCCAGAGTACTCGGGATTAGCTCCAAACTGCTCTAATCTAGCGAGCCGGTTTAAAGCCGTCTATGTTTTCTGAATTACATAGATAAGGCTTATTGAGCAATCATAATCTTATTGGAGAACATATTGTTACGTCTGGAGGGGATTAGTGAGAACAGATGCCAGGATGACGGTAAATGGGCTTCATGTGTGCCGAGCTTTAGCCTGCATCCTCCAGCGACGGGCAACAGTGCATTAAAACCAGAAGAGACCTGCACACACACACACACACACACACACACACACACACACACATACACACAGAGGGTTATAGAATAAAGTTATGTAAAAGTGGAAATCTAAACCCTGTCTGTTAAAAAGCTTCAAATGTGGGTGTCCAGGCACCTTAATAACAGCTGTGTGGAAATCAGTGATTTCAAATAAAAAAGATTCAGTCAAATCATGAGACGACGGTTAAGAAGAAGAGCACTTTCACCGATTAATTACGCTGTAGTGTTTTTAATTTCTTTCCTAGGTCCAGTTTTATTTCCCACCTGGAGACGTAAATATCTTTAGAAGAATTTGTTAAATTTTTACTTCTTTGTTTTTTCGTCTTTCTTTCTTTCTTTCTTTCTTTCTTTCTTTCTTTCTTTCTTTCTTTCTTTCTTTCTTTCTTTCTTTCTTTCTTTATTGTGGTATTTCTTTCTTTGTTTGTTCCTTTTTTATTATTGTATTTAATAAACCCGAGCCCTAACTTTAACCCTGTGGCATGCTTGCTTTGTTGTGTATTTTTTCCATTCTTTCTTTCTTTCTTTCTTTCTTTCTTTCTTTCTTTCTTTCTTTCTTTCTCTCTAAGTTTCTATTTTTTTTCTTTTTTTAGTAATTGCAAAAATTTCTTTCCTTGGTACGTTTGTTGGGTTGTTTATTTTTCCTATCTTCATTTTGTTTGCTGCATTGTATTCTTGTTTCTTTCTTTCTTTCTTTCTTTCACCTCATATATGTAGTTATTTTGCTTTGATAATTTCTTTCTTTCCTTTCTTTTCCTTGTATTTGCAAGTTTCATTCTTTCTTTTGTTACTTAGTGCTTGCTTTCTTTTTTGTGGAGTTTCTTTTCTTTTTTGTACTTTTTTGTTTCTTATTGTATTTAATAAACCCTAACCCTAACGTTAACCCTATTTTTTCCCCTTGGCATGCTTGCTGTGTTGTTTTCCATTCTTGTCTTTCTTTGTTTCTTTGTCTCTTTCTTTCTTTTTTGTTTCTTTTTTATTCATTGTAAATTTCTTTCTTTGGTACGTTTGTTGGGTTGTTTCTTCACTTTGGTTGTTTGTTTGTTTGTTTCTTTCTTTCTTTCTTTCTTTTCCTGTGTTTCGTTGTAAGTTCCTTTTTGTCCCTTTAGGTCTTTCTTCTGTTTTCCTTCCTTTCTTTCCTTTTTTTTTTTTTTGGTATTTTTTTGTTAGCTTGTCTTTGGTTGTTTCCTTCTTTCTGTATATATGTTTTATTTCTAGATTATCTCTAGATTCTTTCTACACTTTTTTTCCCTCCTAGATTCTTTCCATTCTTTCCTTGGTTTCTTTGTTTTATGTTCCTTTTTTATTTGTAATTTTTGTTCAGGTGGCTGGTTGGTCGGCCGGTCGGTCGGTCGGTCGGTTGGTCGGTTGGTTTATGTCTGTCTGGCTTTCATGGATAGTTCTTTGGTGTGTTTTTATCTTTCCATCTTGATTTATTTGTATCTTTTCACTGTTAGTTTGTTCCTGTATTCGATTCTTTTTTCTTTTTTTTTGGTAAGCTTAATATGTATTTTGTTCAAATATTCAAATAAGATTGTACATTCAGATCAATCAGAAGATTACCGACATTACAATAATAATAGATAATTAAAAAAACGGTAATGAAAATGAGAAATTTAATCACAGGCGATCCATCCTTATCAACGCTCCATTTAAAAATCCACAAAATTTCAATATTTTCCGTCTCCCTCCAAAAACTTTCCAAAATCCAACAGTGTAAAATCCAGCAGTGCCGAGTTCTACACTGTTTTACACTTCTTCACAAAAAAGCAAAACAAAACAAACAAAAAAATAAATAAAACCATACACACAAGATCACCCAGAACTCAAAAGATCACATTTCAATGCATTTCGAACCCCTTTTCCATTCAGGGAACCCAAATCTGTTAATAAGAGATTAACCTGAACGTCTGCTTGGATATAAAACGCCACTTAGCAGCAGTTATTTGGGTGAAATGTTGGCAGGGCCGCGTCCCGAAACTCTCCATCACCGCTGTGAGAGAATGCGTGTAAATACTTTGTAGTGAACAGGGAGGGGTGTTGGCTCTGACATCGAAACACAGCCGTACGCCAGCCACACACACACACACACACACACACACACACAGAGTCTTTACACACAGGAGTCTAAATGTAAAGCAGACTGGAGCACAGTGAGCTACTTCAAAAAAAAAAAAAAAAGAGGCAGCGAGCGTAAAAGCGTTTATTCGACGTTCTGCCTGAAATTTCATCCCAGAAATAAACATCACAAGATCTTTCAAGGGCTAGTTTTCCAATTACCACATCAAGCTCAGCACAATGGCGAGCGTTCGGGGTTTGCTGAAAAATAGCAGACGCACGTGGAAAGCAGGTAGATTTAGAGTTATTCATTTTAGACGTGTGAAATTCAACGTTCGACATTTATTAACTCAGGATTTTCAAATCATAACTACAGGCTGAAAATCCAAACATCACACACACACACACACACACACACACACACACACACACACACACACACACACACACACACACACACCACAACTCTCATCAGACTTTAG
>JAQMCW010000023.1:3487138-3498916 GCA_030068335.1 Chrysichthys cranchii
CTGTGTGAGTTAATATGAAGGTACATAACAAAGATTTATCATTCAGTAGATTATCAGATTTGATAGACAGAGTAGAATTTGCAGCCTTTTGCCTGTTTTGCTCATTTCGGTCTCTTGAGCACAAACTTTTCCACTAGTCCTGCCAACCATTCGTCATGATAACCATGATTCGTTTCCGAAACTCTCTATTTTCTCTGTCCATATTACAACACAAACCTGTTTTTTTTGTTTTTATTTATTAAAGGTCCCCACCATTTATCAACCATTTAACAAATAGAAATCTCCATAAACCCCTCGTTAACAACTCCATAGCTTTTTAAAATCCTAATTATCCTGGTATCCTAATTACCCCCTTACAGTGAATAATACTTTTTAAAGTAGATATAAGCAGATGTTCCATTGACTTTGATCACCTTTCGAGACGTTGAGCTTCCAAAGATTTATCGCACCTAGTGGTCAGAAATGTGCACTACACCAAGTGCCAACTGTGGCCCAAATGGGGCAGGGATACCGAGATACTGAGTGCCCTAAGGACAGGGTTGCCAGATTAGGGCTAGTTTAAATATGCTCTGCACCTGCCGATATCTTGTTTATGAAAATTAATCTGCACAGAAAAATAAAGTGTAAGTGCATACGGTGGGTCTATGTCGTATGATGTAAAGAAGGATTTCTGCTGTAAGATATATCACAGGGATCAGGAGAGGGAAAGGGATATTATGGAAAGAATGATGTCTATACATCTGAAATGTGAAGAAAAATGTGCCGACTTGTTTGTTTGTTTGTTTGTTTGTTTGTTTGTTTGTTTGTTTGTTTATTTATTTTTCATTTTTGATACTCCCAGGACTGTGTTGTGGTTTTTGAGTCATGATAGGGATGGACATTTTGCTTGATATTTATTTAAACATGGTATCGTCTAAACCCTCTCTAAATGAGACACGAGACTGTACACTGGATGACTCAATATCATCGACTCCCAAGCCGCCACTTACAGGGTTACTCTAAAAATCACTAAATAGTATCCTATATTAAACATTTTTGTGTGATAGCCTCCTTATTTAATATTATTGAAGGCTATATTATCCTGCTCCACCAAAATCTATAGTCACAGGCCACTCCTGGAACAGGACTATCTTTGTATTAATCTGACTTTCTTTTCAATCCAATTCTTTATTGATTATCCATACAAATCTGTCTAGTCTAGTTTTCTTTCCTTTAATCGCTTGATTACCAGCACACAGCAGTAGAGAGACAGCAGATTCATATTCCATATCTAAAAATAATAGTAAATATCCAAACATATCCCAACACAGGCTCTGAAATTAAAATCAGACATTTGAGCGTGCAGATGTATTCGGATAGAAGAAAGGCAAAAGGGTTCGCTCTCTTTTCCCATTTCTCACCCACATAGACGCAATCCATAAATTATTCAGTAGACACATAATTTAACTTTAGTCATGTTGTTTCATCTTGAAGTCTTTCATCTGTTCCATTTCACTGGATGGGCCATTGTAGCACATTCTTTAGCGTGAAACAGCGCAGCACTGGTGAAAATGAACTCTTGATATGCTGCAATGCAGATAGCACTTTTCATCATTCTGATAGATATGGAGGGAAAATGACGACTCTCGCGCAGTTCTTTCTCTCAGGTTTCTGCTCCCTACAGCCATAAGTACCATTAAACACAATCTCTTTTGCTCTTTTGTCTATCTCCCTCTTTCTCCCTTTTTTTTTTCTGCTTGACAGTTTCATATGCTCTAAAATTCATGACCTCATCAGAATGTCGAAATTGATTTAACCTGCACTCTCCCAAAACTGCACATTTTATTCCATAGGGAATCGCTCTATGTGCTAGATTTAGGTTTTTTTATATATATATATATATATATATACTGTATATATATATTTTTTTTTCACCAGACTGTCGGCTTTAAACCAAGCCCCGCTCAGAAGACGCAATAATCTTTTAACGTGGTGTTGCAGTAACAAACAGAGAATGTAATTCTGATATATTCTAGACTAAAGTGATTAGCAATCTTGTTAACATTGCATGAATAATAGTTTTAAAATGAAAAATTAATTCGGTAATGATTTGTAAAAGTCGAGTAATAGATGATTAGTAAAAGTAATTAGTAATAGTCATTATTCTGTCTGTGCTGTCATGCGAGGTGATTAGTGGCTAATGTTGCCAAGAAAGTTCTTACGAGCAACATCAACATTATTTATGATTAAAAATTTAAGTAATCACAGTGAGGCGTTTAAGTAAAGAATAGAACACAACTTGGTCATGTTTCATTTTTTGGTCATGGGGCAGGGGGTAGCTCAGGGGGTTAAGACGTTGGCCTACTGATCGGAAGGTCGGGAGTTCAAATCCAATCGCTGCCACTGTTGGGCCCTTGAGCAAGGCCCTTAACCCGCAACTGCTCAGTTGTATGAATGGGATAAATGCACGTCGCTCTGGATAAGGGCATCTGCCAAATGACTGTAATGTAATGTAATGGTTAGTATAGAAAAATGAATCACATCTGGGTTATTAATGAATGATTCATTCATTCATTCATTCATCATCGTCATCACTGCTTAATCCAGTCCATCGCAGGGCGACACACAGACAACCACTCACACTCACGTTCAAACCTACGGGCAATTTAGAGTCACCAATTAGCCTAATCCCCTTTGTGCATGTCTTTGGACTGTGGGAGGAAACTGGAGTACCCGGAGGAAACCCACACGGACACGGGGAGAACATGCAAACTATACACAGAAAGGCCCTATTCACCCGCAGGGCTCAAACTCAGACCTCCTTGCTGTGAGTTGATGGTGCTAACAACTACCACCCCTAATAAATAACGTGCCCCCTCTAATAAATAGCATGTCATCCTTTTTAACCATTTATTCTTACATTCAGTGTTGTGATACACCCATGAGACAATTATTGTTGAACACAGATTCTTACATGGCTGCAAAACTGCAAAGCAAAGAATCTCCATTGGATAAAAAAAAACCCTAATGACCTTACTGTTGACACTGGAGACTCCTTCCAAATGTGCTAGTCACCTAAATATGTCCTTACAGAAAGCTTCACCGTAGAAGAGATGTGTATTTTCTTTGTGAAAGATAAAATGCATTCAAGTGCATGGACCATCCACCATGGAAGTTCCTGTCAAGGTTACACACCCACCCAGCATCCATGTTCTAGCTGGAGACATACAGTACGTACAATACTTTCATAAAGCATGAACATGTTGTTATATTATAATTTTGTAACATCAGCCAAATTAATATATTATAATTTATGTTCGTAAAAACATCGTAGATGCTTGTAATCCTATGAGGCTTTCTAATGCAGACTTATTTGCTTCTATGTACTGTAAGCGAACACCGTGGTGCGTTATAACATTTCGCTCGATAGTGCTCTCATAAAAATATCGTAATGCATTATGCAATCAGAAATATCAAACAAGGTATTTTTGTAAGCTTTTACAGAGTTTTGTGGGGCTATGTATGCTATAGCACATCATAGCTCGCATTTATAACATGTGATGAAGGTAGAATGCATAGAAAACGTTTCCGACTACAGGTGCTCCCCAAGTTACGATGGCCCGACTTACGATTTTTAAATTTTTTTTGATGACGATTGTGACCTGCAAAAAATTGTGAAATATTTAGAAACTATTTCAAATTCGCGGGTAGGCATCGCAGGCAGGCCAGCGTACCAGCGTATGACGTACGCGGATGTTCAGACGACACCCGGAAGTACGCGGACGATGCCCGGATTACTCACCTTGCGCAATGCCTCACTCTGTCTCGTAACTCATGGCATTACCTTGTGTATCGGTGTACTGTACAGTGCATTACCGCAGGTTTTTTTTGTGATTATTAATTTAACAGCTTCAGCGGCGGCTGTCTGTAGCCGCTGAGCTCAGTATTTGTGTAGCGGGGTGTCGGGGCTGGACGGAGCTCAGAGACCCAGTGCTGCTTCCTCCACCAGGTGAGGATCTCTCTGACAAACTCTCTCTTTTGACAGAAATGTGATTTAAATGAAGTCTTCAGTGAGTGTGTGAAGTGAGGGTCTTCTACAGGAAAAGACTCCTGGGTAAGCTAGGCTAAGCTAGGCTAAGTGGTTCGACGTATGATATTTTCGACTTACAATGGATGTGGCGGAACGCACCTCCATCGTAACTTGAGACCTACCTGTATGTATTAATCAGTAACAATCCCAGCCATGCCTCTGACATGAATTAAGATGACAATTCTATCACATTGTGCCTCAAGGAGATCTTATAAACTGTATACCAAATGTGTAAATGGAGGGAGGGGGGGATTCTGACTTATCAGCACACTTTTTGACTTAAGCATCTTAAGAATTTCTCAATAAAATACAAATAAGTCCATATAGGTTACATTCGGTCATCCATTATCGACAGCGCTTTATCCATTAAGCGTTCCGGGTGAGGTGGAGTACACCCTGAACAGTTCTCCCACCTACCTCAGGGCTAACACAGAGACGAACAACTACTCACACTCCAGGTGTTCACACCTCGGGCCAATTTGGAGTACCCTGTAGACCTAATCCGCATGTCTTCAGGCTGTCGGAGGAAACCAGAGCACCTGGAGGAAACCCATGCAAGCACAAGGGGAACACCCAGACTCCGCACAGTAAGGTCCCAGGCGGCCAGCAGGGTCGAAGCCAGAACCTTCTTTCTGTGAGGTGACGGTGCTAACCGCTGCACCACCCTCCTGCCCATGTAGGTTACGTCCCAGGAATATACTTCATCTAATTATACACTATGCCTTGTCCTACTTCCCGCCATCCAAAATTTACACCAGTGAAATGAATAGACGTTGCATTTTTAAAGAAGATGTCAGAATCATAAACAAGTCGCGGAGACACATCCGAAAATCTATCGATGGGCAGATTTCTGGAGATTTCAGTAAACATTTCTTCTTCTGGGGTTGTATGCAAATTATACGCAGCACCAAACCAAAGAATCCGAGCTTTTCCATGAGTGTGTGTGTGTGTGTGTGTATGTGAGAGAGAGGGAGAGAGAGAGAGAGAGAGAGAGTGCATTTTTAAGCTTCCGTCCTTCACACAGCTGTAAAGCACTTTGTCAGCTGCAGGGCCTCTGTAACACATTAACTCACAGTAATAGTAGTTATCAGAGACAGCCTTTTTTTTTTAAGCCACAAACACAACAAGCCGCATCCATCTCACTTACTCGCTGCGTTTTCACTCCCGCTACCTTTGATTGTACTCTTGCAGGAGATTGTATCCTTAATTGCAAGTTCAGACGGTGAAAGGATGTCTGATATGGAACAGACGTTCATAGTGAACTCAAATAACGCATCCGGTCGTCTCGCTCTCTGATTGGCTAAGACACGTGCGTTTAGTCTTTGGGCAGCTTCATTTTACAAGGATTGTTCAGGTTACACATAGCCTACTCTAGAGCCCTGGTTCTCAAAATGGGTTCTAGGGAACCCCAGGAGGTGAGTAAAACAGTAGCACAACCTCTTGACTGATCCAGGCGTTATGAAAACAGTTGAGTTGACGACACGGACAGATCACAGGCTTGAAAAACACCCACCCCCTGAGACTGGAGCTAACATGCTGGAGGAGCTCGAGTTCACGAGTAACAAAGCGCATGGACCCAGGCCACCTGCTGCTCGACGAACAATGATGGCCGCCGCAGTCTTCAGGTCACAAAGACAACGCGCTAAAAGGTTTGGCACAACCGGCGCTGCAACATGAGGCCCAGAGCTGAACAAAGCAAAATCTTTCCTATGATGAATAATGCAGGATCACTCAAAACAAAACAGTGCACATGAAGCAAAAGCATGCTTCTGTCTGCTCATGCGACTGATACGTGAGTGAATAAAGAGTTGGAGAAAGGATCCTCAACAGAGGGAGACGTTAGTCATGTGCCAGTGTCAGTAGGTTTATGTGAACAACACATAAAACGATGCCTCGTTTTCTCAGTTTTGTCCATGGCCTTCTCAGAGTGTTCATCTTAAACACTGTGCGTTCAGAATGTCCCATGTACATCATAAAGAAAAAAAACCCCGTCGATTTTTACGGTAATTTCCCAGCAGGTCGGGTTGCCAGTAAAGTGCTGTGAAATTTACAGTAAACAACTGTAAACCATATTTGCGGTCAAGTACTATAATGGCTTACGTAGTTTAAAGTAATACTTTGTGTTTTCTCAATGCGAGGAATACCTGCGTCTTATTTAAGGACTCGATCAAAGCAGCCTGACAGAGCTGGGATTTGAACACATCAGCAGTGTACCAACACCATACCTTAACAACTGAGCCACCATGACTAGCGCAAACACCTCGCATTGATACGACACAATCTCTCAGTGGGGTTAAGTAAGTGTTAGAAGTAGACGAAGCAGTGCAAACATGTTGCAGGGTTATTGGAGAGGCTCAATGGTTAAAGTGTGGCAGACAGTCCAGAAGGTTGGATGGTAGCATGGTCAGGCCAAACCTTTAACCTTCAGCTCTGTTGTATCCTGCATCAGCCAAGTGAGCTGTGCAGAATTGGGTTATTTATTTCTAACATAAAAATATTACAGGACTTTACCGTAAATATGTTTTACAGTCATTTACTGTAAATTTTACAGTTTTTTACATTACGGGCAACCCAAGCTGGCGGTAAATTACTGTAAAAAATCAACGGTCATTTTTTACAGTGGACTGCAGAGAAAAAGGTTTTGGATACCTATATCTATCTATCTATCTATCTATCTATCTATGTGTAAAATTCTTTCCGTGTTTGAAACGGAAATGCCGTATGACCACAGAACATATTATACGCGCGTATGAGCTGAAACAGCGTCACTAGCGCTCACATTTTAACTAATCGCTTCGTTTGTGGACGCCATTTTTCTATCGTCTTTACGAATCGTTATTATTTGTGTGAGAGTTATTTTACTGATATTGACAAGAAGTAAACACCTATTTGATACTTAATAATTTAAGAAAACTTTGATCTAAATATATCGAATTCTTTTTTCGCGTTTGAAACGGGAATGACGTACGACCGCTATTTGTTGAAAAATAAAATTGGTCATTAACGAACTTATTTTATAAATACTGTACTGCATTTTATTTTTTTCCCTTGCCCTCAGTGAGCGAAGCCCCTGCTTAACCAGCTAGTGTCCTATATAAAACCCGAACCTGCCTGAATATGCAAATAAGAAACCAGTAAGTCTTAATACGAATCATTTTAGCTGAACTCCATTAACTACACGCAAGAAAAATTCTCTTTTAAATGCTTCTTTTGTTTGTTTTTTTTTTTTTACTTTTTCAAGTAGAAGTTCAAGAGTTTGACACATTATCTCAGATATTTGTTTTTGGAACACTGTTTTGGAAAGCATTTTTCAAGCATTACATATTCCCCACACTGCTTGATAAGACACAAGAAAGAACAGAAGAAGGAATAAAACACCCAAAGGTGTGCTGTTTTGCAAAACAATCAATAGGTAAGGTTCGGGGGATGTTTCCCTTCACGCGTAGGGGGGCCCCACAGGGCGTAGCATCATGTATTCTCCATAGGAAGGCACCCTATATGTTTTCTCTCAGATAGTAGCATCATAGCATGCATTTTTATCACATTTTCCCCAGTTTACAGACATCCTTTAGGGCACTTCATCATGTTTGGCTTCACTCAGGTGAACCCTATAGAGCACTGCATTGAAAATTCTCACTTTGTAATATTTTCTCTAACATAACAATACCCTAGAAGGCACTTCATCTAATTTTCTAGCATGAACCGAAGAGTAAAGAGATACATCCTTATGCAAAGGGGAACCCTATGGGGCCCGGTATCCTGTAGTCGCCATTGGAAGGGCAGACTCGATGGCACTTCATGTTTCCTAGTACACAGTGAAACCCTAGGGTGCATTTCATCATTTTTTTCCCAATTTTAAGGGCAGCCATTAGGACACTTTATCATGTTTTATCTACCATATGTGGACCCTAGAGGGCACTTAAAAAAACCCAAAAAAACAACAAAACATAACTTGTAATGTTACTAAGAAACCAAGCTTTCAGTGGTGGAAACCACCACCACCACCACCACCAACAACAACAACAACAACGAAAAACCTGTTAAATTGCTGACAGTTTGCTCACTTCTTTATTAATACAATTTACTTATTTTTATCGGGATCATAACAAACACTCCAAGCAGCACTTTAAACGTTCTATTATCTCAATTTCGCATTCAAAACATCAAATTTAAATGCATGCTGGGAAGGCAAAGGACTCCAGAGTCTTTTATCACACTTACTGCACTACGCTCATAAAGCGTGGCTTTGAGGCAGAGGAATGCATGACATTCAAAACTGTTTAGGCTCCTCTCAGCATATCTGATTCCCCGGCTGGCATGCACCACTAAAGGCTCCCTGAGCTGGCCAGTCTGATTCCGGCGCCCGTTTTGCGAGCCCTGGGTGGACATATAGAAGCTTTCCATAAGCAAACGGGACTATTTTTGGAGGGGTGGGGGGGGGGGGGTGTGCTGGCAGGAGAAAGGTTGCTAAATACCAGAGCTCTGTTCACTCAGCATTCCCAAAGTGAGAGACAGATTAATGGGGGGAATATAGCTGCAGCAGCAGATCCGAGCACCCCGCCGCAACATTACCCAGGATAAAATAGCCACCTGTCACATATACAATGTTAACTGGGCTCTTCACGCAGGAAAATATTATATCAGGTGGGGATAACGGGCATCAAGGAGTGATGGAGTTGAAAACGAAAGCCGAACTTTGCAAGATAAGGCGCAAACGATGTGTGTGACCTGTATCTTACTACACCGATCTTGCAACACCGAATACAACGGAAACGTTCGGATATAAAATAAAAAGCACTTAAAGGATGAAAATTTATGGCAGGTTTTTAAATTGTCCTCATGATGATAAAATAAAAGGCGCAACTCTCAGACTAAATGGGTGACGAATTTCAGCAGGCAATCCGGGATTTCAGTGTGTGCATCACTCCAATTGTTACAAGTGTAGAGTTCGGGACATCGTCGACAGACAGGGCACACCAGGATTTTTTTTTTTCTGAGTTAAAATATGCACCTTTAAAGAGGAAAGCTAAAATCAATGTCCGCTAGCTAGCTAGCCAGCTAAGTGTCTGCCAGGCCTATGAAATGAATGTAGCTTCTCTGGGATCTGATTCAACGAATAGAGGAGAAAATACCTCAAACATGCGGCCATGCTGTGTCCAAAATGTTACTTATGCAATATTCATGAATTTAATTAACTGGAATTGTCTGTATGCCAAAAGAGGAGAACATTAAATTAGACTAGCGTTTCCCAGCCTTTTTTGAGCCACGGCACATATTTAGCGTTACACAAATCCGACGGCCCACCGCCAAACAAAAACGTCACAAAAAGTATAAGCAATAGGTAGGTACACAGATCCATTAGCCTTCTTTTTCCATCTAGTGGAAGAGTATTTAATCGTTCTGCCCGTCACTCTCGCGTAGATGAACGAAGATGAATTATTTGCAGGAAATAATAAGTTTCAGACCAATTAGGAGAAATTTAGGATCATTTTCCACCGTACACCTGATGATCTCTCACGGCACACTAATGTGCCACAGCCCATTGGTGGGGAATCACTGAATTAGAGACTACTTTACAGGGAAAAAAAATGTTTAGTTATACATGGGCAAACAGAAGTCAGAGACTTTAGCCCTTTTGTTTATTTATGAAAATGCATTACAGTTAATAGCAATGGTTATAATGATAGCTGTAAATGTAGATATAAAGATATAATGTAGATATGTTTATAGATAATAAGCCTTGAATTGGACATTATATACCGTGAAGCTGCTTTGTGACAATGTCCGCTGTTAAAAGCGCTGTAGAAATAAAATGGAATTGAATTGAATTGAATATAATGTGTTATATGCACCACTTTTAATGTAAACAACAGTGCTCCAAACTGCAATGCTGCTTCATAAATAGTTAGAGCATGTGTATACCACCTTATGAATATATTATAGCATGAATATGGATGTCATAACAAAATCTTGCCATTTTTAATTCTTTATTTGGAATTCATTTCTTTCAAACGTGATTGTGCAGTACAGGTTCATAATGAGGGCTGCACGGTGGGGTGGTGGTTCGCGCTGTCGCCTCACTGCAAGAAAGTCCTGGGTTCGATCCCTGGGGTCGACCTGGGTGCCTTTCTGTGTGAGGTTTGCATGTTCTCCCCATGTCTGTGTGGGTTTCCTCTGGGAACTCTGGTTTCCTCCAACAGTCCAAAGACATGCACAGAGGGGATTAGGCTGATAGGCTACTCTAAATCGGCCGTAGGTGTGAATGTGAGTGTGAATGGTTGTCTGTCTCTGTTGTCTGACTCTGCGGATTGGCAACCTGCCCAGAGTGTAACCCCGCCTCTCGCCCAAAGTCAGCTGGGATTGGCTCCAGCTTCCCCCCCGCGACCCTGATCAGGATTAAACGGCAGAAGATGAGTGAGTGAGATTAATAATAAAGCTACATGAAGTTGACCTGCCTTAACCCCAGCATTAACCTCAGTCATTAAAAGGAAATTATCATCATCATCATCATCATCATCATCATCATCATCATCATCATCATCATCATCATCATCATCATCATCATCTCCTGTATAGATGGATATTAAGGTGGTAATGCATTGACACGGATCTGGATCTGGATCAGTTTAGTGCTCCAGATAGCTGTAAACACAGAGTGTTTGGGCTTGGGATGCTGAATTGACTGAGATGTTCATGTGAATTCATGTAACGCTACATAGTTTGCATATCTAAATGCTCGTTGACACCCTTAAGAAAGGAAAAACTTCCCACGTGGTTTTATTACATCCCTTTAGGCCCAACCAGTGCCCTGTGGATCTTTCTGGTAAGATTTATTCACATCCGCTTATGTAAATGACGTAGGTGCCCATAAAGAAATAAATACATGAGACAGACACATGCACACACACTTTTGAGAGCTAAACTGGGAGGAGGGGAAGACAGAATAAAGAAGGTATCTGTTCTCCTCCAGGTCATCGGTGCTCTGTTTAAACAGACTGGAATTTGAGATGTGAGAACAAATATCAGCTCAGCAGAAGAGTGCAACCTGGTTATCATGTTCGAACACTGTATAAAAGGGAAATCGATTCAGTATAAAACAACATCCGTGCGCATAAGAACCGTATTTAGGGTTTAAGACGTCAGTGTGTTTTGTGCTAAATATGATCACGCTCACTTCAAGGTGTTGAGTTTTAGAAAATGGTGTGAAATTCAGTGCAAGGGAGAAGGCATGTGTTAATCCTTTCATGCATAAAGTATTTAAACATATAAACCAGATTCTGGAGATGTTTTTTTTTTTAATTATTATTATTATTTAATATTGCATGTTTGGTCCTATTTAGTTTTGCGATCATGTTACGTGGAGGCACCGTGGTTGGATCCATGATGAAAAAGATGAAAATCAGAAAAAAGGGGGGTAGAAAGGGATAAAAATGGATTTTTTAAATTATTTTTAAAAAATGGATAGAACATAATACCTGCAAGTGGAAGAAAAAACTATTGTAAAAAAAAAATATTATTATGGATATTATTATATAATATCATAAGAGTGTTAACTTTTGGGTCATATCAAATACCAACATTAAGTTTGTTTATTTATTTATTTATTTATTTATTTATTTTTTTTTTTTTCATATACACCATTTCTGCACCTTTGATCTGACTTTTTTTTTTTAAAGAGAATTAATCCAATCTTATTTAAAAAAAAAAAA
>JAQMCW010000023.1:3610115-3623105 GCA_030068335.1 Chrysichthys cranchii
ATGAAGACACTGGCTAAGTTTCAGTCTCATGTTAAGGAGCAACTTGAAGGATTACCATAAAGAAGGACAGGTGCAGCTATTCAACTCGAACGCGCTCACGTATCAAACACATATCAATTACTCCCTATTCAAACTGAACTGACAACCTTGCTGTGAAAATATACTTTTTGAAAAACACCCTAGCTTGACAGCATCACTTTTTCTGCACCAGTTTGTTTCTCCTCACTGACAAGAGTAATCTGTTTTGAGTGCCGTGTTCATTTATTTCCCTCCATTACATTTATACCTGAACTGTCATCTTAAACATTTTCCATTTCAAAAGAACAGAGAGATTATGATAGCGTGCATGTGGGGGGGGGAGTTGTGTGGGGGGTGAAATTATGATACCTAATCTTCGCCATTCATTTCTCGTCATTATGGTGACATTTTAGAGAGCTCAGGAACAAAGGCGCACTAAGGATTCATTCAGTTGCAGTGTAAAATTATTCCTCAGGCAAACGCAGGACCATGGCGGAAAGAATTACTGAGATTGTGTCGTGTTTTTTTTTTTTTTTTTTTTTAGGAATTTTGCTTCAGGGAGGTATTGAAAAAGTCTGGTTTAAACAGGAATGCTGTTATTACAAGAACAAAACACACTTTTAAGTGGAAATCATTTTTCAAGAGGTGCGACGTTAAAACAATAAGCAGAGGTTCTTGTGTGGTGGATCCATGATGGAGAAAATTAAACTACATATACATTCCATGGTAATGTCCATGTCAATCATTTCCAGTCCAGGGTTTAGCATTCAACCACATCACAATATGAAATTGTTTTGGGGTTTTCTGTTTTGTTTGGTTTTCCTATTTTTCACCATTATTCAATTCCCATCCTTAAATCATATTTAATGTATGCTTATGAATCCATGCATGGACACTGAATTGACCCGAGTCACGATTTATTGGTTTTTGAGTCGATTCACTTCAGAAGCATTTTTTTTTTTAACATTTATATAGCAGAAGCCTGAATTGCGAAACGGGGTTGATTTGATTCATTTCAGAGTTCTCTGCGTTGTATTGAATCAAATCCTTCTTAATGTCCAACAACTGCTTCGGAATCGAATGGACTCAACTCAGGATTTATTAGCTTTGATCAGATTCAATTCAAAAGCAAGTCTAGTACATAAAGATTGATAGCTACGGGTCAGTATACTGTAGTGTATTTAATCGAGTCATTTTTTAATGTGCCTCGAAAGTGAATTGAAACGACTTGATTCAGTGAATCAGGCTTCTTTATACAATAAGTATTTCTATCGTACTGATAATTTTACGATTATTTTCTGAAATTCTAGCCACAGTTTATGAACGCTACGTATAAAAAGGTAGGTTTAAGCATGTGCATTTTGTGAATAAATCATGTTTCGTTTAATATTTTAACCGGCGAGATATTTTTCACTGATTTAATTGTTTTTTTGTTTTTTTAACAAATTGCTGTAGTTGCACCTGGAGACATTTGACTCCTCCTATGTATTTTTTTTTGCAACTCTACTAGCAAACCACTTACTTATACTTCACCGTGCCTCAAAATGCACTATCAGGCCCCTGGTACCTCTTTCTTCTGTTGTCCAACATTACAAGAACCTGTTCTGAGGTATTTATCCCAGACTTACGCTGTGTCTAAGTCCTGACCTCGAGGCCAAAAGGGAAAACGAGTGCGCACCGCCAAAATAAACAGCACTACACACACTCTAGAAAACACGCCGATTGCCGAGCACCATATCCAACACATGTACCAGCACGGATCTCTACAGTCATCTGTCTTCATTAGGGTGCTGCCTTTGACCTGTTTTCCTAGCTTTCCATTGCAGGGAAGACATCTGCAGCGCTCTGGTGTGTGGGTGCAGAGAGCCCGGGTCTGCATAACGCCTCAACCTTGCAACAAATCACTCCAACAAATCAGTCCGACAATTACGGATAATAAAAGAGCAAGTCAGGTAGGTATAGGAGAAAGCAGTATGACAAACCTTCAGGCTGGTAAAGGGAGAGATCTTCCTCCGCCATTCCATCACCAGAACAAACACAGAGAGAGACTTTATCTCATCATTCACTTCAGTTAAAGGCGTCAGGTTTGATGGAGGGCTTTGATGGAGTCGGGGTGTTTGTGAGAAGCTGTTCTCATGAGATATTAGAATGAGCTCTATGAGACTAACAGTGACGAAGTGATCGGATTGTCAATTTAATACAAAAGAAGCTGTAAGGAAAGATACAAAAGCTAGTAAGACCCCCATATCCGATCTTTTAATCTTTTCATTCGGTTCGGTTTCTGGTTTGGGAAAGATGAATTGTCCAGATTGGTTAAATAAATAAATAAATAAATAAATAAATAAATAAATAAATCTTTAGGAATTAATGGTGATCTATGGGTAACAATGAAGAAATCATAGTTTAAGTGTGGCCTACAGGGTTTCCATTGATCTTGAACAAATGACCATAACCTTGACCATCCCACATTCCATAGTGACCACAGTGTCCTTCCAAGGTGACATGCAAAAATCGTGTCACCGCATGCTAAAAAGTACAATTATGCACAGTTGATAGCAAAAGTTTGCATCACCCATGGGGTCAGGGTGAAAAAGGACAATGGGACTTGCAAACACACAGTAAACCAAAAACTATTGGAAAATCACCATACACGTCAAGAAAGAGGAAGGAGTCAAAGTTTTTACCCCAAAAACGTTTGCTTGCTGGAATGTTTAGGAATATTGTTCCAGTATTGGCACAGAAAAAAAAAAACAAAAGATATCATGTCACCTCTACTCCTGAGGGCGTACAAACTTTTGCACTCCACCGTACACGATGCCTATTCATAAATTTCACTCCTTGGGACTCAGTGTATCCAGTGGCCTTCTGGAAATTTGCCTTTGGATTTACATTCTCGATTTCTCTGAACCTTCTAAAAGGTGTCATGATTCCTTTTATAAAGGCTGGCGTAAAACTCACACTCGGTTAATATCGGGAAATTGGCAGAGCCAAGGATCAAGTGAGGCTTTACTTCGGTCTGTTCGCACATTCATCCAGTGATATTCAAATCAAACTCTGTGTGACTGACGCCTTCTAATCTGTTATTCCGCTCTGTCGCCAGAGGCACTGCGTTTCACACGCTGGTGGAGATGCTGTCAGATCAGAGTTGTCATGTATAACAAAGCGTGTTTAAGGGATAATTAGGGCCAGATGGCTGTTTGTGGTGCCAAGCGAGACAGGCAGTCCATATGCCCGTCTGTGGCACATCTGCACCACTGTACGCTACGCAACTCTCACAAGTGTCAGTCATTCCCATCACTGTAGCTTTGATCATGTGACCTTCCGTCGTTAGCATGGATTCATGATTGCATGCTAATACACTGACTAACACTTTGACCCAAAGTGACTTAAACGTGAGTGGAGTCGAACTGGGACACCTTTGTCGTACTGAGATTCGAAGGCACAACTTTCCATTCGGTGGTCCAGAGCTGCTACCACTGAGCCAGCAAGAATTCTATATACTGTTGGAAAAACAGGGTTCCTCAGGGGTTCTTCTTAATGGTTCTTTGAATGGTTCAAAACCTTCTAGCATATAAAGGATCTACATCGTACCTGCAAACCATCCAAAGAACGGGGAAGCCCTTTTAAGGGAAGAACTTTCCCTCGGAGGGACAAACCAAAAATGCTTCATATATATTTGTTCTTCTACAGCATTTCCTTAGGAGGACAAATAAAGTGTAAAAAAAATTAATAATAATAAAATTACAGTGCAAGATTAAAATAAAATATTCCCCAGTGGTTCTTGGGATGGTTTGGAGAGTTCTAGCTACTGTATATTTAGGGTTTATGCTTAAGCATTTCTAAAAAGATATCGCCGTGTTGTCGGCTTTTACACAGAACTTTCCATCAGAGAGACAAACTGAAGAACCCATTAGAATATGACATGGAAAGAACTTGTTTGTTCTTTCTAAAACTGGTTCCTCAATGGTTCTTTGGATGGTTTTGAGCCTTCTAGACATCAACAGTGGTGTATTTTGGAATCATTTCTGAAACGGGAACGCTTTCTTGTAGGCTACATTTCCATCAAACTGCAGAACCAATGGGATACAAGAAGAGTCCTACTTAGAAACGTTTCTAAAAGGTATCCCCTTTCTTTTCCATGTCGTCTTCTGAATAGAAACTCTAGAAGGATGAACCAAAGAACCATTTACAGTGAAAGATGTAACAGACACAAAAAAGAAACTAAAAAAAAAAAAAAAAAAGTTCCTGGTATGATTAGTGGTTTGAGGTTCTTGATGGGTTCTATTTGCAACCCTCTTTAAAAGAGAAACCCTATGGTGCAGGGGTCTACATATAACCTTTATGGGCTCTCCCAGAAGGACAACCCAGAATAACCCTAGGGTACTGTGGGATATTTTTCCCCTTGGTGGTTATTTGGGTTCAACTGCGATAATCCCTGATAGAAAAACACCGTTGTAGCTTTTTGTTTAGAACTTTAATAGTTCTCTACAGGCAAAAAAAAACCCTCTGAAAAGTCTGGTTCTAACTATTCTTCAGTCTTAGGGTTAAATCTTAACCCATGATGGATTTTCAGTTGACCCTGTTCAAGGGTTCCATGTAGGATCCTACAACAGGGTAATTCCCCAGCAGAGAGAGTTCCAAGTACCATCCTTTTAGGAACACAAGAACCATTCACTATCTACAAAAACTCTTAACAGACCCATCGAAGGCCCCTCTTTCCAACGAGGATGGACATCCAGCCGCAATGATCAGCCAATTATACATCCCCCGAATGGAAAATCTAAACACTGGACAAATCTAAAAGCCAGAAACTGGCTTTCAGTATGATGGTGTGTCGTTAAGCCATTTTTAAGCCTGTGTTAAAACACAGAAATACTTTGTGACCAAAACCATACTACTCTAATTTTCCCAAGTCCATGAATTAAGACTGGCAGACACAATTCCATATATTACACTGTGAAAAGAAAGCTTTCATAAATAGCCTCATAAAATCGATATAGTCTATGTAACCCCATCTGGGTAATTTTGAAATGAACACACTGGACTAATTTTGGCGGCGCGGCTGCCAGTAACAGTAATCCCGGGCTTAATATTCCTCCACAAATCTACACGAAACAGGAGTGCCTTAAGCGCGGCGCCTTTCCCATACTACTTTATTGACTGTGTAGAAAGAAGATATAGTGTTTTCCACATTCCAAAACACACAGCTGGCGGTTGGTGGGCCTAATTCGTCATTGTTATTCAAGAGCTTGATCAGCCAACACTTAAAATGAGATCCTCCTAGATTCTAATTAAGCACTACGGTACCTCCCAAGGGTTCTGCTTTGGCACGGCAAAGCACTTTGATTTATGTAGCACTTTGTTGTTACTACTCGCAGGCTTGCCTGTTGCGAACGTGCCACCAGTGCATAGAGCAATTTCTCGTATTTGTTAATTAACTCCCGCTAACAGCGCTTTCCTCCACATTGTGATACAGAATGCGGTAGATTGAACACAAATATGCCCTATTACTTCATGTCTCCACCTACAAGCAATTAAAATGAAAATAATTTGCCGTCTATAGAGCCCTCACAGGGAGGGGAAAACTTTCGGAGCATACCAAATAGTGCCCGTTTAGAGCCAGCAATCACGCAGCACTGATAGGCTTTCAAAGCTCTAATTAGCTCTCAACCCCATGGCCGTCCGACGGCATCGCTCTAAAGTGCGAGCTCTCGCTCTGGTGAATTACACCAAATGTCGTGGCTCTCGTCGGCTAACCCTTCAGCCTCCCAATCATTAGACGCACATGCCCACTCGGGCCCACTGTGGAAGAACTGAGATTACGCTTCGCCTCTCGATCCCACTACAGAATCAATCAGACTTGATAGTACTGATTTCTTTACCATAATGTCAGTGATTAAACACATGTATGACTGTATGTAATCTCTCCGATTAGACACTAACACCAAACACTTAAGCTGCTAGGAGCGGATTTAAACACTTCACCACGTGATCAACAAATAAAGATGGAGAGAGACTGCTGAGTGGTGATTATATTGAACCAACATGCAATTATTTTATCTTCTGGAAGTGTGGTCAGAGTGGCGGTGGGTCCGGAGTTTATCCCAGGAAATCTGGGTGCAAGGCAGGAATATATTTTGACTGAGAACCACGCAGGAACCAGAGAACCTGGGGGAAACCCCCAGGGACACACGGAGAACATGTAAAACTCTGCACAGACAGTAACCCGAGCTCATGATCGAACCAAGAACCATCGAACCAAGGAGCTGTGAGGCAGCAATTCTACCTGCTAATTATGTCATAATGACATTATGTCACGTTATTGTAACACTACCCACAAACACGACACTCCATATATGGTGAGTACCGCTGCCGGGAATCACGTCAGTTGTTTGGAATTCCTAAAAATCCGAACAGTAATATTGCTAAGTACAATTTCTACAGCAAAGCACAAAACAGTGCTTGGCCCTCTTCTTTGCCGTCCACAGCCTGAAGGTTTCACTGGCGCTGACACTCAAGCAGCGTTTCAAATCACTTCGAAGATTGTAAATGCAAAAAGGAGCTTGCATGTGAAAATGCAGACACTTCCCTTTATCAAAAAGCATCTTATCTTCTCTTACATTTGATCCACAGAAGCAAATAAACAACCCATGTTCAGAAGTTTGCAGAAGATGCAACAGGCCTGCTCTAACTCTTCTATGCTCCTAAGGGCGTATATCATTTATTGAGGTTTAAGCTTTGTTGTTTTTTGATGCGTCGTGGGAACACCGGACACAACTCGTCCCAACATATGGGCAGTTTGGCGGGGTTTTACATAACTTTTCCCAAGAGGTTGTTCAGGCACTGAATATGAAAATTGATAGACGTGGAATGGGCAGGAGGTAGCTGAGGGACTTAAGACACTGGACTACTGAACAGAAAGTTGGGAGTTTGATTCCAAGCACTGCCATGCTACCACTGTTGGGCCCTTGAGCAAGGCCCTTAACCTCAACTGCTCAGTTGTGATAAAAAAAAAAAGTAAGTCGCCCTGGATAAGGGCGTCTGCCAAATGACGGTAATGCAATGAACGGTCCATCCCTACGAGAGCTTATTTTGAAAGTATTTCAAGTGTCTTTGGCAGAGGTGCCAACATTGCTAATGGGATATTTCTTGCAGATAGAGAGAAGAAACCGAAGAACCAACAATATGAAGGTTCAGGGTGATGGCCGGTTGATAATTCAGAAGCTCCTCTATTTTATTCCCAATCAAACAGACCGTAGTCCAACCCACTTGCTTTCTATTGGCTCGTAAAACAGAGACTCGGGAATTCACAGCTCAGAGCATCTTTCACTTGTACCATTTATTTTTGCTAAATCAAGGGGTCAAATTTCTCAAAAGCCTTGGCTAAATTGTATATTCGTGCCATTTCTGCTGCAACCATGAGGAGGTATTAACATGTTTGTGTTTCAAACACTCCGTTTTTCAGTCTAGACTCAGCGCATATTCAAATATACACCAGTCAGAAAGCGCATCACTCTTGTATTATTTCTTACTCGGTATTCAACACACTTCGAAATGAAACTGTCCTACTCAATCTCATCCATATCCATTACAGTGGCTAAGGGACATAGATAAAGCAGATAACAACTTAATTGCCTTCAGCTTTTGATAGCACGCTGATGAATAGACCTCGCGAATGGGCCTTTAAATGGATAGGGTTTTTTGGGGTTTTTTTTTTTGGAAGGGAGAGAAAAAAAAGGTTGATCTGCAGAGTAATTACAAAGATTGGAAGTCAGAAAGAGTCAATGTTTCCTTTCTTAACTTCCCTAGCCTTGTCTATTACACGCTTTTACTAAGCTGAATCCAAAAACAAAATGCTAGCGCTGTAAAGTGAATTAGATGCTTGGAGCTTGCTTGTGCAAACATTTTTTCCCCCCTTTCTCTCGGATCTCCAGTGACTTCACGTGTGAGCCAAGAAAGCAGGAGGCGATGAATGTTCTTCGTTAAACTGAGAGAGTTTCTGGATTGAAGAACCGCTGCGAGTGTCCAAACATAGCAGCTGGTCAGATGCATCTGGTGACCCAGAGACAAGAGGACAAGCGGGTCGGGTTGAGTCGAGTGTGTGGGTGTGCACGTATATATACGTGCGTAAAGCAACACACACCCGCAGTTGAGAACATGCTGAGTTTCTTAAAACGCTTTGTATTAATAAGCCGAGGAAATTCTTCAGTTTAAGACTTCTCATCTAAGTGTGATTACACCAGGATTCTAGATGCGTATTAAACATCTGGCTGTTCCCTAATCAGTGGCCACGACTGTAGATGTCTTTCTATGCTGTAGGATGACAAACCTGTCCCAGGATTGCAATGCTCCTGTGCACAACGTGAGCTCCAGGAAGACCCTGGTTGCCATGGTTAGAGCTGAAGCTCTCAAGGGTATGATATGGATATGACGGCCAGGTGTCGAGAAAATTTAGGCCATATATTTTATATTGAGCTTATATTGAGTTAGATCATGTAGCACATCATGTTTATGCCCTTGACAGAGGTCCCTGGCAAACATTTCTGCCATGAGATGTGGTGTATTTGGAAAAACCTTGCATGTAAATTATTATTTGCATTTGCGTACCTTTGTTTTTCGTCTCTTTACATTTAACTGCAAGCGATGTGTGTGTCGTGCTAGATGGAGAGGAGCTCCATGGTGGGATTCAGAATGGAAAGCGGTATAATATATGGTGACTTGCGTTTTACAAAGCCAAGAGTTGCTAATAGCCCAGATAGGAATTTTCCACCCCTGTAAATAGCAAGACTAAGATACTGATTCTTTGTGAAGAATATTACAAATTTGGGTCTTTTTTTTTTTTTTTTTTTTTTTGCATCCTGAAAATTTTTTTTCAGAGTGCATTTATAAGATTACCCTTCCTGGTTATTTCAGAAAATTTCTTCATGATACCCCTAAAATATTAACAACTGTTCAACGTTAAAGAATGCGTCATTTCCACACTACACCCATATGACTGCTTTAACCTTGACCGATGGCCCAATGGCTGAGACATTTTATTCAAAACCCAGAAAAAGCTACTGATATATTGTTATCTTTTCCAAAAAGTGAAAAAAGAAAAAAAAATAATAATAACAAGAGCTGGGAAATGAAGAAAAGGAAGGATATTATCTTTTAGGTCTCCGGAGAGAATATGCTCATGTCCAATTTGCCAGTGTAATTTAACAGAGCTGTGAGGAGGATGAGGAGCGTGAGGGTTGAGTAAGGTTAGTGATGCTTTTCATCGATTTGGCACTAGTCAAAGTACATCATTCGCCATCAAAAAAAAAAAAAAAAAAACACCCCTTCAAAGGCCCACTATCTACATTCTGTACTATTTTCATCAAAACCATGCAAAGAGTGAATAGTGTGCCAATGAGCCTTGTAATAGCATTTCTCTGCTACTGTGAAAAAGCAATTTGAGCCCAGTATGTCCAAGTGCAATAAAATATAAAATTCATTCGACAAAAGAAATGTCATAGTGGGCGAGCTTCATCTTTAAAGGTAACATAAACTTCTCAGAGTAACTGCATTGTGCTCGTCCAGGTAAGATTGCTGACTGTATGCATTTTTTTTCGGGGTCATAAATATTACATAGAGGCCAGTATGGTGGAGTCGCCCCACAGCTCCAGGATCTGATCCTGAGCTCGGGTTACAGTCCTTCAGGAATTTCTCCATGGGAAGTTTTACGTACTGGCTACGGACTGGCCTTTCTTCCAGGGTCAAGACACCACCATTTTGGCCAAGTGTTCCCAGGTTTGGCTCTGAATCCACCGCTACACTGAGCAGGATAAAGTGCTAACTGAAGATGACATGAATGAATAAATGAGTACCTAAGCAGGATGAAGTTAATTTTTCAGCTACACTCAAAACAATAAGCTCATTGAGCTCATTGACGCATACTGGCCTTGGTCTAAACATATCCATTCTAAAAGTATTGAACTTCCAGGAACCTTCAGAAGACCAAGTGTAATAACCTAGAAATTTGATTGTTAGAAAAATGGTTCAGCAGGAATCTATTAGATGAATGCCTCAAGGTTATCCAAAGCCATCAAGGTAATCCTTTTCGCTCCTGTTAAAACAAGTAATAATAATAAAAATATGATCTGAAGGCTCGAGTCCACCATTCAGAACCGGTTTTATTTTCACCGTGTATCGTAAAATAGGAAATCCTTGCCTATTGCTATTTATTTGGAACTTGTTTTGTCTCGATGTCCGAACAGACTCTATTTATGCTCCTAATAATAGCTTGTCATTTCTTAATGTCTACGATTTGAGCATTTTTTTAATAGAAACGTGTCTGTGAAACACTGTTGTTCCCGTCATCTTTACTGCCCAACTTTAAGGGTGTGCCAGCTTTTGCACTCCACTTTACGCTCCGAATATTAACTCAGAATGTCCTTTACGCAGTGTAATCGTTTTATGATCATTTTACTGCTATGTGAGACAGACTATATGGCACTATATGGCCAAAAGTTTGTGGAAACCCGACTGTCACGCCCATACGTACTTTCTGAGCATCCAATTCCTGATTTATTGCCCTTTTGCTGTTATTAGAAGCTCCAAGCGATTTGTGATCGTTCAGCCAAGATAGTCACAGTGAGGTCAGGCACAGGGAGGTATTCAGTGTGGTCGAGGTCAGGGCAGGACCCTGAAGTTCTTCCACTCCAACCTTGGCACATCATGTCTTCATGGAGCTGGCGTTGTGCACAGGGGCATCGTCATGCTGGAACAGGTTTGGGCCTCTTAGTTCCAGTGAAGGGAAATTATACTACAGCATTCAAAGACATTCAATACAATTGTGTGGTTCCAATATTTGGGCCAAAAGTTTGTGGAAGAACTACATATGAGTGTGATGGTCAGGTGTCCAGAAACTTCTGGATCTATAGTCTATTTAGTGAAAAAACAAAACAAAACAAAAAAAAAAAAAAAAAAAAAAACTTACCGGTAGCAGGAGAGTTAGTTTTGGACCCTTTTAACCCTTTAATGCCGTGCGTATCATATTTGATACATGCATTTCTGAGACCTTGTTATTGCCCAAATTGTGTGTAATTCCCAAAGTATCAAATACAATACAGAATAAAATACTTGCAAATTATCTTTATTTATTGTTTAATTTTTTGTTAAAGGGACTAAAAGGCTTCAAATTAAAAAAAAAAGAATTTTCTGTCATTTTATTTCTTGGTTCAGGCATTAAAGGGTTAAACTATTCTCCCAATGTAGAGAGTTTAATTTTGGAAAAACAGCAACTAAACTTTCACAACAAGACTACTGAAACATCTTTCCTCCGAAAGTTTTAATTCATTTAACCCCTTATACTCACTTGCCATGACTCAGTTATTTGTTTTAAACGTGCATTAGTCAGAAACTACGATGGAACTAATCGGAAAGGTACGCAGCTCGGAGAACGACTGATGTACGTTAGCTCCGATCTTTGGGCTTTGAGGGGTAATAATTAAATCTGAAGGGCTTCTAATGAAGGGTAGTGTATGTATGCCTCCTGCTACATGCCTCCTCCTCACGTCAATACTTTCCCAATAAGCTCCAGATGGGAACTAGCTGCTCAGCTTCCCTAATGCAACTTTATTAGACCCAAAATGCAACATTCATTTACTCTGTAGCACAGAAGAACAGGCTGGCATTTTTGTTAAGGATACTTCTGAGGCCAATAGAAATCACATCAGCAATGAAGCAATCACTGTACAATTTTTGGAAGTCATCTACAAAGCAGCCACTCTCGGCATGTAATACGTGTATGGAATAAATATACACACTGAGGGGAACCATATGTTCCTCTAAAAGACTTGCATGGCTTCAATCATCTTTTCTTTCTCTCATTTTTTTTTTCCCCCAGAGTCGAGTTAATGCTCACTGAATTCTCTGGTTTTATACTCATTCCTTGTTTTTTTTTCATTCAACATCAAAATGAGAACATGTGTCAAAACTTATTACGGCACCGTCGAGCTCAAAGCTTCATTTAGCCATATAAATAAAGAGAAGAGGCGGGAAAGGAATAAGCACTTTGCCGACTTTGCAGGAACCGAAGGTTTGTATTACAATCGAAAACATGCCGTGATGGGTACGAAAACAATTTCACGGTTGGCGAACTGGAAGACAGTGCAAACACGTGTGTGTGAAAGGTCCCTATCTTCTTCCACGTGTATGATTCACTATCGCCTCACGTTCTGGAGTCAAATGATTAATTGCGCACTTTAGTCCTGTCAAGCACAACCTGCAGTATGAGTTTCCAGCCTTTGGGAATGAGCGTCCTTGGATCGCGAGAGTACACAAACAGTGCTGTTTAGACTCGGATTGAAAGTGTAACAGAAAACATAATCAGAGTGACACATTGTATTTGGGACGGACAAGATGTTTGGCAGTGGAGATGTAAACTGAGCAGAATTAAAGGCCGGAATGACAAACAGCACTATTTAAGGCTGCTTTCGCTTTGGGAATTTACATCATCAACCAGTAGCTCGCATGTTATATCATGGGATATCATAATGATATCATTATGTCACGGAAATCTACGCAAGAGTGATGGAGAATGCGGTTATTTTTCCATCACTGCATAAAAGTGGACTTTTTTTTTCTTTTTTTTAAAGAAGGCACCAATTGATGACTAGGGTTGCACCGATACCGACACCAGTATCGGGTATCGGGCCGATACTTTGCTAAAATACTCGTACTCATCCGTAAAGTGCCGATACCATGAACCGATACTCCTATTTCACTGATCGCTTTACTCGGTAGGTGTGATTTGTTGTCCTACCTGACTTCAATCGCTAGGGGGAGACAATGAGCCGGAAAGTTAATGGAGATGCCGTCAACAAGTTAGTGTGACTCACCACGGAGCCGAGCTGTGTGCTTAACTTAGGTATGCGCGTCTTTATGCTAATCGCAGCGGCTAATCTGAACCCTAACTCTGTTCTGGACTTTTCTGGTTGCGCAATC
>JAQMCW010000023.1:3672779-3683850 GCA_030068335.1 Chrysichthys cranchii
CTAAGGTAAGTGGCCTCTTCTTCTTCTCAGCACCAGCCTTGCTCCTCACTTTCTTAGGACCCATGATGAAAATACAGCATACAGGACAAATAAAGTTCCAAAATGGCACAAAGAACACAAAATGAAGCGAGAAATGCTGCTGTGATGCTTAGTCAGCGAGCTCGACACGTGATCTGGAGGTCGGCTTGGGGTGGACTGGGACATGGGAATGCGTAATGGCGGCGGGACGCACGAAACGTTATGAAATCGCCAATGTCGTTTCCCAAAAAACTGCCGTATCCCAAAGCAAAAAACAGCCTGACATCAACCTCGTATCTCGTTAATGTCGTAATCTGGGTCGGTCGTAAGTCAGGGTACCACTGTATTTCTACATAGACTCGGGCAGTCACAAGACTAACAGATTCTGTTTAGCATCTAACGGTTAAATATCTGTAGTCATTTATAGCATTATAGCAGGTGCATATTTAATAGTGTATTTTATATATCACTGATGTATGGTTTGACAATAAAATCAATGATTGATTGCCATGATTCGATTTGGCACAGTGTGGAACACATGACTTCTTCAAAAACAAAAGGTGCACAAAAATGAACCGGTCGTGCAAAGAGCATCAGCATTACCAGCAGTGTGTACAGCAATACCACAGAACCATCATTTTCCCTTTAACAGCACATTTCTCATTAAAATGTGCTCATATATTACCAGACACATCCTGCCTCCTGCTATAGATTCATGACTCGTCTCTGGGGACCTGAATGGCCAAAATCTAAAATCTACAGCTTTCACCACACACACACACACACACACACACACACACACACACACACACACACACACACACACACACACACACACACACACGAACCATAGATGAGTGATTATGATATAGGAAACTGAGCTGCGCATAAATAAAGGATGCTAGATAAACAGCAGAAATCAATTTCTTAGCTTTGGCTCTGAGATAAATTAAACAAAGCTGGCACTGCAGTGATTGTCATTAAATGTCGCAATAAAACGTTAATTTGACACACACTTTCGCATCGCACGTGCTTTCAAATTGAAGCCTTTGTTTATTGGTGATTTTACACATTGAAATACAAAGACCTCCCGAACGTGTGGTGAGGCAAACCCTAGGGCCAACTGAAGCATCACTATGCCGTTTTATTTCTTTTTCCTGTAACATTTTCTTCTGTGTCACTTATGTCATCTGTTAAATCACGGAAAGAAAGAGAGATCTGATGATCTAAGCATGTGTTACCTAGGGGTTCAGCCAACAAAACACAAATTAGTATACTGGAACATAACGATGATGGACGAGTCACAAAAGATTCATTTATGCCGAATGACTCTTTTAAAGGAATCCGATGACGTGATTCATAAACCTAAAGGCGCATTATCCTGCCGAAAGAGGACACTGCCATGAGGGAATACCACTTCCAGGAAGGGGAGTACTTGGTCTGTAACAATGTTGAAGTAGGTGGTATGTGTCAAATTAACATCCATATGAATGCCAGGACCCAATGTTTCCCAGCAGAACATTGCCCAGAGCCTCACACTGGCTCCGCTGACTTGCCTTCTTCCCATAATTCATCCTAGTGATGTCACGTACCCGGCTATGTACATGATGTAAAAGAAACCGTGAATTATCAGACCAGGTTACCTTCTTCCATTGTTCCATGGTCCAGTTCTGATGCTCATGTGCCCATTGTAGGTGCTTTCAGGGGTATACATGGGTCAGTTGTCCTTCCTTAGACCAATTTTGGTAGATACTAATCACTGCATCCCTGGAACTCTCCAGAAGACCTGCTGTTTTGGAGATTCCCTCACCGAGTCATCTATCTAACCATCATAATTTGGCCTTGTCAGAGACGTGCAGATCTTTACACTTGTCCATTTTTCCTGCGTCCAATGCATTAGCTTGAGAGCTGACAGATCGTTTGCTGATTAAACGCCTAGGGAGCTTTTCGTGTACACGTTGAATCAAGCATAAACCATCGTTCATCTTTTTCTATGATAAACGTTCATCGTGGATCTTCACATTTCTAGATAATTGTATTCCAGTATACCCGCGTCGTTCGCAGGGGTTACGTTCTGAAACCTTCCGCAAAAGACGAAAATCCGTGATGCACGGACGCCACCCATAAACGCGTTTTATAAAATAGTTTAAGCCCTAATTGATCCTCGCACACTCTTTAAACATTTTCTAGACACAATTAAACACATAAAGAATTGCATTTGTGAGCATATAGCGAGGTGAATTTTGTGTCGAATTCCTAAAAACATCACATTTATAGCAAGCACTGCTACTGGGATGTTGGCGAATGCTGGTTGCTTCTCCCCAACCGTACACATCGTAGCCAGCAGCCAATCACAACCAAGGTTAAATGAATAGGGCATTCCGATTGGCCAGACTCGTTCCTCCAGCCATGTTTTCAGTATCCCCAAACTGCGTTTTTATAAACAACGCTACAGGTTCTTTGTCTCTTGTGTATATATGATATACACTGTACAGTATTTTATATATTATTCATATTTTACTCCATTTTAATTAATGTTTCTATTTTAGAATACCGGGGAAGTCTGCAAAAAAAAATGTGATATATTCAAATTAAAAATCTGCAAAGATGATCTGCATCTCAGACGCCTCTATCCGAAAAATCTATACGCACCTACTCGTTCAGGGGTCTTTCTTAATCTGGAGTATTTTCTGCGGTGATGCTTACTCAGCGAGCTCGACACGTGATCTGTGGGTCGACTTGGGGCGGACTGGGACACGGGAACGCGTAATGGCGGCGGGCCGCACGAAACGTGATGAAATCGCCAATGTCGTATCCCAAAAAACAGTCGTATCCGAAAGCAAAACATAGCAAGCTGGGTCAGTCGTAAGTCAAGGTACCACTGTATATAACTGTGTAAATATGGGTTACTCCATGTGAATGTTATACACACTGTAACCTGCATGTTATTTCTTTACCCTGCTCTTAATGGCAACTCCAATGAGTCCAGACTTAGCCCTAGTTTGATTCAGATGAAGAATCAGATCACAAGCTTTCTCATTATATGAAGCTTTTGGGAAACATGTAACAGCATGACAAAAGCATAATATACAGTATACTGCACGGGTCTGCTATATTCACCTAAATCTATTGCACTACGCCAACGTCTGGCGCATTGTTATAAAACGTGTCGTTAAATGACCAATGCATTAACATTACTATTTAAAATCAGATCCATTCCTGAGGTTTTTACAATTCTTGTACTAAGGCTTTGCTTCTTATTTGCATAAAGCTCACAATGCGACTTTCCTCTTAATAATTGTAAAAGCTTTACCCCAAAGAATATTTTAATAAAGAATGAAAGAACAATTTGATTGCTATTTGCTTTGCTCTGCTGGATTTCCTCTCAGTAGGATAACCTCAGGGATATTATGTTCAACGCTAAATGGCTATGTACCTGATTATGGCCTTTTCTTTTTCACATCCAAGATGTCTTGTGTGGCCGCTGAATACAAATTAGACTTGCTTGCTAATGAGCTTCCGTTTGCTGGATCGGCCACAACTAGTGGGGAAGGGTTAACTAGAGCCGTGGCAGAGACTTTTTTTGGCTAATTTGCCAAGTAGTTACCGCTGACACTGACAGACTCGCTGAGTACGGGGCTTCGTGGCCTGTTATGAACCACAGATGGGCCTGTCTGAGTGCAGAGAGCAGGCTTCGCTCCAGAGGATTTTTCACCGTCTTCAGACAAAACTCATGGCAGACAAGAGAGTGGAATAATGTCAATTAGCAATGTGGAAAGAGGCTGACAATTCGAGCGAGAGCTGCGGATATAATGTGCTATGCAATGTGATGAGTCCCTCGGCCACATTCTGCAACGTATCCCTCTCCTCGTATATATGTGATGTTTGAATAAAAGCGTTTGTTCAGCACAAATGTCAAATTATTCCCAAGAGAACCGTTGATCTGGCTGATTTTCAAATACCAAAGCAATGGGGGGTTAATTCCAAATGTTCTAAAATACACATCAATTACTGAGATAATATATTTTTTTTTATGCTTAATTCTGATTGGTCGGAAGATGTTGGTTAATTTTCAATCACAGCAGCTCTGACAGTGGATCCGGCTTCCGTGGTTTATATTAATGTACTGGTTATGATTTCTATAGTAACAGCTTACACAGGAATTTGTATGGACATATTGGACGATCCAAATAAATGGGTTTTTGGAAGGAGTCTCCAGTGTCAACACTTAAAGTTTTCTGACTTCACACTTTTACTTTTCTTGGTAATATAATAAGCTGTGTTTGTTTGTTTATTTCATTATTAAGATTATTATGTGACCCCCAGCCCTCTTTGGACCATGTTTTTTTTTTTTTTTGGAAACTATCACGATTAGTGACCTTGCCTGCCGCACATTTACTCATGAGGCCTTCCTAAATATGTGACACATGTTTGATAGTTTCAAAGTCTTTCCACTTATTTTTTATGTAGGTTTATCTTCGCTTCGCCATAGTACCTTCAATGCGACGGGTACTCTGGGGTCAATTTGACCCCAAGCGAAAATAAACCTAAATGAAAAATAAGCAGAAAGACGAGTTTGTGTGGTCACAGAAGCCAAAAACTGCAGAAGAACCCCAATGCGAAATACTGTCAGACAGAAACCAGGGCCGAAAGGGAATGGGGGTCGAGCAGACACACCCTTGAAAGCATTTGATTTATTTTTCGATGGTGCCATGAGAACAGAGATTGTGACACGGACCAACCAAAAAATTGAAAATGTGAAACACAAGCAATGCTGGATTTTTGTACTAAAAATCCCCCCCCAGAGGCACCCACAGCAGCCGCAAGCACCACACAGCGTCATCCAGGACAACACAAGAGATGCTAGATTTATGCCAGATCAAGTAACAAGAAAACCAAATTAGTGCAACCAATGCCAAGAGTAACATTTTTCCCTACAGCGGCGTGAAATAAGCGGAAACTCGCACATGAAGCGTTGTGCAATATTATTTGAATTTTATAACACATTGTCATACCATATTATTTCAAGGAAAATAAAATATTCTAATAATGTGGTGTTATTCTGGTCATATAGCATGTTTTTCACCATGGGGTCAAACTCACCCCATGGTACCAAGAATGTGACTTTGTTCATGGTACCAGAGCAGGGTTAAGAGAGGCTGGTGAGGGAAAGACCATTTATAGCTACCATAACGTAAGTGATACCAGAAAAGATGTTTTGTGGATGTTCTGCATCATTAACCATCACTATAAGCAAATAAACATAAAATGCATCATGTCCCTGTGGCCTCTTTGCTATGAGGCCACATTACACAATCGTGAAGTTTATTATTTTGTTCTATATTGCATATTATTTAGAACACCACAACCCTAAGTGTTTTGTGCCTTATTTACACCTAATGTCCAAGTGAAGAAAAAATAATCCCATACATTTAGAAAAACACACATTCATTTGCCACCCTAAAAACTTCTATGTGCAACCAAACACCATGTAATGTCCCTTATAGAAAAACCTAGAACCGTTACTCTTCTAAAGAACTCTCGAGGAACCCCTTTTTCTCAAAGTGCACTCAAGTGCATGAATTTATTTTTAGAAAACCACAAGTTTAGGTCACTGCAAATGGAACTACACTGATTAGCAGCTTTAGTTCAGTGGTCAAGGTTCTGCACTGGTGACCAAAAGGCTGGGAGTTTAAATCCCAGGACACTCAGACAGACACTGTTAGACTGGTAGCTATATTGCTTACATACAGACTAACTCCAGAACCCTTTATCCCTCTGTGGAAGCCCTTAACTGTTCCGTATAGAACTTTACAACGGCGTGTTTCTCTATCAAAAAGGCGTCCAAGTGGAACGCTGTTAGGAAGCTAAGAATCTTAACTATTAACTATCCAGTGAGCCTTGGAAAGGCTCTTGTAAGAAAAAAAATCAAATAGAAATAAAAAAAGCACATCCTGCGCATCCAGGGGATCCGAAGCATATCCTTGGAACGCAGGGCAGGCCCAAAGAAGAAATACACCTTGAATGGGGGACTAGTCCATCACATGGCACCATGTGTGCACATACAGATATCTGTGGGTAATTCAGCATAGCCAATTTATGTATTAGCATGTTATTTGGAAATGGGGCGAAACCAGAAAACCAGAAGGGCGCCCAAATAAACGCAGGGAGAAAGTAAACTGAGCTCAGAATCAAACCAGGAATTGGAGGACGTGTGAGGCTGCAACGTTAAGCCCTGCACCACCGTGCCTCCATTTCCTAAATTATGAAATGTAAAAGTATTTATGAAAAACTTAAAAAAAAAAAAAAACCCAACTTGATTTGGTTAGTCAGTTTATGCAGCTTTTAGAGTACTTCAGAAAATCAATAGTACCTTAATCTGGAAAAAGCTTGTCTTTCCATCACTGAGCAAAGTGAGTGGCAAAGCCAACTCACTGTGCTTCACCGCTACTAGAGCAGATCCTCCAGGTCCATAATCACTGCACGAACAAACCCAGGCTGTGGCTAAAGGGTTAAATGTGGCTTTGTCTGCCTGTATTGATTTTGATTGGTTCTCAGACAGGATCTCATCAGGCCACAGAAAGGCATTAACTCTGCTCAGTGGTTTCTTTTCCAGCACACCTCTGAAAGGATAATTGATTGGGAAGCCGTTTAATTTACTTCGGCTCCAGTGCATCGTTATAAGTGTGACCAATGATCAAGCAAGTCACAGGATTAAGTCGGAGGTCCCGAGCAGACTGTGAGTGGCAAGGAATTATATGTTCAATTATATGTTCAAAAACCACGGCTTTATGATTACCACTTCTGAATATAACTAGGAATAGAACAAGCCTACGAGGTAGTTAAAGAAAAGATGGCACCTGACATAGAAACGAACACAACTGTGTGTGTTGTTAATAACTGTAGTATTTATTTAACAGTAATATTAGATTTTTTTTTTTTTTAATGAAAAAAATTAATTCAAATAAGCAAATGGTAACCTTGATGAAAAAAGTAAGTCATTATGATATCCTGAGTATTAAAACATGACAGACAATGATTATATCAACTCAGAGTCTCATCACTTTACAGGCCTGCAAAGGATTTTTTATCTAAGGCAAACTGACTTATATTTTTACTACTACTAGTAATAATAATAATAATAATAAAAAAACACGTCGAACATCATACTGAAATATACTCGGCACTGTATTGAGTACCAATAACATGTTAATGGTTGAAGCTCTTAATTAAAATATACCCTTTTTAATCGACGGAGGAGACAGGGGACAAAAAAATGTCTGTTGTCATCACAGATATAATATCTGGAATTAAGACTTAAGAATTAAGTATTTTTACAAAGTAATATGACAAAATGGATACACTAATAGCTAATGTATGCATTGCGTTTTGCTCTGGAGGATGACAAACAGTGAGTCAGGTGTAGCTCTCCTCCAATGTTGTATAGCTGCGCTGGTGGTGTTCTGGCGATTTATTCTACCTTAATGAAAAATGCTTCCGTCGCACGAATAAATGCTTACGATGGCAGAGAATAAACTCGATTAATATTAACCCTTAACCCTAAGATTTAATGCTTAATGTTAACCCTAAAAATCTTCATTTTAACCCATAAGAGTCCACGGTGCCATATGTGTCAAACACCCTTTAAACGGTCTGGAAAGCTCCTGATAAAGATTTATCCTTCATTTGAACTCATGAAATCCCTAAGTGAGATATGTTGAACTTTGGAGGTTGAATGGAAAGAAAAAGTGCAGAAATGTATTCCATGTGGTCCGTTTGGTGTTTTTAATTTTTCTTTAAGGTGAACTGGGTCTGGGTTTTCATGGGTTAAACCTAACGCAGCATATCTCTATACTACCACTCAACAAAATACCGCGCTGGCTGATGACAACACGCTCAGGGCATGCACGTGGGCAAAAGTCCCATGAATTCCCATCTGAGCCTTCTCATTTACGTCACATGGCCATGAATCGGATCCATGTCTGATTTAGGACCAGATGTAAAAGTGACTCAGGATTTGATTTGAAAAGATTGGATTTGTGTGTCCACACACTCCTGAAAAAAATCAGATTTGAGTCACTTCAGATTGGTAATGTGAACGCACCCTATTTAAGCAGTTTTCCAGTTCAACAATAGCTGGTTGGTATAGTACATTATTATTTTAGCACATTAATGGTATTGATGATAAAAATGAAGTTTATATAGATTTTTCTAGCAGTCATAACTGTAGACTTTAAATAAACCAGAAGAACCAGACCAAATCAAAACTCGGAACGATTGCGCAATTCCACACGTGACTTTTGTGCATGCAGGTTTGCAAAATGGGTTCATCATGGTTTTTTTTGTTTGTTCTTTTTTGTTTTTACTGACTTCCCTTTGATACCAGCATTCAAGCAGTAATGAATAACATACCATCAGGCAGGAATACCTGTATCTGAGAAATAAATAACCAAGCAAGACTGTATAAGAAATGGGTTTTTTTTATACTAACCATGCAGGTTGTATATTTTTCACCATGCTCTCTCAACACTCATACCGCAAACATGAGCTAATACAGAGCTCCAGTCTAATGAAAGCCTGGTTTTATTTATCCCTAAGGTAATAAGGTGTTCTGTTTACTCTCCTGAGCCTAAACAACCCTTTTCCAAAGGGTCGCAAAACTGAAAAAAATCAAACAAATCAAGTTACTCGTACGGGGAGCTTTCACGCGTAACGTAAGCCACACCCCGGTTCAGCGAGTGCGAACCCACCATTTAAAGAAAACCCAGAATCAGCTCTCTGGATGGCTTCTGGGCTTGAAAGCAGCTTTCACACATCACCAAACGTACTGAACTTTCAGGGCAAACAGCCTTCAGTCCAGGAAAAGAAAAAAAAAGTGTGAAAACAACCTTACTTAGATTTTCTAATCACCGCGCATTTATCTTAAATCCATTTCTTGGAGTCCAATCAAAAAAATGTTAATACAGGGGGTTCCGAAACTTTTGACTGGCAGTCTATATGAACTAAATATAGTGAATGTTCTTCCTTCTAATTCCCCCATCCAAGCCTTTTATTCTGTTCAATGTCATCCTTAATATAAGCCATTCAGATTGCTTCAGCTACACGAGAACATGACCACATGCGTCTTGTTACATTTGTGATCATTATCCCCCTGCTCTCGATCAGCTTTCATATAGATCACAGGTCCGTCCCTAATCGAACACACATGTCTCAGATCTGTAGGATACACGATTCAGATCCACAGGATTAGAGATCGCTGGAGATAGGTGGGGCTCCAGGAACCGGCTTGTTGAGCTGAGGGACCACCCGGCAACGCTATGCAGAATTATTTAAACATTTGAAGTGTAATCAGTTTGTATACGGGTAATACTAGAAATGAGGATCGGTTTGCTGCTGATGTTTTAATATTTTATTTCTACACTGTTTATAGAAGTGAATAGATGTAATATATGTAATAAGTAATGAATACAACATGATGGAGCATGCTGTTGTAGGAAGGAATCACCAACACTGTGTTGTGATTACGTCTCAATAACGGTATGCCTTGAAGTAGTTTATTCCACTTATAACATGAATTCGCCCATGATTACAATGACACAATGACGCATTGCGCTTTTATACAATTTATAATTACAGCTAATGTTGCTGAAAACAAGTTACGGTAGCTCCTGTTCTCATATACACCGACTATAGCGGCTATAAAAGTCATTCCCCTACAAGCCTCTCTTTGTTTCTGATCCTTGAAGTTATCTAGACAATGACATGCAACTAAGAAACGACAAAGTCTTCACTCCTGAAGACTTTCCCATGGGGGCAAACCTTCAATGACCTGACAATGTGCTGACATTGAAGACTCCTTCTTTTGCAAAATTTTAAATAAACATTATTTCATGCAAAACATCAACATGTCCATGTTTTCACACACGCACACACACACACACACACACACACACGTCTTCTGTTGCTTAATCCTGTTCAGTGTCGCGGGGGGAAGCTGGAGCCAATCCTACCTGACTTTGGGTGAGAGGCGGGGTTACACCCTGGGCAGGTCGCAAATCCACCGCAGGGCGACACACAGAGACAGACAACCATTCACACTCACATTCACACCTATGACCAATTTAGAGTAGACAGTTAGCCTAATCCCCTCTGTGCATGTCTTTGGACCGTGGGAGGAAACCGGAGTACCCGGAGGAAACCCATGTGGACACGGGGAGAACATACAAACTGCACACAGAAAGGCACGCAGGTCGACCCTGGGGATCAAACCCAGGACCTTCTTACTGTGAGGTGACAGGTCATGTGCACGAGCTGTTACTGTACAAGTGATAATGCATGTACTATATAGGATTTTAAGGTATCTATTAGCAGAAATGGAGTACAGGTAGTCCTCAGGTTATGATGAAGATGTATTCTGATATCCCCATCGTAAGTGGAAAATATCATATGTCGAACCACTGCTTCCCCTAGCTTAGCCTAGGTTACCCAGGAGTCTTTTCCTGTAGGAGACACACTGGGGCGTTTACAAGACACGCTTTTGAATTAAAATTAGCTCTTGAAGCACACAATAAAACCATGCTGTAATGCACTGTACAGTACACTGATACACAAGTTAACTCCGTGAGTCTCGCCAGGCGAGTGCACCATCCAGGCATATTGTATGTGTACGTCTGAACGTATCGTACCTCATACGCTGTTACACTGGCCTGTCAGCGATGCCTGCCTGTGAATCTTACATATTTTCTAAATATTTCACAATTGTTAACGTATCACAATCGTCATCGTAACTTTGAAAAAGTGTAAGTCGGCCCACTGTAACCAGGGGAGCATCTGGATTTATTCCATAACATAGTTACAAATTCCATCATTTCATTAGTGTATAATCACCTATAACCATGAATCATGTTTTTGTAAGATTAGAACGAGCCTTTTACTGTATACCTACATAGGGAGCAAGTCCGCCTCTACCAGTGCAGACACAAAAACACACCATGCACTAGCCATGCTGACAGTAATCTATTATTGTCCGGTAAGGCTGTGACTGGAATACGGG
>JAQMCW010000023.1:3705835-3716881 GCA_030068335.1 Chrysichthys cranchii
CTCCCACAGTCCAAAGACATGCACAGAGGGGATTAGGCTACTTGGCGACTCTAAATTGGCCGTAGGTGTGAATGTGAATGTGAGTGTGAATGGTTGTCTCTGTGTGTTGCCCTGCAGTGGATTGGTGACCTGCCCAGGGCATACCCCGCCTCTCACCTAATGTCAGCTGGGATTGGCACCAGCTTCCCCCCGCGACCCTGACCAGGATTAAGCGGCAGAAGACGAATAAAGACGAAAAAACAATAAATAACAACGTGTCATACTTTTAACCTGTAAGTGACGGGATTCGTGAGAACTTTGAGCCTTTGTGTGTTGGAAGTTATATCACAATAATAAAATCCACAGTCTGAAATTATTAGTAATTTCAAAATTGAGACAAAATGCAAACAAAGGGGAAATGCACATGAGCGATCGAACAACAAGGCATGGGTAAAGATGCACAAAGAGCTTTCAACTTACAAACACATAAAATGGCCAGACGAAAAGGGAAAACTCATGTGAAATGCACTTATACAGTGAGCAAACAGGAAGTTGCATTAACAGCTCAGTACTTGGAGACGTATATGATAGTTCCTTTTATTAGTTAGATTATAGCAGCTATAAACAGTCATTCCCTCACCAGTCCCCCTTTTTTCTCCTTCTTTTGAAATAAATGTCCAGAAGTTTTATTGACTGTTAGTGAAATTGTCCACCGAAATCTTCGATTTTGGCATTTTCTTCGATTGAATTCTTCGGTCTTCCTGCTCCGCCAACAGAATGGAGAAATTTTAATCCTAAACATTGTTTTAAAGCACGAAATGAACACAATCCAAGATAGCTACTCCAGTTTTAACAGAGACGCCTGCATTTTGTTATCTTTTATTTTTTGCTATAAACCCACGCTGCTGGGAAACTTATTTTTGGGGGTAGCAGGGAAATCCTGGTGCCATGTTGATCCGTTAATCCATATTACATCAAGGAATCCTCATTTTAATATTCTAAAAATAAGATTCTGACCAACAGACTCACACTGGGGCTATGTTGACATATGGACATGACACAGTAATAAACTCGGTGTCAAATGGACCTTAATGGACCAGGAATCGGAAAATATGCACAAGTCAAATCACCGGAAATGTACGATTTAATGCCTGATTCGATGTGATGGGTCACATATTGCCCTGCAGCCCGCACCGCTGTATGAGCTGCTGATCGAGATACCTTCTGACCAATGAGAATCGCGTATTCAGCGACACTGTGGTATAATAATGAAAGGCATCACATAATAATGAATACTTATAAAATAAAATTATTTAGAAGTGATGAGCATTGTACAGTACATTGAAAATATCACGCATGTTAATAGGAATACCTTGACTAACTGTCTCATCCATGTCTCTCATTATATTTCTCCTACTTTCTTTCTCCTGGTTCCAGTGGGCTCTTATTGTCCCTGTAGACAGTGCTGTTTTTCCACTGCTGAATTAAACATTAAACATTAAATGCTGTGTGACAGCAATAAATAGCATATATCAGAACGGGGATCTGATAATGACCTGGCTCCCATTCGAGCACCATTACACCGCTTCTCAGCTGACAACTGCTGAAATGTGATTAGCTGGCAGCTGCTTGAGTCCACTACATGGAGACAATCGGAGTCCCAAGCCACCGCTTTCATCTCCCATGCGCATGAAATTACACCGCAGTTTGCTTTGGATTAGACATTGTTTCTGTCTTCCAACCAATTATCATTATAATCAATGAAATTATGGCCTGTTAGCATGGCTATGGGTTCCCAGACACACATGTACCACATACAGCATCTCTCATTCTCTCTTTCTCTCTCTCTTATTTGTTTAAAGTAACAGTGCCACTAGGAAATATGTTTAAAACATGAAACAAGAAATTCAAGTTGAAAACAGTCCATTTCCTGATCATTTTCTGACATGCCAACACAAGATCAGCAATATTAAAATATAATATGACAAAAGAAATTCAGGCAAAGAATAATAAAAGGTACTGAAGATTAAACTTAAGATCGCACTACGTCGTTTTATGGACTACATTTATATTAAACCCTACAGCACTTGAAAGGGATTTGCGCCTGTATTTTCAGATTGTGATTCTGAGTTTTCTGTATATTCTGGTTGCTTGTAATTTCTCAATTAGCCCCATTGTATATGCATTATATGTACATGTTTACATAATGTAGCCATGTTGTATCCGGTTGATTATACACATGATTCACTTTCATTTTTTCTAGTTTATCTGAAATTGCTAACATGGAGCTATATTGCTCCTGGAAAAATATCTCTTATGCAATCAATATGGGTTACAGTTCCATGTGTTCAATAGGAATAGGCCAGTCAGACTGCCCTGTGTGTGTAATGTAGCCTTCTTTTTAGCTGTAAGAAGAAAAATACTTTTCAAAAAGAATAATTTTTCAACAGAGGGAGAGCGGAGACAAGCACCTACAAGTGGATATATGATAACATACAGATGTGTGTATAATATAATTGTAATTAAGGGTATGATTAGGAAATGGTTAAGCTGAAACGCCAAAATAAAAACCACAAAATTTTCATGTTGGTGAAATTAAGCTGACATTGATATTCAGTGTCAAGATTTCGAAATTATGCATTTTGTACTTTTATGAATATAACTTCATATTTTCCCTATAACATACGAACATGTAAATATTACAAACATTTGCACACCACTTTGGTAATTTATCTTTTTCCCCAGAATTATTAGCGCTCACGAAGCGAACAAAAAAAAAGTTCCTTCTAAGGAGCATTATCTCTAAAGACAGGCATGGAGCAAAATTATTGGCATCCATAATGTGTATCTGTTATGGTCTCTAGGAAAGAAGTCACTGCATATTCATTGGGGGGGTTTAATGGTTCTTAGAAAAAATATTACTAATGTGTATTTTGTAGGGTTCTTATATACATGTACTCCATGTTTTCTCATAGGTTTCCTCCAGGTTTCTTCTAGGATGCCCAGTTTCCAACATCACGCTGGTATGTGGTTGGGTATAAATCAGTATGTGAATAAGTGTGTGTGTGTGTGTGTGTGTGTGTGTGTGTGTGTGTGTGTGTGTGTGTGTGTGTGGTACCCTGTAATGGGCTGGCATGCCATCTAGGGTGTATTCCTGTTCCTGGGATAGACTCTGACTCCACCACAACTCTGACCAGGATAAAGAAGTCCTTATGTCCTTATGTCTAAGCACAAAATTGTTATTGCATACAATTGTTATTTACTTCATGCGTTCATTTTTTATAGGGGGTGTCAAAAAATTTTGGAATAGCAATGTCTAGATATAACCAATAAACATGATGTCTATGAAGATATTCTAGTCCTACAGATATTAATTTGTCCTCTGTAGCTACAGCACAGAGATTTGGAATGCACAAAACATATTATGTGGTCAGGCTGGTGTTTATGAATGTGTGGATTTGCCACTAGCAGTATAATAAACAGACATTTGTGTAATAGAGTTTTTCATTGCTGCAGATTTTTAATCCATATCTGTTTGCAGTGTGCTGGGAGAAACTCCCTGAAGCAAGCTGCCGAGCAGTTCCCATCAAATCCACAAATTGGTATTTACTGTTGCAACTAAATCAGCTAATTTATTTCAGTCTTTGATTTTATATCAAAACATGTTTATTGGTCTTGCTACCAGACTCTCTCTCTCTCTCTCTCTCTCTCTCTCTCTCTCTCTCTCTCTCTCTCTCTCTCTCTCATTCCTACCTCAGGGACTTCTGTTTAAGTAACAACATATAAAACTGCATAGATGGGAAAAAAAGAGAGCCAACATTTCAATCGTGTAATAAAAAGTTTTTGTCATTTGAATTTTTTTTTTTTCATCCTAAAAGTATGCACAGAGGTTAGCTACAGCTACAGAGGTTAAAAAAGATCCACTGGAGCTAAAATCGTCCTTGGTGGGGTTTTGGGTTGTAGTGCTACCATTTAATTATCATACTTTAATCTCCTGAACAGTTCCTCAGGGTTTTCTTTTTTGGTGCCAGGCTCAAGATGCATACCAAAATAGTGATAATGTGATAGAAATGCAGATTTCATTGGGTTTCAAGCACTCTCAGGCTGTAAGGATTCTAGGTAGAGGCAAGCCAAATACCTAGAAAAGTACTTTTCTAACTAAGCTCATATTTTCCAAGTATTTGGAAAAGTATTTTAAAACATTGCCTTTGGTCCTTTTCAGATATAGCAGCACCTCATAGTCTAATAACAAAAAAAAAGGCTTTGGGTACTTTCAACACATGGTGCATAAAAGCATATCAGATAGATATACTGACCTCCTGTTAATCAGTGCTGCTTTTGTGATTGCGTTATGGCTGGATGCGTTCTATATTCAATACCATGAGTTGGGCTTAGGCTCAAAGTCATCTGTGTCAAATTTCATGGAAAATAACATAAAATTTGTAACAGGAAAGGCTGTTTTTGTTCAAAATCAAAGTTGTGTAATCCAATATGGCAGCACAGAAATGAAGGTATATTGAGCTACTTATGAAGAAGAAGAAACAGAAGAAGGACCTGAACTAGTGATTCAAACGTTGAATGAGTTTAAATCCCAAACAACCACTGCAGGTCTTAATAAGATTTGGTTTATAAAACTTAAAATATGCTATAAAGTTCAATTCAATTCAGTTCAAATTCCAGAGCGGGGATGCTACAGCCATCCGAGGCAAGAGTTTCCAGTATTGGTGCTTGAGTGAGGTTTGGTCACCACAAGAAGGTCCTGGGTTCAATCCCCAGGGTCAACCTGGGCGCCTTTCTGTGTGGAGTTTGCATGTCCTCCCAGTGTCCGTGTGGGTTTCCTCTGGGTACTCCGGTTTCCTCCTACAGTCCAAAGACATGCACAGAGGGGATTAGGCTAATTGGCGACTCTAAATTGTCCGTAGGTGTGAATGTGAGTGTGAATGGTTGTCTCTTGCTGTTATTGGGCCTGCAGTGGCTTGGTGACCTGCCCAGGGTGTACCGCGCCTCTCGCCCAAAGTCAGCAGGGATTGGCTCCAGATCCCCCCCTCGACACTGAACAAGATTAAGTGGCAGAAGTTGAGTAAATAAGTGAGTGAGAATTCTGTGAGTTTATGTATGTGGAAGAGGGTAGATAGCACTTTGCTCCAAGGATTGCTCTACATCCTAAAATCCAGTTTGAAAAGATGCATTTGCTGGCTTCACATGTTTTGGAGAACGCATTTATTAGCCTTCACGCTTGCTGATTGGTGGCTATTGTATGATTGGAGGAAACATTTGTTAACAGCAACTAATCCGATGTGGAGGCCAAAAATAAAACTTTAGGTCGTCATATGTTTTTATCCTTGACAGGCAGGAAGGCAGAGCTCTACTAGCTTGCATTTACATTATATTTGAATATAAAATTTGCATAGTGCCTAGGGTGACCATAATTTGGCCCTTGAGAAAGAGAACACTAGAGGCAGGATGGCAGGATGGGGTGGACAGACATCGGCAAAATGAATGGCGAATGTAGAAGGCGAAAGCCGAATCCCGGACATTTTCAGCAATTTAAAAATCCCGCCTCGGAAGCATGTTTTATGTTTCAAAAAAGAGGACATGTCTGGGGAAAAGAGGATGTTTGAGTACCCTAATTGTGTCTAGCTAATATTAGCAGAAAAACATTACAGAGAGCCAAATGAGGAAAGTTGGAAGGAGAGACATTTTTATGTGGTATAATGTGAATCATATTGCCTATGTGGTTTGGCAAACATCATAACTACTTAAATGTCTTGTCACTGCCCTCAGTCATGGCAGCTGCATTTAAAACAGTGTTAAAAAGATTTGTCTTAAAGACCTTCCACAGATCTATAAAAGGTAAGGTCTAGCTAGTGAGCAAGAATTTTAAAATGACCAAATTGGGACAAAAATGGAGGGGGAAAATCATTCAATCATTCATTTCCTTGTGCTTTACATGGTTGGGCTGTGATGGAAACAGGCTGAGAAGGTTATTCTAGTCTAATCTATCACCAACCACAGATCCCAGCTCCTTCTTAGATGTCCAAAGACTTTCCCAAGCCAACTGTTATACAGTCTCTGAAGTGAATGCTGGGTCTTCCACAGTGTCTCTGTCCAGTGTCCCTTTTTGCAGAGGAGCAATGACTCTACTCTGAAGCTCTCCTGGATTCTTGAGCTCCTTGTGTATCATTAAGCACAACAACCCAACAGAACCTCATTTCTGATGCCTGTACTCATGTTTTAATCTTTTGGTAACTAATGGCACTATCTGTCACCCAAATGAGGATGGGTTCCCTTTTGAGTCTGGTTCCTCTCCTCTTGGCGTCTCAGGGAGTTTTTCCTTGCCACCGTCGCCACAGGCTCTCTCATTAGGGATAGCGATATATAAATGCATATATTTATATATGCACTTATGGATATGTTTATTGATTAATAAGCCTTGAATTGGGCATTATGTATTGTAAAGCTGCTTTGCGACAATGTCTGTGGTTAAAAGCGCTATACAAATAAAATTGAATTGAATTGAATTGGTGACTACCCACAGCTCATGACTATTGGTGCAGGTAATGCACTGAAATTGAACAGAAAGCTTCAAGTGCAAGCTGAGGTCTTTACCAAAACAGACCAAGACAGTGACTATATTTTGACACGATATTTTATAACCTAATGACAAATGATCGCTTTATTCCGTACACTTCTGACTGAGGAGGTCTTTATGCATTTTTGCAGGCAGTGATGAAGTTGTGTGACATTTAGTTATTGTTTGAAAATTATTCTTTTGTCTTTATTGTTGTAATTCTGTTAACTTTCTATGGACATGTATTGACTTTGCACTTTAACGCTGTATTATACTTTTAGGTTTACTAGGATCATCTGTCCAGGGAGTACAGATGAAATATAGCTTAGCTTCTGGCTAACTCTGGTGCATATGGTGCATAAATGTTGATTAATGTACACTGTTCCTGTGAAAGAAAGAAAGAAAGAAAGAAAGAAAGAAAGAAAGAAAGAAAGAAAGAAAGAAATAGGTTTGTGCATGGGAAACAGACCAAACATTTCAAATGATAAGAATATTTCTTTATTTAAAAAAATCTCTAATGTGGACTTTAGATATGACCCTGGGTGCTCTGTTGAGGAAGGAGTCCATAGCAATCACTTCCACCGCCAAGTTGACATTGAACTGTTCAAAGAAATGCGGCAAGCACTTTGAACTTGAGTGTAGGTCTAAGAAGCTTCTGTGATTGGGTTTCTCCTGTGATGAACACAGCGTATGGCCTATCATGTTATAGAAAACGAAAGGAAATTCATGCACTGGCTTCAAAGCTATGCTTTAAAGTAACGGGTAATGGGGACCGTCATGGAAATGGAGTGGAGTCGTATGTACAGTATTTGTCTTTCAAATGTAGGGGAGTAATAGTCGCACGTTTCTAAAAATAAATAAATCTATATGTATAAAATTCTTTTCGCGTTTGAAACGGAAATGCCGTATGACCACTGAACATATTATACGTGCGTATGAGCGGAAACAGCATCACTAGTGCTTACATTTTAACTAATCACTTCGTTTGTGGACGCCATTTTTATACGGATTTTACAAATTGTTAATATTTGCTGATATTGAGTTATTTTACTGATATTGAAAAGAAGTAAACACCTATTTGGTAAGTAATTATTTAAGAAAACTTTGATCTAAATATATAAAATTCTTTTCGCGTTTGAAACGGAAATGACGTACGACCGCTATTTGTTGAAAAACACAATTGGTGATTAACTGTCATGAAATGGCGTGGGGAGGACACATGCACGGATAGCCAATACTAAATATATGTAGATATATTTATTTATTAAAGGAATAGCAAACAAGTCCAAATCAGCAAGCACAAGAAGATATCCAAATAACGGGCAAAAGGTCAGGCAAACGGGCTAAACTAGGCAATACAGAGACGAAGTCAAAAATAAACAGTCCAGGGTCAGAAACAGGAATATCAACTAGGCAAACTAGGGGCAAAAGCAGAAAACAGAATCGAGAACGGAAACGGTCATACACACAGTAGCAAACAGGAATCAAAAGGCTCGGCAATAACGGTGTCCGGAGAGAGCATTAATACTTCGCACCGTATGTGCCAAAGCGAGAATCCTTTATAGTTCTCTTAACAAGGTGCACCTGGATCTTGTTTGGATCAAGTGATCTTGGACTTGATACACCGCATGCCCCGTAGGCGCTGCTGTGGTGTGCAGAATGCACCGCTTTCCGTAACCTGGACACTGGTGCCTTGGCCGGTGCGCTTCATGCAGTTCCCTACTGCGTCGCAGAAGCGCATACAGTTCGGGTGGTTCGCTGCTGCGTTGCGAAAGCGTATACTGTAGGGCGGAATCCTGACATTAACAAACTTATTTCATAAATACTGCATTTTATTTTTTTCCCTTGCACTCAGTGAGCGAAGCCACTGGCTAACCAGCTAGTAAATAAATAAATAAATAAATAAGGTACAAAAAAGAACAAATGCGAAAAAAAATGCTTATTTTTTAAAGTATTTACATTACTTATTTACAGAACTCAAGTAAATGAACTTTGTTCTTGTTCACCCCTGATGAGTGCAAATGTATTTTCCAAACAAAATCCATCTGTTCACATATTGCGCAGATTTTTTTAAACATGTATTATAATAATAATAATAATAATAATAATAATAATAATAATAATAATAATAATAATAATAATAAAAATTCTTACACTCACTTACTGCCACTTAAACCTGTTCAGAGCTGCGGGGGGAAGCTGGAGCAATCCCAGCTGATTTCGGGCGAGAGGCGGGGTTACACCCTGGGAAGATTGCCAATCCACCGCAGGGCGACACACAGAGACAGACAACCATTCACACTCACATTCACACCTACGGGCAATTTAGAGTAGCCAATTAGTCTAATCTCCTCTGTGCATGTCTTTGGATTGTGGGAGGAAACCAGAGTACCCGGAGGAAACCCACATGGACACGGGGAGAACATGGAAACTCCACACAGAAAGGTGCCCAGGTCAACCCCAGGGATCGAACCCAGGACGCGATAGTGCTAATCACTAAGCCCACTACACCACCGTGCCACCCATAAGGCTTACAAGATTGCCATAATAAGCTTTTTATTCCTGAACTTTCCATGCATAGAACATGTTTACACTAAGGCTTGATTTTGAATTATTGGGGTTTGAATTAAACCCCATCCATTAAAGGAAACAGTCAAGCAGCCTAATAACCATAATTATAGCTTATACATGACGGCGGCTCGTAATTTCCACCTGCAACAAAAAATGGGAACCACTGATTAAAGAACCTAAAGTGAGTCCTGCCCTTTGCAACTTAAAGTTTTTGGGTTTTTTTCATCTACCGAGGCTATAGTCTCTGGCTATAAACACTGTCTCGGCATATATATGGCTGTGTTATATAAGCTATATATAGATCGTGTGTGTGTGTGTGTGTGTGTGTGTGTGTGTGTGTGTGTGTGTGTGTGTGTGTGTGTGTGCACTTGAGCTAATGTTTAGAATAAACCCAGAGTGTTTGCATACTGCATATATGAACTGTCTCACGCTTGTTTGGAGAAATCCAAACATTCTCCTGCTTTCGGCCATTTTCTTTCTCTCTCTTTCTCTCTATCTTACTTTTCCTGCATTCCCATGCTTTCCAGATGGTTTTATAAAGTGTAACGATCGTTTTTTTTTTTTTTTGGAACGATTTGTTTTCTTTTGGAACGTTTTTCTCCCCCCTCAGCAAGTAAATAAAAAAGGTTTTACATAATCAATCTTTCATAAGGCTTTTTAGAATTGTAATATTAAGTCGAGATGTCAGCCGTGCCATTAGAGTGATTCATTCCTGCCGTTTTGCATTTACAATCTGCCTACAAGAGCAGCATCAATTTTTTTTTTTTTTTTTTTTTTTTTAGCCACAGCTCTGCTGTGATTTCCTCCCCATTTCCTTCCATAGTTTGAAAAAAAAGTGTATTCATTTTTGCAGAAGCAGGAGAGAAAGCCTTGATGCAGACAGGGGGAAATAAATCTCGTGCCTTACTGCACATGACACAATGTCATGGCAATTGTTCATCCTACAACATCATAATTAATTACCCTGTAAACCTATTTTATTCTGTGTATCGCGGAATGAGAGAAAACGAAAGAGTCGTGTTTCCTAGCAAAAGTCAATATATGCAACGTGACCGTAAGCCCTTCCACTGATTGATGCCTAGGTCATCGGAAAAATATTTAAAATGGCTATTATACTGCAGATAAATCCTTTTAAATCCTTGATTTTGATTGGTCTGATTCATTTTCCACAGTGGCAGCTTTGACCAGACGTCTAGCTGCACGGTATATATCAGTGCCCTGGCCCTAATACGTTATAGTTCATTATTTATCATAAAAAAAACGTGTGTAACTGCTGCTATGATTGCATTTCTGTAAGAAAGTGTTTATGTATTTATTTTTTTCATTTTGAAAGAAGTCTCCAGTTTCGGCGCTTTTTGTAACACCCAGGACGTTGTCCACAAAGTCTTTAGCATAGAAGAGTTTGCAAGATCTTTGCAAGTTTTGTCTTATTAACTTTAAAAGAAAGAAAGAGAACAGACTGGTGAGGGAATGACTGCTTATATAGGAGTTGCTATAACATAAGTGATAACAGAAACTAATATGTTTTGTGCATGTCCTATGGCATCGAATGTACATTCTAAAATGTATAAACGTAAATATTATCCTATAAAAGGATCAAATAAAGTAGGTGTTGTTGCTTATTTGAGTTTACACATCAGAATTGTCACTCACCTTCTGCCGCTTAACCCTTTCGGTGCGGGAATTGACTAAAGTCAACATTTAGGGGTCTGATGCTACCGCCATGTATACACGCTGACAAAAGTCAACAAAATTAAATAGTTCGATTGTACTCGCTAGGCGGCGACACTCGAGGTAATTTTTCATAATATACTGTTCCTGTTGCATGTCAGAGTGCCATCTGGAGCACGTTGTTGACGAGCTATATTACGATATGCAGTAAAAATGCTGCGGAAAGGAAAGTTTAGCAAGGAGGAGGTTCTGAA
>JAQMCW010000023.1:3847725-3860712 GCA_030068335.1 Chrysichthys cranchii
CAAATTTAAACCTTTTTGTGTCCGTGCGCGTGATTTTAATAAATTTAAATTTCATCAGCGCTCAAAAAGATGATTTTGTTCCTTTGGCCGGAATGTTTTTGGGGTTTTTTTAAAAAAAAAATTTCTTTTGTAAATCTGACTTCTGAGTTAAAACATGAGGTGCGTCAGAATTCTCCACATGTACCAATGTCGGATATGTGCCTACTATCCAACCATTATCGCACAGTACGTACATACGTACGAAAGAAAGAAAGAAAGAAATCTGCGACCGCAGAAATGTTTAAATGGTTTCTTTTGCATGTGGTTTCTTTTGAAACATCCCTTGGACCCTGTAGCGACCGGCTTCGCTTTGGTTTGCCATTTCTCCAAGGAAAATAATTGCTCTTCTCTTAGTCGGAGGCTCCGCCTGAATTACCGGGTAGCGTAGTGTAATGCTGGTACCTTTGCATACTATGAATGTAGCACATCATCCGTGTACTATTTGACTACTTTTAAATGCCTAGCGAGTGTTCGGACACCCTACTCCTGAGAACTCGGATACAACCAGAGACTTCCTTAACTTAACAGTAACTTAATGTTAAGTCAAAGGTGTCATTGCATTGTTTTTTTTCATTAATTTTGCAGATGTCTCTAGTATGAATGAATGAATGCCCTGTGAGTCGGTTTTGGTGAGAAAAAAGAAAAAAGAAAAACACACGCTCTGGTGTTCCTGTTTCAGGCTGTTCTAGTTTGGTGGAGGAGTGGGTGAGGGTGAACTACAGGATTTCGCCTCTTACTCATGAATATTCATGACATGCAAACGTATCCCCTCTGATTGGCTACCAGCACTGTGACGCTCCTTCCAGTGGATCGTTCCTGTTAGCTCATCCACTCTCAATAGTTAGCTTCTACCTGCCGAGACGGGCTCTGCTCTCTCCTGGCCGCAAAATCAAAACTGTCTTCCTGTGGGCGGTCGCAAGCCAAGGTGGGTGAGGCCATGACTACTAATTTCCGAAGTGACAAGTTCGAAGGGCTTTTTCTGATTTGCTCGTTTTTCCATCTATGTTCTTTCTATGGCTAATGCAGGCAATGGGGATAGAAGAACATTTTCATGTGCACCATGCATATGCAACTCGGCGTGACCTATCGCATTTCAAAAAGCACAAGTATTAAATGGTTGCTCGGGGAATGACACCTTTAACAAAACAAAAAACTAGACGGGCAAAAATTTGTGGATCCTGGAGCATGATGCCCCAACGTGCTTGTTGAACATCCCAATCAGGATTTATAATAGCGTCCACTCTTCTGAGAAGGCTTTATAATAAAGGCTTTGTAGAGGATTTGTGTTCATTCAGGCACAAAGGCATTTGTGAGGTCAGATATTGGTGTCAGGTGAGAAGGTGTGGGGCGTACAGGCCACTTGAGTGATGGGAAATCGCCCCGCTCCTGTTTACAAAGAGATTCTTTACAACTGAGTGCTTCAAACCTAGCGGGAACATGGGAGGAACCCAACACGTGTGTGGTGGTCAGGTATCTGAGATCATACAGCCGTAGAAGCTTTTACTGTGGGTTACCTTTAATGAGGTAGGGGTGGTTGCAGCATTTCCTCAGCTCCATCATGGTGTTGACCAGATTGGGGACGTTGGCTTGGCCGGCTCCTTTGGCCAGGAAGGAGAAATTCTTCTCTAAAATGGCACGGTAGTATTTCTTCTGGATGTTGGTGAGCTCCACCTCGATAATGGTCTCTTCTTTTGGAGCCAGCTTCTTCTCGACGTCCTCCTTCAGACGACGAAGCATCATCGGCTTCAGGATGGCCTGCAGCTTCTGGACCTACACACACACACGCGCGCGCGCACACAAATTGACCACCTGTGGCACCTGACACTCAGGCAAGTGAACAGTTAGCTTGACCATGCACACCCACCCTCCACCCACACACCCCCCTACCTGTTCCTCAGTCTTCAGGTCTCCAAATTCCTGCATGAAGGTACTTTCAGAGGGGAACCTTGTGGGCTCTAAGAAATGCAGCAGACTGAACAGCTCCTCCACGGTGTTCTGCAGGGGTGTGCCAGTCAACAACACTTTATGCTCCTAAAGGTCAAAACGCAGCATGTCAGAGATGGAAAGCAAACACTGAAGAGAAAAAAACCCCCAAAACAACAAAAACATGCTTGAAATGTCAAAACATTTGCGTGCATGCTTTTATTTCTGTACCAGGCGCATGAGTTTGAACCCTTCCAGCAACTTGCAGTTCTTGTTTTTCAGGCGATGAGCTTCGTCGATGATCACGCAGCGCCAATCGATGGCGTTGAGCTCCGGACAGCCTCCTAAAATCATCTCAAAGGTGGTGATGACCGCTTGAAACCGGTATGTGCCCCTCACCACACGACCCTGAGTAAGAGCGAGCGAGCGAGCAAGCAAGAGAGAGAGACATAAGAACCAAAGAAAGACAACTTTTGGAACATGGCCTAGCTCGTCACTGACCAATCACAATCAAGAACGAGACAGGACCTATGGTAGCAACACATCTGGGAGTACTCCACGGTTTATCCTGATTCATATACAATCTGTATATTATACAAATTTCTAAGCGGCCATTACTGGAAATCGTCCAAGATGTGTAGTGATATTTCTGCCCTTTCATCTACCTATGCATAAAAAACCTGCATGAAAACACGCAAATGAAATTCTCTCTCGACTCTTTACGGTAACCCCATTTAGCCCCTACCTCACAGGCTGTGATTTTGAGTGTAAACCTCAAGCTAGGAGCTGACAAACCCCACTGTGTGTCACTTAAATTAAAGAAGTCACAGTTCACTCTCTCTTTAAAACACACACACACACACCCCTATGCACAGAGGACACGCTGACACCACATTCCTGAGCGTACAATCTTCCTGTCAGCGTCACTTCCCTATGACTCATGCACACACATTTGCACAACATGTTTGTGAGCGTGTGCTGACCTGAGCGTCTCTGAAGTACATCTCGTATTGCTGCAGCATCTGCCGGCTGAGTGCGCTGCCGTGATAGACGATGACGTTGAGGTGGGTCCACGTGCGGAACTCGCGCTCCCAGTTAGCGATAGTCGACAGCGGTGCGATGATCAGGAACGGCCCTTTGATCCCATTGGAGTGGATCTCGTCCAGGAACGTGATCGACTGGATGGTTTTCCCCAAACCCATCTCGTCAGCCAAGATACAGTTACGCCTGAGAGAGAGGCCGAGAACGAAAAATGAGTGCGTGATTATAAATTCTTTCAAGCGTAAACCATTTTTAACACATGCAGACTCTCTAGAGGTTTTAGATGACTTAAAAGTGCAGGTCCTGCACACTTTTACCTTTTGCTAAATGCTTATTTATATTGAAAAGTCAATGGATTGCGCAGAAAAACCAAAATCAGGACTAAAATATTTCTAGTCAACCAGCAAAAATAAGAGAAGATAAAATAGTGATATTCCTGAGGTGTACAATTATTATTATATTACATTTATGCAGCATGTCTTGGAAACATTTTTAAAAACTCCACCCCCCCACAAGGGTGGGAGGGGGGGGTTGCAGTTCATTCGAGAAAATTCAAAACAGATGCTCGTTCGTGTCAGGATTTGTTTTTTTTTTCCCCATCCCAATTTATTTGAAGGCGATTTACATTTTAGCGTGAACGTTGCACGTGAAATAAATAAGCAAGGAAGAAAACACTTGAGGATGTGTAGTTATAGGAAAATAATCAACATTGAGTGCTATGATGGAGTGGAGTCCGTTACCACCTAGAAGATTTGCCTGCGAGTGCTGATAAGGATGAAGAAAGATCACCAAATAGTCACCGCTATCGGCTATAAACAGTCGTGACATATCTCTCTCTCTCTTTCTCTCTCCCCAAGTTTGCGACTGTTTTCGCGAAGGCCAGTGAGCTCTTTCACGTTAAGGTAGAGAAATCCTGTTTTCATGTTGCTGCTCTGAATCGGTTTCGCTTTTTAAGAAAACAAACACCCTCGGCAGATTCGCTAAAATGAACAATGGGTGTGAAATTGCATTGTGCTCCTGTCTCTGCTTCTCCAAGTATGTCTGTATGAAATAAGATGGGGTGTGTGCTCGTCTGTGTGGTTTTGTTTGTGTACGTGTGTGTGTGTGTGTGTGTGTGTGTGTGTTTGGCATGTGGGCTCAGACATGCCGTCAGTTGCACGCTCCACTGGATCTTCTTCCGCACTACTTAACAATCTGGCGCCCGGATCCTCGTCTATCCCTGTGTGTGTGTGTGTGTGTGTGTGTGTGTCATCATGCTACTGGATCAACAACTAGAAATCTCTGCAAAATCTTTAATGAAATAAAACTACAAAACATTTCACGCTTATTATTATTACGGGGGGGAAAAAATACTACTTTCATCCACTTCCTGCTTTCCTGTAGAGCTTCAGTTAGTAAACAATAATTTTACAGCTTTGAATGAAAGCTAAGGGAATAAAGTTAAAAGGTGTAATAGAAAAACTGTGTACGCATGTGTGTGAGAGAGAGAAACCTGTAGATGTGTTCTTAGAATATTATAGTTATTTGTACCTTGACACTGCCTTCAAAATCCTGGAAAGCGGGCTATGAAGAAGAAACCTTCATGCCTTTATCCTAAGAGAAACTCGTTGCTCAACCTCGTTGCTCATTTTCATTTATTCATGATACAAATTAACACGATGTGAATTGTCACTGAAAATTGATAATTGCCATTTGTGGTTGGTAAAAAAGTCAGGAAACCCCTGGTGTAGAGAGTGAGGTTTGTAAGAATTAAACAGGATTGTAAAAGAGAATTGCAAGAATAAAATATCTGCCGTTACCGACAACTGATATATTATCAACACGAAGAACACAACCAGGGATGCAGATAAGAAATGGGATTAAAACTGACCGCATACATGTCTTGTCACGAACGTGACAGAAACTGACCATTCTAAAGATTTGATGGGGATGGGTTGGGTTTTGGGACCGCTTAGGTTTCTTCAGAATTAATCAAATAAATTTGAGAGACCATATGGATGGATGGATGATTAAAAAAATGTAAAAATAAAATGAAATAAACAACAGTATTATGGGATGGATGATCAGGGTGGGGGGCTGGGGGATTCCGTTCCTACAGAGTAACATAACATGATTTTTGTTGTAAGTCGGAACTCACATACATGTGCTGTACATAAGTACCTATGTCACTCACCTACGCCAACACAGTGGTAAAATCAATCAACATGAGGCTCACTGGGATACGCCGTTGATACTGGCCTTCCAGCTAAAGCACTAATAACCTTTCCATCTCAAAATAATGAGACCACTACGCTGTTTTGTAATCCCTTTGTAATAATGTTAAAACAGCCTACTACAGCAGTCGGATCTCCAACTAGGTACCGAAAAGGTACGGCGGTGAATGAAGCTATGCACCTTGCAAAGACCTCGCGCTGATTGGCTGACGAACGACTCGGTTATGATTGGCTTGTACGTTTGTGCTTAGGGTTTGTATGAACTCTGTCGGGTTTGGTTGAGAGGTCGATCCTGAGTGCCGCATTCATTTAAATATCGGCACAGAGAGAATCCCGGTGCTCCGAGAGAATCCAGGCAACTGGCGACAGCAACAACAATAACAATGTAATGCATCATAAAACAGCATGGATCCATCTAGCAACCTAAAAATATTATAGAATTAAAAAAAAAAAAAGTAACTATAACTTGTACATTTTTGTAGTAGATGTCTGAAATGTACATAAGTACCTATGTCCGGCGAATGTAAACAAAGCAGTCTTCCTCATATAGTGCCGCGTGACGACATATTCATCCGCCCCGCTCGGTGACTAGTTCCCGTGCTAAATGTTTTAATGTACTTCAGAATGATGGAACAAGACTTTCTTAATAAATTTATGGGAGACAGCGACTGACGTAACCATGAAACGCCGTAGGTCGAGGACGGTGTAAACCGAGGACCTGCTGGATATTTAACCACTACAAAATCAGGTTAATTTTTATGTTTAAAAATAGCATTTTCTTAACAATATTAAAACTTAGCACTTCAATAAATAAATAAATTAAAAAAAAAAAACAAAAACAAAAAAAAAAACCTTTAAAATTAGGTTCTAATTTTCTAGGTTATAAAACATCAAATCTCTACCCAGTATTTAATTAATTAACAAAAAACAGAAGCAAAAAAAAAAAAAAAAAATATATATATATATATAATAATAATAAAAAATAAATAAATAATAATAATATTTAAAAAAAAAAAAAATTTAACCCCCCCCCCCCCAAAAAAAAAAACAAAAACATTTTAATAAAAGTGAATCACACTCTCCAACATTTCAGCAAAGCTTACCGGAACAAAATTTCTCTGCATGTTGATATTGAGAAGTTGTCTTCATAACTCCCAGCCCTGAATCATTTCTGATCCTGACTTGTTCAAACCATTCCACAAGTGCATGGATGTGTGAGTGTGTGTGTCCGTGTCCATGTAATTTTTTCCTCCATACTGGATTTACATCAAACAACTTTTTGGTGATCACGACGTCACACAAATCACAAAAGAAATGTAGCTTAAACTTTCCGAGTGCTGTACGACGGGGTCCCAGGCCTTCGCGTTGTTTTTCTTTTAATTCGCCGTTTTTTTCTGTGCACTCAAGCTACTTTTCGATTTGTTGGATTTTTGTGGAAAGTACGCAACAAAAGCCCCCCTCGAAAACAACCTGTTAACTATTAACCTGTTGACCTTTAACATGTTTGCCGTCTACTTAGACACACTTGTCAAACAGATCCCTGTTCACCGGCAGAAAGAACCCCAGTTCCTCTTCCGGTACATCTCTGTTAAAGCACTTTCTAAGAAGTCACAATATATACGCTGTACAACACCACACCCTTTATTAAGAGAAAAACATCACTGACCTGTTGTACCAGTTGAAGAGCAGCCAGTTGACACCCTCCAGCTGGTATTCCCTGAGACTGTTCCCGTTCCGGTACTCCCGCGACTGCTCCAGCTTCTTCCAGTGACTCGCTGGGGGGCGCTCCTAAAGACACAGGAGAGCAGGGAGGGTTTTGAAGGAGAGTGTTGTTACAGCTGAGACATGCTGTTTACATATCATAAAAAAAAAAAAAATCCCTGACCCCAATAAGGTTGATAAGAAACTGAAGGAAAAACAGAAAGTGCAAGACAGATAGAGAGAGAGACAGAAAGAGAGACACACTAAAGACTCACCATTCTTCTGGAGTCTGGTCTCGCTGCCTGCAGCTGCTCAAACTCCACAATCTTACTCTGATCCACGTCTTCCTTCAGCTCCCACGTGCTGTCTTCGTACGGCAGTGAACACCACTTCACCAGGTAATACACCACCGGCTACAACACACACATTTGCACTTTTAATAAATACGGACTAACACATCACCACCAGCAATTCAGAAACACAATATATAGTCGAAGGCTAATAAAATGGCTTCACGTGAAGAAAAAACAAACCGATACTGTGCTTATATACAAAACTATGCTGTTCTTTTCTGACAGATCGGGAGTATCCCGTGTGTGGCCTTCAAAAAAAACGTTTAAATAACGTTTAAATACCAGTTACAAACTGGAAAGCTTCACACAGATCCTTTAAAACTGTCAATTTAGGGTGCGTGAAGGCTACTGAGTGCTCCCCCCGAGACACGTGACGCCACCTGGTCGCATCTTTTTAACCTCTTATACTTCAAATATCTTCAGAGGGCTGCATAACACACTCGCATGAAAGCACTGTCCGTCCATTTCTGTATGCATGAGCTGAAAGGATTCTGCGATTGGCTAGTGTCACAGTGATCGACAGGGGAGTGACAGTATGCCATGCCTTCCTCCCAAAATCAGATCACAGACTCATTTTGCTCTCGTGAGCTCCTGGCCCACGGATCGCTGGAGAATCGCCAGGATTCAAACTAGCAATCTCCGGACGCCGGAGCAGACGCTTTTCTGCTGCGGAACTCGCAATCCAGGTTTGTGGGAGGTTTGCTAGCAAAGCTTTATATCGTGAATCACATTCTAGGATCATAGAAGGGTCCTGATAACGCTCTCATGTATGCTCAGGTTGTACCGGCAGAAAGGCGGAATAACCAAGTGACCCAAGCTCGACTGCAGTAAACTCTCTGGCCTGAAATCCCTCACACACCAGACGGCGTGCTGGAAAAGCAGGAGGAAGGAGAAAACCAAACCGACTGAGCCATTGGAGCACACCCAGCTTTTATACGACAGCATTTAATCTTCTCAATTAAATGGCTTCACGTTTGCTTGTTTTTATTATAAAAATACATTTAATTTCCATTAATATGAATCGACTTTGTTTGACAAAACTTGCCTTAAATCGTTAGTTGAAAGTTATGAGCAATCGAGGGTTACGACAGGTTGTTTTATTCTGTATAAATCTGCTCAGAAGAACAGGATACGAATCTTGTCCCCCCCACCCCCCCGAACTTTCAGGATAAGAAGGAAAACCAAATTATTCGTGTAAATGCTCCGGGTTTACAAATGCGTCCGTTCGTACGCAACTTGACAAAAATACACCCAGGAGTCTGTGAACCTGTATTCTATAGCAGGTGAAAAATCTTCCACCAAAATCACAACACGCAAAGTGTGTGAAAAAGCTGTGCAGTAGTATTGACTTACTCACTAAAAAAACCAAATAAAATAAATAAAAAAATAAAGTGTTACCTCTCCAGTGTCCTTGTCCTCACAGTAAGAGACCTCCAGGACTCTGTCCACTTCTACATAATCTGGATTAAATGGGTCCTCGTCCATCTACAGAACACACACACACACACACACACCATAATTACAGGATGCCTGAAATAATTGTGACACACTAAAGACTGATTTATTCTTCTGCATCAAATCTACGATGGTTGCGTAGGGTGAACCGTAAACCTGCACGCAAGGTGCATGTCTCCTTTAGGAAGCGCCGTCTCATGACGCACACCAGATTTTACTGCGGAAACGTCTGCGTTTCGCTGTAGGTATAATAAAGAGAAAATAACGCGAACAAAATTTTGTTTTGAAACAAACTTGGCGGTGAAAAGAAACCTTGTGTGAGTAATCCTAAAGCAAATTGATTCGCACTAAAAGCATTTCGGAAGCGTTTTAACTCGTCTTGTTTGGTACAAGCAGCCAGAAGCACTTCCATAGTTTGCCGCACACTGTTTTAAAAACACAAAGTTAAAACTGTTTTAAAAAACCTTTAAAGGGCGATAAAGAAAAAAATTTGAATTTTTTTTTTTTTAATCTGGACCAGTACTTTTTTTATTTTTATTCGTACATATGCCTACATGGATGTGTGTGTGTGTGCGCTAATGTGCATATGAAAATGTGCAAAAACAGGCACCAGTTCCTAAATAAGTGATTTATCTCTTATAAATATATATTTTTCTTTCACAGCTTGCATTAAACACTTGAAACGGAAATGGGAGGGGAGCAGGCTGCCAGAGCTCCCTCAGTTGTCATGGCAACGATAAATGAGGCATGGGTGCTCACAGGCCGTATGCGATGCTAGAAAGCCGAGCGGTAACAGCCGCTGCGGTCTGTGCTGTCGCAGAGAGGTGTGCGTATAGTCTCCAGAAGAGCTGCTTTCCTGCTGATCTAACTTCCTACCTGCAGCCAGCCAATCAGGCGCCGTCTCTGAAATATTCCCTTGCTCACTAATCCCGTCTTGTGAAATCACAAAGGAACAACGAAATGAGTCAGGCTTTTCAGAGTAGTACAAGCTGATCACTACTCTGCAACAACTGTCGTCTCGTCTTGTCGGGTTAGCATACGTGTAAGCATAGCTAATTAGCAATTAGCTCGATTTCTGGTGAAATATTCTCACAATTTGGTTACAGTGGACCCTCAACTCACAAACTTAGACTCTGTTCGTGACTAAAATCAATTTTTCCCAGTGAAATGAATGTAAATACAATTAATGTGTTTCAGCCCTCAATACATGTTTTTAAAGTGTATTATGGGTTTATGTGTGGCACTAAAACAGAATAAAATTAAAAATCACCTTAATTATAGAAAAATAAACCTAAACGAAATAAACAGATAATTTTAATGCACATCGCCTTTGTGGTGGATACGTAATTGCTGGCGTAGGTGGATGGTGGCGGAGGGATACGGTGGCGGTTCTGATGTTTTGTGTTTATGTCTTTGTTTATTTCAACTGTAATACGCTTAGGCTTCTTGCTCTCAACGAAAAAAATGCACTGAACACGTTCACACCACGAGTGCTTGACTGGAACTTATGTTTGTGGCGTGAAGCGTGGGTTGGCTGTCTGTTCGTCGGTCGGGACAAAATCTGCTTGGGAATTTGGTTCGGACTTAGATTTGTTCGCCATCCAATGCATCCGAGGGTCCACTGTATTCGCTAATTTGCGGGATTCAAACTCGCAAGATCTCTCGAAGAACACGTTTCCTGTTGCGTCTCTTGGGAGGTTTCACACTTGACTAAGTACTCGACTTGAGCAAAGCCACAGAGCCGAGTCTAAACTGAACCCGTGTCTTCACCCGACGATAAACCCGACTCTGATTTGAAACAAAGTACATTCTGTACATGATCATGATTAGCACGGATAGATTAGATGGTTCATGGCTAAATGGCAGAAAAGCAAAATTCCTGGAGCAAGAATGGTGACTATGGCTAAAACCATAAAAAAAATTTTTTATATACATCAATAAATAGCTGTAAACGGAACAAAAAAGCATTTCACATCAGTAAACGAAGGCGAAAAGGGAGCAAACCACTTACGTCGGCGAAGAAGTGCGCTCTCTGAGCTTGTTTAATCTTAAAGCGTTTGATTTTCTGCTGGATTCTCTTGTCCTTCTCCAACTGCTGCTCTGTAGCCCACTCACAATGCAGATAAGAGCTACACATGCACAATAAATAAAAAAAAAAATTAATGAATTTGCATTTTTATGCGTAAACACGCCAACTCACAATCAACAGCTTTCTAATCCTGCCTTATGCGTTACCCGTGCTCGGGTAAGCAGGTTAACACGTTATTAACATTAAACAGGGATGAATTTAATTCGCTTTAATTAGGAATGAGCTAATCAGAGCCGAGAACATCTAAAAGCGTAACTAGCAATTTAGATACGCGCGCACGCCTCGCGAGTTTCCACACAACTGCTACGCAGCTCGTTCATGCCTTAATGAGCGAGTCAGGCACTGTGTTTGTGTTTAAAGACTTCAAAGGCACAGAGAACTAAAGTAGTCATCATCATCAAGACAGAAAGAATGAAAATATGACTTACTAGTTTTTGTATTTTACAAAAAACTCCTCCACTTCAACCACAACCCCTGGAGACACCTGTTTCACAAAGAGCACAAATAAATGACGTAAACAAGCGCACCCCCCCCCCAACAATTCCTGAAAAATAACCACCACCACAGTACACGCAAAATTGTATTTATTTTATTTGTTTATTTGAATCAAATCGATTCTAGAGGTTTGCCGTCACCTCCTTCTTCAATATGCGAGAGGCCATGATTTTATCCACCACAGCACCGTCCTCCTCACTGGGGTTCTCCTGAAAAACACCAGAAAAACATCCATTTTCACTTAGTGGTGAAGGTTTAAAGAACATCAAAGCGTTACATTTTCATTGCTGGTTACAGACGCGCAACATTACGAACCTACGAGTGGAGGACGATATACCGCGACACCTCCTGACCAATCAGAACAAACTCCTGAGTAACACTGCTGTGAAATAAGCATGCAGTAAAACACTCGGAGGTGTGCTGTAATAGGAAAATGATCAATAAGCCTGGGCGTTGTCGAGTGATTGATTATTTTCCGGGAACAGCACAATCCTGAGAGGTTATGTTCCTCTACGTCCTACGCAGCAACGTGCCGATTCTAACAAGGTTTATTTTATGAAAAGCACAAACGGGGGACAGTTTTTATCCATTTGCAGCAACAACGTGGAAACACTCAAACAGGAACTCACTAATTAACAGGAACTACAGGATGTCAGAACAATCAGGAACCAACAAGAGTACCGAGACATTTCCAAGAAATATCACTGAGACCCTTTTATCCAATGCTAATGCCTTATGATTTTTCTGTAATGCAAAACGAATATATATATTTTTTTTTACCATACATACACAGTACATTTAAATAAATCCTAGATCCAAAACCGCATACATGTAGTTCCCCACTGGCTTCTGCATTTTCAAACATTCTTTAGTTCACGATACAGTAGTCCCTCGTCTTTCGCCACCCCCAAATGCGCTTTTATTTTTTAATAGTTTAAGCCCTAAATGATCCTCCCACACTTTAAACACTTTCTAGACACAACTGAACACAAAGAAAACATTTGCGAGCGTATAGCGAGGTGAATTTGGTGTCGAATATCGTACAAATGTCACATCTATAGCGAGTACTGTACTGTAATGTGCTGTATACTATACTAGCGTAGCCTGTATTTATATTTTAAGTACTGTATGTATGTAGTACACTAACCTTGCCTAGGTTTTTTCTATAGTGTATAATACTGTAATTATCAACCACGTGCTACAGACTGGATTTCAGAACCAGTACAGTCGTCATAAACAACAGATGGTACGGTACCGACATAAGCAAATCAAAAAAACAAGAATAAATGACCTTATTTCAACATAAAAACAATTCATTAGAGGTTTTGCGGACGCCGCGAAATACCGTGGTAAATTCACATAAAAAGTATTATTTTTTATACACAGAACCGTGCGAAAGTCTTCGCCACCCTATTTTTTTTTAGTACAAATTTTATTCTAGGTATTTATTTTTCCGATCTCTGCATTACTGAGTCAGTACGAAAAACAAATTTTGATGTCCAGACATTACTTTAAAATAAATAAATAAATAAATAAAAATTCTTTGTATATGAAAAGTTTTGTACGTCAGTAAAGAATGCAACACATTCCATAAGAGAGCGCTTTTCAGAGAAAACACAAGATGAGGACTCCTGGGTTTTGCATACAAAAAATGAAGTAAGTTCACAAGTCCGAGTCT
>JAQMCW010000023.1:3870255-3883283 GCA_030068335.1 Chrysichthys cranchii
TACGTCTCCACCGCAAAGGGAACGTGCCTTAAAATCATCTGTTTATTTCATTTAGGTTTATTTTTCTATAATTAAGGCAATTTTAACTTTATTCTATTTTTATTGCCACACTTAAACACATAATACACTTTAAAAACATGTTTTGAGGCTGAAACACATTCATTTTAATGGGAAACACTGATTCGGGTCACGAACAAATCGGTTCACAGAGTCTCAGAACGGATCAAGTTTGTGACCAGAGGTTCCACTGTGTGTGTCCATAGCTAGAAACTTCAGCAAAATCTGCAGTGAAATAAAACTATAAAACGTGCGTGTGTGTATATATTATATATATATATACACCCTAAATATATATGTGGCCCTAAAATTTAAATACACTAGACGGAACAAAAATCGCCCAGAGGAAATAAAAGTGCGAATATGCCTGCCTTAATATCACAATGCAGCCTTGTTTTGCATTTAATAAGGAAGCCACCATGGTCTGTGTGCTTCTCACACAAGACCTTTATAACTTCGTGTGCTGAACTTTTGTGACAGACGCTCATCCACTAGCTGTTAAACCGTTATTCGAGTTTCGTCGCTAATGACACCGACAGGACGGCATGGTGCGAGTCTGCACTTCAGTTTGCCTGATTAGCTAATGTAGGAGAGGAGAATGGCAATCTATTTGGAGACGGACGCTGGTTAATGTGTACTACATTTAAAAAAAAAAAAAAAAAACAACCTCAAGACCCAGCATTTATTTATTTTTATTTTTTTAAAGTGTCTATATAGGCTTGGATTGTTTTGCCATTTTTCGCCCAAAATTGTTCCACCTGCCAATTCCCCTGCACTGGCAAGCTCTCGCTCGTCATACGCCAGCTACCGAGCGTGAAGACTAAAAAAACCGTGCTTCCTCAGAAACATGCGCTCAGTTTTAAAACTGACGCTCGCACTCAAAGGAAAGCGCTATTCGCCTGCTTCTGCATACATGAGCTCACAAATGCACAGGATCGGCGAGTATCACTGTGACTGACAGGAGAGAGAGAGAGAGAGAAAGAGAGAGATATTTCTCCAAACTAATTTAGCTCCCTTAGCATGTCTGATACAAAGACCTTCTAAACAATAGCGGGCTTTAAAAAGTTTACACACCCCTGTTCATATGGCAGGTTTCTGTGAATTTGAAAAAAATAAACAAAATAAACTAAGGTAAATCATGTCGGACCTTTTTCCACCCTCGATGCAAAATTACAATGTACAAAAGTTCCAACATTCTAGGGAAAGCAAAAAAGTTAAACGTCTCTAGTTGAGTAAGTACACACACGCTGTTGTAGCACCTTTTGATTTTATGACACCACTCAGTTTTTTTTTGGGCACGGCACGTCTTGACTTAGCAGTATTCTCCCATTCCACTCTTTCTTCCAAAAACTTTCTAGGCCTGTTAAACTGCCAGGTCATTTCCTGTGCACAGCCTGCCTCAAGGTCACATCGCAGATTTGTAACTGGATTCGGGTCTGGGCTCTGGCTCGGCTATTCAGAAACGCTGACCTTATTTTGGTTAAGCCGTTCCTTTTGGATTGATTTGGATATATACACCTTGGATCACCGTTGTGCTAAAAGGTGAAATTCCTTTTCATCTTCAGCTTAGTAACACACATCTGCATGGTTTGCACTAAAAACGACTGGTATTTGTAGCTTTTCCTGTTTCCACCCACCTTGATAAAGCCCCAGTTTTGACTGAAGAAATGCCGCCACCACCATGCTTCACCTGGGATATGGTGTTCTTTTGATGACGCTCTTTTAGATGCAAAACAAATTCCATAACTTTCCACAAAAGACGAAAATCCGCGATACACGGACGCCACCCCTAAATTTTTAAAAGATAGTTTAAACCCTAAATGATCAACCCACACTCTTTAAACACTTTCTAGACACAATTAAACACATAAAGAAAACATTTGCGACCGTATAATCCAAACGCAAACATCACATTTATAGCGAGTCCTGTTACGGGCGAAGAACTGGGATGTTGGCGAATGCCGGTTGTTTCTCCCCAACCGTACGCGTCGTAGCTAGCAGCCAATCACAACCAAGGTTAAATGAATAGGGCATTCCAATTGGCCAGAGTAGTTCCTCCAGACTTATATTTTTCCAGTAATCCCCACACCGCGTTTCTGTAAACAACGCTGTGCTGTGTAAATATGATGTACACGGTATTGAATTTTATATTTTAGCAATATTTTACTCCATCTTAATTAATGTTTATATTTTATAATACTGGGGAAATCCGGAAAAAAAATAATTAAGTTATATCCTCAATAAAAATCCGCGACCAGCCGGGGACGCAAAATGTGAACCGCGGCACGGCAGGAGATTACTGCGTTACACCTTTTTGAAATTGGTTTCATCAGACCGTTTTAGATGACCTGGGATGGGTTTGTTTGTTTTGGTGAGAAACGGCTTCCATCTAGTCACCCTACCCCACAGCCCAGACATGTGAAGAATGCAAGAGATTGTTGTCCCATGCAGAGAGTCATCATTTCTTGTCAGATGTTCCTGCAGCTCCTTTAACGTTGCCGGAGGTCTCCTGGAAGCTTCCCTGGTAAGTTGTTGTCTTGATCTTTTGTAAAAACCTTTGGACGGGCATTCTGCTCTTGGTGACGTCACTGTGGTGCTCCATTTTCTCCACTTATCGATGATGACCTTCAAGATGTTCCTTCATACTTTAAACATCATGGAAAGTCTTTTATACCCGTCTCGTGATTGTTACCCTTCAACAAGTGAGATACCGCCGAAGCTTGGTAAGCTCTTAGCGGACTAAAGCTTCAGCGGTCGGAGGAAAGCGATTATTTGGGGTTCAAACTGATTATTTGGGGTCAATCAGAATGGTTTAATTGACGACATGACATGACGGTTACGTTTGTACTTCTGAGACTGAATGGGATGGGTTCATTCGGATCACAGCCATATGATCCGGTTATAAAAGGGTGTGCCCAATGGTACAACCAGGTTATTGTAACTTTATTATTATTATTATTTTTCCTCATTTTACCCTTAAAAAAAAAAAAGATTATAAAATGAAAAATATTTACATGTTGTAATTTCACACTGAGGATGGAAAAAAGCTCTATTTTTTTTATAAGAGAGGTTTTTTTTTTCCTTTAATTTACAGAAAGCATTTTAACCAAGTAAACTTTTTTTATATCCACTGTAGGAGAAGAACCATAAATATCTGATATTATCAGGTGTCCACATACTTTTAGCCATTATGTGTGCGTGTGTGTGTGTGAAAGCTATATTTATCTATATCTTTCTGATATCACGAAATGCCATCACTCCATCCTTCTTCTCTTACTCATTACGTGGAGCAGCTTCCACCAATCCTCTTTTCTTTCACGAATTCTAAACACCGCATTAACACTCGCTGCAATATTGAACTCCACCCAACGCTGCATGCGGCCGCGTTTAATGTATGCGTTTCCCCTCCAGTATCCCGAGGACGCAATACGGAACTGCACTGCTCAGCAACTACGTCCCCGAAGACTTCACAGGAACGCCCGCTGAGTTTAAAGTCCAGATTGTCGCCTCAGCAATACATAAATAAATAAATAAATAAAACGAATGAATAATAAAAAATAAAAAGGCGTGCATCGTTACCGCATCGGGATTTTCGGTGACGTTCACAGTTTTTATTTTGATCCAAGATGGTGGCACGCACGAGTGCGGCGGCTTTTGCGCTCTCCGGTTTGGTTTCGATTTCGCTGGACTGCTGAATACAGGGACAATCACAGGTTGTACATACAAACTAGTCTGCGTTATTATTTAATAATAATAATAATAATAATAATAATAATAATAATAATAATAATAATAATAAACGATTCAGCCAAATCAGAGTGATACTTTTGATTTGTTGGCTATTGGGATGGGTTTTATATGACAGATAATTAAAACCAACCCCAAAGCGAAGAAGAAAAAAAAAAACCAACAACCACCGAGAGTCGGCTAACGAATCATTCGTTCCGATTGTTCCCTCGCTGGTCAGAATGAAGGTTTGGGGCTGAAGTTAAAAACGGCACATTTCTGATCTCTAGGTACACGTCAATCTTTAAACAGCGACACAAATATCTGAATAAAACGTATTATTAAAAAGAAAGCTCAGGATCGCTCACTTGGGGGAATATTTTTGTCTGTAGCTTTATCCAGACTGGATTAAACACACGCGAGGTCCCGTGTTAAAGAGCCTCCGTGGTTTTATTTCCAACCATATCAGAAACGTGTGTTTTTCTCCGTCTGTCTGCGGGGGAAAAATAAATAAATAAATAAAAAATAATTAAAAAAAATTTCACATTGGAACAATTGTCGGTTGTTTTTCCACCAAAACCCTGTGCTCATCTGCTCATTTCGGTGTGGAAAAACCCGCCTGGGATTTTTATATCCATACGTTGCCTCGTGTTTCGAGTTCCAGTGCTTGATACAAACCGGTTACAGAGGGGTTAAGATTTATCTTCTAATCGTACTTCAGTTTAACGAGCTCAAGCCGTTCACTGGTATGTGCTACCAGCTAAGAAAGCGCTTGTGTATACACGCACTCGTTTATTACGCGCTCCTATTTCCTCTTCTTCAGAAGCATTCTCAGGCTCGAACGCCCTCGTATCTTCACCAGAATGACCGTGAACCCGTCATCCGTCCGTCTCCTCGTTTTCTTTGGGATGTCCGCGCGCCTGATCCGTCTCGCTGGGAGGGATTACGCTCGGCGGTGCTGACAGTTACACTGGTGTGAGATGAAGAGAAGCAGGTCAGTGGGGCTCTGCGTTTTTACCCCCAGGCTAGTCTAACGCCGGGATCCCTCCCATCAACCATTGATGGCATCCGTACTTCGGGTCAGTCGTTGATTTATAAACCGATTTGGTGCAAGAAGTGAGAAATGGAACAATCGAGCATTTTATGAGTAAAAACATCGCTATTCGGCCGTCGTTTTTCAGTTCTTCTTTCAGACAATAGACGGGAAACAAACAAAAAAAAAAAAAGATTTTTTTTTTTAAAGTAGTGCAGTGTGTTTTAACATCAAACCAGCCATTAAAAATAAATAAACAAACAAACAAACAAACAAACAAACAAATAAATAAATGGATGTTTCAGAAATGTGTTTTACGCCGCATGTCTCATGAGCCCGGAATTATGAAATCATGACCGCGGTTTCATTTTCCGTTTTTAAATTATTACACCGGTGCGATACGGACTGAATGACACGTTCTCGTTCTAACCACGTGTTCGTGTTTGCGATCCGGTCTCTAACTACGATCCGACAGGAACCCGAGCTGGCTGAAACAGGACGTGCTGGCCGTTAGACTAGCGCCATCCTCGGCTCCTGTTTTCTAACCGAACACACCGTGATCCTTATCAGCTCTTTATGGCGACGAGGGTAACGGCTGACGGTGCGTCCTGATGCCAAAAACACAGCTGTGGGTTGAGAAGACGCTGATAACGCGTTCCCTGACTGCGCAGGGTCTCGTCTGAGGCGCACAAGCCGGGCTGGAACGACTCCAGACGTGAGAAAATGATCCTCGTTGTAACACGTACTACAGATCTCCTCAATTTCTTCCCACACTGTTCGGGAACACGGATGAAATCGGATTCAGAACTGCAGACCCGAGCAACTACGGGGCGTTTCGTGAACTAAGGACACAAAAAAATATAATATAATTAATTAATTAATATACAAACAAACAAATAAATACAAGGCTGTGAGATGCCCCCATAACGCATTGAGAATAACTTTCTCTGCGCTATTGCGATGAAGCGCGACCTTAGGAAGATTATTTACACGCATTTCCCACAATGCACTGCAAATTGTGCTAGTTTCTAACATGTGGCGTAATGCATTTTCACCAGAATTAGATTATTATTATTATTATTATTATTATTATTATTATTATTTGCCTCCTAGTGTCGAGATATCTCAGAGATATTTTCCACAAACACTGGACCAATTCCACAACGCAAGATGACACGATGTCGATTCAAGCGCCCTGTCTCCATGGTTACAGCGGACATCTTGCTTGATTAGTCAGTTTCGCTTTGGGTTTCCCCCCCTCAAGATGGTTGACACCAGCTTAAAATAAATTAAAAAAAAAAAAAAAAAAAAAAAAATTTCCAAAAATACATAAATAAATAATAGGCAGCTCAGACTTCCGAAGAGGGGGGAGGGGATCTGATCCTCTGATGAACAGAAAAAGAGTATGTAACCATGTATATAATGCCGCAGTTTTAAAAAGCCCTCTGGGAAAAATAATAAAAATATCCGCCGGATCTCGATTAAAAATATCAACTGGATCTCGATACGGGTTGATTTCGGGATCAGTACCTGAAATGAAGTGGTTGAAGCTTCCATCTTGTCTCTAAGGGCTATTCGATCTAAAAATTTAATTTTCCATGCCAAAAAAAAAAGACTTTTTTTTTTTAAAAACTCTATTGCGTAATAAGTGCAAAAGAATGAAGCTCACATATAAAACCTCTTGCTTCCCCGAATTATCCCGCCGAACGTCCGATTCCAAGCCGACGACTGACCTGTTTAGGGTTCAAGAAAAAAATGTGTACACGACAAACCCTTGACTCGAGGCCCGACCCATCCATCGTACGGCGCAGTGCTACTGTTGCAAGAGGAAGTTGGATTACGACATCCTGTTCGTTATGCTTTTAAACGGGTCAGCCCTCTGCTCTTCTGCGTTTCCTCCAGATTTTCACTTGATAAACCCGAACAGCCTCCATGTCCACATAAATCACGCGCTGAATGAGCTTTGACGGTTTTCTTACGCTGAGTCTTTGGGAGTAAATCAAAAACGCGTCTATCTAAAAATAAAAACCCGCCTTGTGCAAGCAGAACGTGCGTCCTGTTCGGCTTTTGTGCAGCTTGCAGCTGAAGTATTTGGGTCAGTCGCACAGCTAATTTGTTTACCATAGCTGGCAAGTCTGTGCAGAAATTTCACACCCGCTGCTGCTTTTTTTTTTTCCTGGATGAGCTGGAATGCTGAATATGTTCATGCTTGGCCTTGTGATATACACCAGGATGGAGCGTCCGCTCGGGTTTATAGACAGCTCTTTGGTTAAATCCTGCTGAACGCGACATTCGAAGGACAGAACGGGACAAAACGAACCTGGGTGCAGATTAGCGTCGGTGCTAATCACGAAGAAAAAAAAAATTTAAATCCTTCTTTGACGATTTTTGCCAAACAAGGGACTTTCTCCATACTGTAACGTCCTGTACATCACCTGGAGCTGCTCGGTACGAATCCCACCTCTGTGTGAGCTAGAACGAATCAGCCGTGACGCGACTTGACGCTAGATCTGTTTTTACTAGTCGGACTAATTTGTGTACAGGAGATCTTTCCAGAATCAGGACCGTGCAGGTTTGTGGAAACAGCAATCCTCCTAGAACTCATGTATTTAAACGTAATTCAAGAGAAAATAAAGATACTAGGCAGAAAAGAATATCTTTTACATACACTTTCCTTACTATTTTAGTCTCCTAGCCTGCATCAATGAGCGTAACTAGCTAACTAGCTTGCTACACATCTTTATGTTGCTCCATACTGGCTTTTAGGAATATTCTACACATTCCCCAAAACCAAGACATCTGTCCGTCCATTTTCTAAACGGATTCATCGCTTTGTGCACGGCGACGTTCAGCACGCTGACGAGCTCTGTTAAAAACTTTCCGCCGTCGTCTTGAAGGTCGTCATGAGCCGAGTCTCAGATCAACAACTACGCTCAAGAGTACACACTGATCCAGAAAGAAATCCAGAAAACTGGAAGGCAAAACTGACCTTCGAAGACAAAATGGCAGGTTTTTAACACGTAAACACTGACGTGAGTAGGAAGAGCAGTTGGTTTTAATAATCAGAGGTCTAGAAAAGCACATTTGGCGCGTACGTGACATGAGACACAACACCACACTGCTAGAAACCCGCTGTTAGGGTGGGGAACCGAAAATAGGACCGAATCCAAGAGGCAAGTACAAGGTACCCTGTTTTTTGCGGGGGGTTTGTTTTCCCCTAAAACAAACAAAAACAAACAAACAAAACCCATGAACTTTGATTCTGTTTACGGGATTCTACAAGCGATGACTATTATTGTAAACAAAGGCTACATACCTGCCAGGACGTGTCTACATGACCAAGAGCGTGTCTTGTGCGAGAGCGTGTCCGTGTCTTGAGACACTAGATAATTTTATCATCCAAACATTCAGATCCCTGGACAACTGCAGGATGTCCCCAGCGTGCAGTGGTCGCCTTGTGTACATGTTTAAAATACTTGACGCATTTATGACGATCCAGAGAACGGAGGCTCGAACAGTCGGACAGGTTCCTGTGTTCCACGTTGTAGAAAGTCTGAGTAATGGTACAAGTCCGGCTCCTTTAGACGAGGAGTTGCGGACATGTTTGAATTTTACGCTGTGTGGATGAAACACTCAGAGAAACGTGAAAAGTTTCGGATGAAAACGTTTGCCAAACGAGCGCACGGACGCTATTAGCTAAGGTGATGCTCACAGGCACGTTTTAATTCCCTCCATTCATCCAGTCCAAATGAATAATTAAAGAAAGCTGTTACCACAGGTGTTTCTCTCTGCCTCGAGAATGTGGCTAAAACAGTTTTCCTTCCTTCCTTTTGCCTTCACAGCCTCTGAGATCACGAACAGAAACTACCACTGACACCCCGCGCGTTTTATACAAATGTTACTTTCCGATCACAAAGAGCCTCCAGATGAGCAAAACCATAAGACTGGACTTTTACCCACGAGCAGTGCTAATTCTTTCTCACCATACGCCTGTAGATAGTTGTCTATCTGTCAGTAACGCGTCACTTAGCAGTGCTAATACAAAGCTAAACCGTTTGTGTCAAATTCGATTCTTCTATTTACGCTCCTGCATGGCTAGCGCTCGTATTACCCAGAGGGTGAAAATCCCAGGGCAAAAAAAAAAAAAAAAAAAAAAAAGGCCCGTCCTTTTGTGGCACATCCCCCTCAAAAATCATTAAGTGTAAAATGAGAATAATGGCAGTAATCAGAGGCCGGCGCATGTGTTCGGCGTTACCCCTAACAGGTGCGTCTCGGACCGGAGCACGAGTGTGTGAGCGATGCGAGGGCCGTGGGGCTGATCTACGGTCAGATGTTGTCCTTCCTGAAAGCACTGCAGCTCGGAGATGTTCTCTCGTGCAGCCACCAGTACAAGCTAGACGTTCACAGGGACGAGGTACTTGCTTCCTCCAAAACCCACTTCCAGGAAAGGAGAAGATTTTTTTTAATGAAAGAAAATGAAAGGAAAGGAGAAGATTTTTTTAATGAAAGAAAATGAAAGGAAAGGAGAAGAAATAAAAAAAAAAGAAAAGAAAGGAAAGATCAGGAAAGGAAAGAATAGAAAAGGAGAAGAATTATTTTTTTTTTAAAAATGAAAGGAAAGAAAAGGAAAAGATTTTTTTTTTTTTTTTAAATGACAGGCAAGGGGAAAAAAATACAAGAAAAAAATGGAGAAGAAATAAAAACGAAGGGAAAGGAAAGGCCAGGAAAGGAAAGGAAAGAAAAATGAAAGGAAAGGTCAGGAAAGTAAAGGAAAAGTAAGGAAAGGAGGAAAAAAAATCCAAAAAAAAATAAAGAGAGGGAAGGAAAGGAGAAGAACTAAATGAAAGGAAAGGCCAGAAAAAAAGTAAAATAAATAAATTTTTTAAATAAATAAATAGATGGCAATAATAATAATAATAATAATAATAATAATAATAATAATAATAATAGGTCAGGAAAGGAAAGGAGAAAAAAATGTATAAATAAATAAAGAAAGCAAAGCAAAGGAGAAATTTTACAAATAAGGAAAGGATATAAAAATCAAAGGAAATAAAAAGAGAAAGGAAAGGGTGTGGATATAAGAAGAAACAGAAAAACATCATCAGCAAAGAAAAGAAAAAGGAAAGGTAATGAAAAGAAAAGTGCTGCTTTAAGTTATAAAACCTGGTCTGTTGTTTTCCTTTTAACTCCATGACCTTTCGTACACGTACAGCTCATCGTTTTCAAAAATTATATAAGCCGGCACGGCTCCCTCTTTAAAGGACATGCTCGAGTGCTGTGCTTTATCAGTTTACGTAGATGTGAGTAATATCACACATGAGCGATGGCCGTTTAAAGAAAGATGGATAAACCCGCTCCACGACACGATTTACGATTTACTCCGCGCCGCTCCGCTGTCTCGGACCCGACTGTCCGACTATCGATTATGTTTCGGGTGCCGTGACATTTCCGTGATCTCAGGTGCGTGATCTACTGACACAAATGAAACCTGATGAAGGTGCAACGTGAACCTTTGGATTATGGTTTAAAACACTAAAATCTGTTGAAGAAATAACTCCGGGGGTCAAAACCTGAACGACTCCGCCGCAAAGCCTACATGGACAGGGTCTGGAAGGAGAACGAAATGACATGGAAAACGAGTGAATGAAAGGAAAATTAAACTCATTCACCTCCTATTGACTTCTGGAGCTAAAAAAAAAAAAAAAAAATCATATACCTCTCACACAAATCTCTCTCTCTCTCTCTCTCTCTCTTTCATATTATTTCTGTTCTCTTTTTTAAACAGCTACCAGGCAGCATGTTAGCAGACAGTAAATAGACCTGAACTTTGCTCCTACCATCTTGGCAACAGAACGGCTCTTAAACAGACCTGCTAAACGACCATAAGCCAAATTTGGAAGGGGACAAATAAATAAATAAATAAATAAAAAGCCTTAATCTCCGATTCCACCCCAGACGGCCTTCACCTCCTGTCAATTACCCGTACAAAACCTAAACAGGCGCGTACGTGTTTCCTGTTGTTCAAACATCAGAGGGTGAAACGTCACAGTATTAAATAGATGAAAGGGGACAAAAAGCAACCTATAAAACTTTCAGACACACAAATAAGACCCAGCGGGTAACCTTCACTCACGGGACTTTCACGTATACAGAGTTTAGAGTTTAGTTCTTGAATTGAACCCCGGTGCGTTCCCGGTTCTCTCGGGTCTCGTGCTTGGTTAGAACCGAAACAACAGCTTTGAGAACGTCTGAGCGATGTGATCTCGGACAAGTTCTGACAAGAACTCGAGGTCAGTGTATTCACATGGACAAAAACGAAAGCGCACGGAGAGAAGAGAAAACGAATCGATTCAGAGTCAACTCACATGCAGGAATGAATCGACTCACCTACAGCAAGCAAACACATCGCCGCCCCCCCACACCCCCGACGCGACAGAGCGGCCACAAGTTCTGGAGCTTTAGCTCAACGAACAAAATGAGACAATAAATCCACAGATGCGATACGCAATGCGAAATGAGTTACTGAATATCTAAAATAATTAGCGAATCGTCTCTTTGTGCATTCTGTGCTCGAGTGATTTTTGTGACGTTTCTGACCACTGGGCAAAGCTTTTTTCCTCTTTTTTCACCTCTGCAACTCTCTGTGATGGATCAAAGACTTTAACGAGCACCGTTTCAGCCCTACACATCCACTTTGTGGTGTATTTTTCCCCTTCTGCGTCATGGTTCGTAACGTAAAACTCGACCCGACCAAACCAAATAGCACAGGAATCACAAGTGTCTTATAGAGGCGGACGGACAGACGGACCGGTGTGAAAGCGCGCTGTGACAGACAGACCTTGAAACGACAGGCACTGATGAGAGAGACATTTAAAAAATAATAATAAAATAAATTAAAAAAAATACCTGGCACTCTTTCAAAAATAAACCAATCTGGTTAGTGCAGCAACATAGGAAGAAACCTGCAGACTCTGCAGTATTAACAACAAATAAACACCGTATTAAGTAGACACTGTCAGGCTAAGTAATGTCAACTACTCAACCATTTACCATCGTTTTGGCATAGGTGCTGGCTTTCTCTGCTGAGTCGTCCTTGACGACCCCATTGTGTGTGATGCGGAAGCATGCGGGGTACAGGAGTCCGTACCTGACGCCCTCCATGCCCCGGAGCAGCCTCCGGACCTCGTTGAACTCGGCTCTGGCGCGAGCCACCTTGGCGGTGTGGTCCGGGAACACTGAGATGGTCGCGTCGCCAATCTTGATCCGCTGTAGCTCTCTGGCCCGGCGTAGAATATCCGCACAGTCACCATAGTGGTGTAATCTGCAGACGATGGCTCTGGGGCGTTCGCCAGGCTTCGGTTTGGGCTGCAGGGTACGGTGGGCTCGGTCCAGAAGCGGCTCCTTGTCCAGTTTAAAGGCCTCCTTTAGCAGCGCGGCGACACCTGTTGTAGTGCAGGGATCCTTGGACTCAGGAACTCCAACAATCCTGATATTATTGCGCCGTGATCTGGACTCCAAATCTTCACACTTATTTTCAAGCTTAACCACAGTACTGGAGAGATTCTCTATGGTAGCTTTCATTTCGGCTGCACCCGGAGAGAGCCCCCTCCATCTCGCCCACAGTAGCAGTTAGCGTAGCCATGTTAGCATCGGTGGTAGCTTTAATCTGCTCCAGCTGCGTTTTCACCGCCTGTAAATCCAGCCTGATACCAGACAGAGCCTCGCCGAGGGTTTCCTGTAGCTCCTTTTTAATGATGTCGACAATGTCTTTCCTCAGCGAAGCCAGAATGTCGAGTTTGAGGGCGATGAAGTCAGGATCGGCTGGCGGCTGGGAGCTCATGGTCGCAGCTTGCAGTGTAGGCCTCAGCTGAGTCTGAACAGCCTTCCCTGTTTTACTAACTTTCTCAGCCATGACAGTTCAATATCGTAACGGTTACTCGAACAATGACTGAAAATAAGTATAATTAGGCAACTGATGGAAATAAAGTGCGCAAATTAAATACAATTTTGCCAAAGACGGCAGGAGCTCTCAAAGATGCGTCCTACTCCATTAAAGGCTAAGCCCCTCCCTCTGGTAAGTTTTATTTCTTTGATATTTTTTAGCTGCTGACAAATGATACTGTAAGAGTGAGAGTGTACTATAAAAGTGATTCAATTCACAATTTAATGGAAGGTAATCAGTGAAACAAACAGTGAATCACTCACTGAGCTC
>JAQMCW010000023.1:3904216-3916364 GCA_030068335.1 Chrysichthys cranchii
GTGTGTCTGTGTGTGTGTGTGTGTGTGTGTGTGTGTGTGTGTGTGTGTGTGTGTGTGTGTGTGTGTGTGTGTGCGTGACTGACAGAGTGTCACGTTACAGTTCTGGTCTCTGGTCTTCGCCTGTCAGGCTGAGTGAGTTATATAAACCTCGCTGTGACAGGGTCAGGAAGCAACAAAGCCAGCGATTCAACACAGGCCTCGCTCTCTCTCTCACACACACACACACACACACGCACACACGCACATCAACGGGCACATAAACACCCAGATCACATGCACTCAACAAGGTCTCCACACCTCACACAGCTGTAAGTGGGAGGGGAAAAAAACACAAGTTGGAATCAATGAAGATAAAAAAAAAGAGGCACCTGCAGGATTTCCCCCCCTTTTGCTCACACACACACACACACACACACACATACGTCAGAAAAGTCTATAGGTATGTATGCAATCTCCAATCCGGAACAACAATTTCATGAATCACAATTTCTATCTCAGAACGGATCTAGGTCAGCGGTGTAGGTTTTAATTCAACCCGTGCTGTGGCCGGACAAAGGATGGGATAAATACCCAGCAATGACGGCAATAAAAATAAATAGTTAAATGTATATTACGATGTAATGATTTAATAATGAAAAATTCTCAGGTCTGATTGGTCGGAAAGATGGTGATTATGGTTCTACAGCAGCAGGTCAGAGGTCCGAGGTTAGTATTAATGCTCTGGTTTTAATATCTTATCAAACATGTTACGTGACAAAGAAAAACATAAAACCGGTGATATTTCGAATTAAGTTCAGCTCTAGTGTCGAAGCTTCGTCACGGTGAGTTTTCCGAACCCGTAAAGTCTTCAGGACTTTTCATTTTTGCAGTTCCTCTGTAACGAGACAAGTGCCATTTTTGTCTTATCGAGAGAGAGAGAGAGAGAGAGAGAGAGAGAGAGAGAGAAAGAGAAAGAGAAAGAGAGAGAGAGAGAGAGAGAAAAGAGTGTCTGATATCAAAATGACGGTTTACAGCTACTAGAAGTCATAAAAGTGAACGTTCAACGTCTATACATCTGCAAAAATATACAACATAGCGTTTATTGTTCAAAGAAAAATAATCTCAAATTGTTGTCGTATAGGCGGAATAACCCATTTTAGACTGTAAGTCGTGCTGCTGTCGGAAACTAATCAACTTTCTAACTCATTACAACATACGCCTCGTTGTTGATTACTACCACCGTGACCTGAAGTTATCATAAAAGACTTCAGTTCATTTCTAACTTTGGGGACCTGATGGTTCCAGTGTTCCAGTTGTTTGCAGTTCTCTCTAAGTTTCCTGTTCCTCACAAGAACAATCTTGACTTTGGATTAACCTTATTTGTGCTCTTTAAAATGTTTAAAATAAAATCAAACTCTTGATGAAGTGCAGCTCACCAGCGAAATCTAACTTACTTACACCAATAAGATATCACGACATGTTTACCTCTACGACCTCAGACAAGAGACAAGAACGGCTCCCGAGCCTGGTCTTGAGCGTGAATGGCATTTCACTTCGCAGATATGAAAAGATAACATCAGAACTCCAGTCGATGTGGCAGGGCTAAACGTCAGACGTTCTAGCTTGCAGCAAGAGTCCGGGGTAGCTCATAAGCAATGTGACTTTACAAAATCCTCTGCCATGCGCAGCACTTAACTGCTTATAAAAATGATGGATATGAACTGTGATTGCCTTCCCTGGCACCGCTGATGTCAAGTATTGGCCTGTTTCACTCAAATGATTTATTTCTAGTACCCACTGTATTTATGACCATCGGCAGGAATCCGATGGTGAAACATTAAAAAAAATGAAAAGCTTTTAATCCACAAGCTGAGGGTCTGAGGGCTTTAAAGAGTACAGCAGCCCAGCACTACTTTCCACCCTAGATGGGCTAACAAGACAACTTGTACTATTTGAAAGATAAAAACTTGATGTTATCCCTGCTTACGTAAGTGAACAGCAATATTATCAACAGAAACAAACGCTTGTAGTGACTTTACATGTGAGCTCAAATTAGCCTGTGAACTCTGTAGCCTAGGCAAGGCTGGATTATTGGCTTGGCCAGTGGAGCCAGTGCTTCAGGGCCCCAGACCATCATGGGGCCTCCAAGCCTCAGGCCACACAGTGCGTGTGCAGGAAGGTGAATACCAGGGTTCTCAGTGTGCATGGCGCTTTCTGACCACTTGGCCCCTGAGTGCTTATAGTATGAGCTAACCTCTAGGGTCCCTCAGCTCTTACAATGTGAGGGTCCACAAACCTCTTGGAGTTTAAAAGCTGAGCACATCATTTGGACCAAATCGACCCCTCAGTGCTTACAATGTGAAGGCCCCCAAACCCCTTGTGAGGTCACTACTAGGGCCCCTGATTACCACCGGATGACACCCTTCTGCTCTTACAACGTGAGGGCTCATAGATTCCTTGGTTGTTTAAAACGTAAGCTGACCACTGAGGACCTCTGGACCTCTCAGCGCTTACAGTGTGAGGGTTTCCAGGCCCCAGTAGGGACGCTACTTTCCCTGGGGCTTAAAGCATGAGCTGACCACAAAAGGCCCCCAGAAGATTTTGTCCTGAAAGGTTCTAGAGGTTGAGATGGTGTTGGGGTTATACTAAAGACATGTCCCTAAGGGCTTCATGGGACCCTGATCTGGCCTTGAGGCCCAGTGGAGATGTAGCTATGGCCAGTGGGACAAATAAATGCCCATGGCAAAGCAACAAACGGGAACATAAAACTTTTCCATATCTGTCACAGAGAAATGCTTGGATAACTTGGTTAGCCTAACAATGTATATAGCTCAGCCTGTAGTCACCTAGCTAATGTTATAATAACTAGCCAATGGAACTAGCCAGTCAACTTACCAGATATAATATGCCTAAGTTCGGTCATTTGTAATGGAGTAAAAGAGTTTATTTTATATCGCATATATGTTTGACGGCTATCATCGCATCCCATACATCAAGACGCCATGGTGAAGTCATGCTGACTCCTGTCAGGGCCTTTTGTCATGAATATGGCTGTCACATGAAACAGATCAAGACTCACCACTGAGAGAACACTCTGTTAACACGCGCCATCAACAAAATAGGAACAAGGTTGCCACGTTCCTAAAATCATCATTCGAACGCTGACGGATCGTCAGAAACGGGCTTGTTCACGTGTCAAGTGATGAAACAAACTAGCATAGCTGACTCCGTGCTTTATTTTACATAAATTTTACACTGGGTATACGGCAATATCGTACGGGTCAATTATAAACAGCTAAACATGAGTGATATGTCAGGTTGATGTGGTGACATTTTCTACGGAGATGTTTACTTAACATTTAAGAAAGGAGTCTCCAGTGTCAGAGATTTGAATTACAGTAAAGGTTGTTTTTTTTTTTTTCTTTACGTTTTCTACCACAGGAAAGGACAGACAATAAAATCTCGGTGCGGAAACGATCGTTTAGCTACTACAGTAAGTGATAATCAAGGAAATACCTCGTTTCGTGAATGCAGCGTTAAAGGTATATCGAGCATCGTAAATCTGCATTTCCATAGACTTGCCCTTACGAGCTTACAAGCAGTTTTCACATCTGCTAATGTGGCCAGGACGTCGATGTATGAAAGAAGCAACAGTGGCTAATGCGGTATCTGCATTTCCTCCATCTACGGTTCAAACGGTTAGGGTTTTGAAGATGATTTTTGCTAGGAAAACTGAGAAACATGGACACTGTGCGTAGGCTAGCATGTAACTGATGCTGCCAATGTGTCTAGCTAGCACAAAGCCTTTAAATGGTTTTTCCAACTCATGGAAAGGCACAGTGACTGTGGAAATGAGTCGGAATTGTCCGGAATATCAACATTTCCCTCAGATGTCTCGGCAAATTACTAAAAAAAGACTTTGCGTGACTAATATTACTCTACAATCATACTTAGTGTCGAATGTGAACTGAACTTTTAAGGGTTCTACACACATTGCGTCTTAAAGGACGGCACTGTGTCACAACGAGGAGATCATTTCGACATCCGAAAGTGGCGAATATCATGTGAGTCGGCTGTTGACGTGGAACTGTATCATAAATATCATCAAAAGAACGTGAGCAATAATTGCGTGTGATTTATTTAACCCTAAAAACTAGCACGCTTACGACAAAGCTGGAAGGCGCAGACGCTGGAGAGCTCATTCATTTATAAAGTATCAGGGAGAAACACTGAGTAAATTTCTCCTTCCTCCCTCTCTCTCTCTCTTTCTCTCTCTCTTTCTATCTCTTTCTCTCCCCAGCTCCTTGCTAGCTGAGTGTGACTAACTCACATTGTACATCTGTCGGCCCTGTACACTCCGCTGCACACGAGCAGCTCCGTCTAACCTTCATCCACTCTCTTACTCTGCGTCTCCCTCTCTCTACAGGAAGTCACACAATCCCTACATCCTCCCTAAGCTTTAATTAAGGACCCGTGAGGACAAACAAATTAACTCAGCGGGCCTTCTGCTTATATGTCAGGCTGCTCTCTGACTGTCTATTTACCGACGGCCATTTATCTGCTTCCGCTAGTGACAGATAATTTCAACATGTATCTCCTGTGTCAATCATTATAGGCAATACATATTAATAAATGTATCATGGTATTAGTAGTATTAGTATTAGTATTAGTAGTATTAGACACGGCACTAATCTGATGCCCAGAATTAATATCAGGCTGAGACCAGCAAAAATAGTGGACAAGAAAAGAAGAATGAATTTGATCAGGAAAACGGAAAAGATTAGAATCACTGGCTCACGTTCTACCGCTTAATCCTGTTTAGGATCGTGGGGGGAAGCCGGAGCCAATCTCATCTGACTTTGGGTGAGGTACACCTTGGGGTCGCCAATCCACCACAGGGCCAACACAAAGAGAAAGACATTAGCCTAATCCCCCCCCGTGCATGTCTTTGGACTGTGGGAGGCAACCCTCGCGGACACAGGGACAACATGCAAACCTCACAAAGAAAGGCACCCAGGTCAACCCCGGGGGTTGAACCCAGGACCTTCTTGCTGTGAGGCGACAGGGCTAAGCACCACACCACCGTGTCGCCCCAAGACTAGAATTAGATTTTTTTTGGAACTATAAATGTTTATGTTACATATGTATGTACTTTATTAAAAAAAAAAAATTGTCAGGATTATGATTATATTTATAACTTCTATTTCATTAGATTTATCATATTTTCACTGTAAAGCACAGACGTTTTTAAAGACAAAAAAATCTGCATCACTTGATACTCAAGGTTTCAGTATCGGTATTAGAAGCGACATAGAAAAGTGATACTTTTATAATTATTACTATTACTATTAGTAATATTATTAGTAATTATTATTAGTATATTAGTAATAGTAATAGTAGTAGTAGTAATAGTACTATTACAATTATTATTAGCAGTAGAAATCCATGAATGAACGAATAATAAAAAATAGTACAGGTGATCCCCTAATTACGATGGCCCGACTTACGATTTTTGAAGGTTATGATGACAATTGCGATACGCTAAAAATTGTAAAATATTTAGAAACTATTTAAGATTTGCGGGCAGGCATCGCTGGCAGGCCAGCCTAACCGCATATGACGTACGATACGTTCGGACGATGCCCAGATGTACGCAGAAGTTGCCTGGAAGTACGCGGACCATGCTCGGACCTCATGGAGTTAACTTGTGTATCGGTGTACTGTACTGTGCATCAACATGTGTTTTTTGTGTGCTTTAAGAGCTAACTTTAATTGAAAAGCATGTCTTCTAAACATCCCAGTGTGTCTCCTACAGGAAAAGATTCCTGGGTAGGCTAGGCTAAGCTAGGCTAAGTAGTGGTTCGACATACGATATTTTCCACTTACGATGAGGATTTCGGAACGCATCTCCATCGTAACCTGAGGACTACCTGAACTATTAATACTTTAAAAAAAATCATCATCATCATCATCATCATCGTTTATTTCTATTATTCTATTATTTCTTCAATTCATCAAAGTGGTTTATGGAGTTACGGAAAACAACAACAAAAAAAGCGGAGAATTTGTGATGATGTCAGAAGGCAGTCAGAAACAAAGCACCAAAAACAGGCAAATAATTGTGTGCTAAGTAAAGGCAGAGAAGAGGAAAGAAAAAAACAAGAGTCCAAATGAAAATGGTATCAAATAAAAAAATACAAAAAATAAAAATGTAAAAAAAGGGAAGAACATGATGAGATAAAGGACTATAATAGCAAGTAGCTGTGTGTGTCGGTCTACCAGCTTGTGGGTGTGTTTGGGTACGTGTTTGGCAGAGCAATAGGACAAGGTGTGCATGTATGAGTGCTTGACGGGTTGTGTGTACTGGCAAACTGAGTGCACTCTGTGTATGTGTGTGTGTGTGTGTGCATGCGTGCGTGTGTGTATGTGTGGTAAACCTGGCAAGCACTATGAGTGTGTGTGAGGCAGCTGAACCTCTGAGCCTTGGCTCTCTGTGTCAAGCACAAGCCTGTGGGGAAACTGACGTCGTTGCATCATCAGAGAGAGAGCAAGAGAGTGTGTGAGAGTGTGTGCGAGGCAGACAGACAGAGAGACAGAGCGAGAGCCTCTTCTGACACTAGAACTAAGGATTGCCTCCAGCAGGGCTGCTTAACAGCATTTCCTCCCACCCCCACCTTCCTCTTTCTTTCTCCACTTCATCTTCTGCCTGTCTTCACCGATTCCTCATTCTCTCCATCTACCTCCCCCGACCCCCCCACCCCCACCCCAACGAGTCCACGAGACACGTCCACCACCCACAAAGACGAACAAACATTCAGCCGCATGAACACTAATACAAACAAGCCGAACATCTACCCCCGCACTCCAACCCTCCAGAGTGCATGTTGTTGTGGTAGCCCTCAGCTGGCCTGACCGACATCTTGTTATAGCCTTAAGCATGCTTAACCCACGTAAGTCCTGAGCACACTGCTGCCACTCTTAATCAGCTGCTAGCTGGACTGTCTGAAACACTCCAATACTGAAAAACTCACGCACCTTGGATTCACCAGGATTCCTCTTTACTTCCTTTCGCTTTCTCCGTCCTTGTTTTGTCTCTTACCTTTGGCTGTCTGTCCATCTAATTTGTGACTTGCCTTTACCTCGCCTTGCACTGCAGTTAAATCTTTTATTTCTCTCTACTTAAAAGTAAAATACTACATGTCAGGTTGGAGCCCACCAAGCCATATTTTGAGACATCTGCGCTCCTTTTTCAGGTTTTCTTTACTGGAAAAATGTATTGTTCCTTTTTTCTGTTTCTTAAAAAAAAAAAAAAAAAAGGTCTTCATTTCGTCCATCTAGGGGATCCTGAGAGCAGCACAGTGTTTTTTTTTTTAGCAAGCTAGAGGCATTAACCTGTAAAAAAAACAACTGTTTTTCTTACACGAACCACTCTAAACCACTCTGAAATGATAAGTAGGCATGACCAAATCGACACGATGATATCTATATCTTGATCATTCATATGACTATACACTTTCTGAGATATTCTGAGACACTGTCTATAACATTCTTTATGCTTTTTATATAACAATTACAAACTCTTGTAATTTGAATTAGCTGATTTGATGTCCAAAGTCTTATAGTACTATTTTAAATATTTAAAAACGTGACAGGTGCGGTGCTATTTTTTGAGACAATCTGTTCTATCCCATTGCGTAGAAATAAAGCATCGTTAAACTCGTTGTTTTATATATATTCTTGTCAATGCAGCACTACCGTTTCGCTGTCAGCTTGTTAGCAAACCTGTATCGTGATCTGCATACTGTGTCTTCAATGTCTTCAAGTACCGTGATATGATATTTTTGTCATATCGCCCACCCAGCATGCCAGCAACAACGTAATCCAAGAGTGAATTATATGTGGACGTTTGGATTCCGACTCTGCCGGAGTAAAAATAAAGTATAAAAGTAAGCAAGGATGAGCTTACCTGTGTCTTGTAAGTTAGTGAATCCTTAAAATCCACATTTTCCTCTCCTTCTGAATCCTTAACTGCTTTCCTCCGAGGTTCATCATCGTGTCTCGTGTTGTCCCAGCCGGACGTCTCCTCCTGAACGAAAGCTTCGAGCTCAGGCAGCAGCTCTTCTTCCAGGATATTATGCCCTTCTCCCATCGCCCCGATGCCTCCACGCTGATGATCTAGCAATGAGACCTCATCCAGACCCTGAAATCCACTACCACTGACACTGTGACTGTTTCCCATCTCGTGCGAGAAAAGACCGTTTGTTGTAGAGAAAGTAGCTAGGCCTTCTGAGAACATCCCAGAAGCACCATAAGCATCCTGGACTGGCTTAGAAGGCTGCAGGCTACGGAAAGGACATCCCTGAGGATGGCTTCCAGGAACCTGAATCTGACTCACCTTTGGTTGTTGTTCCATTACAGGATTTGCCATGAATAGGCAGCTGGAATTACGAGTGCCAAGATCAGAACCAGGTGGGATGGTGCTGTGAGGCTGTGATGAAGTTACGACAGGAGGAGGTTGACCAGGGAAGGAATACTGAGAGGAAGTGTAAGAGGAAGCCATATTGGCTGAACAGGAAGACAGGGTATAGGCTGCAGGGGAAGACTGTAAGTGGTACCCAAGATTATTGTCCTTGGTGTCAGGAACACCAGGAAAGCCTTGTACCGTTTGAGCCATCTCAAATCCACTTTGTTGCTGAGATGTTGCGCCAATCATCTGTACATCAAGGTAAGATTTAGACTGTGGGTCAATGCCTGGATGAAAAGGGCTTCCCTCTGAATTAATCGCACTGTGGTGACCTTGGTGGGGTGCGACAGTTCCTTGGTAGTAGAAGCTGGTATGGTCCGGATAGCTCTTTGTATGCCGGTGTAAAGTCTGGGGGTTGATTTGTTGGTGGGGCATCTGGTGCTGAGCTGACAGTTGGTGCTGGCTCAAAACTCGCTGACCCTGTTGAAGGTGTGCATGCTGCTGATTGAACTGATGTTGATGACGCTGTTGGCCTTGACGATGGTGAAACTGTTCTTGAAATTGCTGCTGACACAGATGTTGTTTATGCCGTTGTTGCTGTTGCTGTTGAAGCTGCTGATGCGGATGCTGCAGCCGCTGATGGTGGTAGGCGTTTGCTCCCCGTTCCCCCCAGATAGGACTGTTGTTGGGATACAGTCCGTTAGTCTGAGGTTCTCGGTTCATGGTTGAGTTTTGAAAATGGGACTGCTCGTTAATGAAAACGCCTCCAACGCCGCCATCTCCTCCTTGGGAAGGAAAAGATTGTCCCATGGATGTCTGGACTTTCATCGCATCAAAACCCCCCATTTGTTGATGGTAGTCTACTCCATGCTGGTTGGCAGATGGCATGGAACCTGCCACCATTCCAGGGTGTTTTTCTGCATCCACTGCACTGAGCTGCAGAGGGTCAAACCCTGAGCCAAGGTCCAGCTCATCCGCCAAAGAAACATGGCCTGAGGCAAAACAATCCTCAAAAATGTTGGAGTCACCAAAATAGTCCATTATGCAATCAGTTGTAAGTGTTGCATAGAGGTTTGGCTTCTATATGTGTCCATGTGACAGGACAGCCAAGTTCATTGTCCTACTGTAGAGCATCAAGATGCGTCCATTGCAAACCAGTTTCTGCAGAGACAAAAAAAAAAAGAAAGAACCAAATTACTCAAACTTTCTAAACCCTATTAGCTACTTGTTAGATGTAGAAAAATAACAGATCAGAAAGATATTTTAGATATAAGAAAGATATTCAGGTGAACCATGGTAATATCCTGTACTGCTGAATTAAACTATATAAAACTATAGCACATACACGTTACGGGGCGTCCTAATTACATGAAATATAAGCCCATCATTATATTTCCATTGGGATGGAAGTTCAAATAAACTACTAAAAGAAATCCCATAAAATGGGTAGACAAAAGATGGTGTTAGTAATAAGACGCCACACTAACCCAACCATCTTACAACCAAGCTGTAGTGTGATCTAACCTACACTCGAGTGCCTGGGAAACTTGTCAATGAGTCAAAGGAAATTTCATAGTAACTCTGTTATGACTCAACAGTAGATTCAGGACACCATATCAATGAAAACATTACAACAGTACTGAAGTGTATTTTAACAAGAATGTGTAGCACAACAGTCCCTAGACTTTCACAAACGTGTTTTCTTGTCCCCTGTGAAGGTCAGCATGTGTACTCATTTTGTTTACACTATTTCTATGGCAGAGCCATTTGATGCAATTTTACTAAAAACATTTCGGGACACATTTCCTGATCCAGACAGACCCACCTTCTTGGTGCACTATAATTAATTAATAATATGCTTTACTAATAATAGAACGTTAAAATAAGTAAGGAACAAACTAGAGAAGGGCAGCACGGTGGCTTAGTGCTTAGCACTGTCGCCTCGCAGCAAGAAGGTCCTGGGTTCGATCCCTGGGGTCGACCTGGGTGCCTTTCTGCGTGGAGTTTGCATGTTCTCCCCGTCTCCGTGCGGGTTTCCTCCGGGTACACCGGTTTCCTCCCACAGTCCGAGGACATGAACAGAGCGGATTAGACTGATTGGCTACTAGTAGGTGTGAATGTTATCTGTCTCTCTGTGTGTATGTCGACCATGCGACCAGGCCAGGGTGTAACCCCGCCTGTCGCCCGAAGTCAGCCGGGATTGGCTCCAGCTTCCCCCCGCAATCCTGAACAGGATTAAGTGGCAGAAGATGCATAAATCATGAATAAATAAACAAGAGAAATAATATAGGAAAATAATCAATGGCAGGCTGATGTGATACATCCTGACATAAAGCTCTACGTTGATTATATTCCTATAACAGCACATCCCGACATGTTTTATTCCACTTACGCAGCAGCAATTTGCCAAAGATTATAATTGTATTCAGAAAAAAAATAATATATCATACTCTTTACCAATTATTAGTCTGGACAACATTTGCTCCTGTTATCCCGCACGTTGTACCAGCGGGTTAACAATTGTTTCTTCACTTTCTATTGAAGTTAATACAACATAAAATTGCATCGAAAGCGCAAATTCAAAATCAATTCTCCAGCCTGAAGACTTGCACATGGTGGAAAAACCTAAAGGAACAGCCTTAGGTCAGACTGGCTGAGATACAAATTCCTGAGAATTAGGTGTTATTATAAAAACTAGGGATGGTACTGAGCCAAATCATTTTGGAGTCAGTACCAGCAAAAAACCCTGGATCGGATATTGGATGTCAGATCCTGAAACAAACGGCAATTTGGAAATGGGTTTGGAAGACATTTTTAGTTTTGGAACTGGAAAGAGTTGACCGTATTTTCTTCTGACTATTATGTCGTTCTTATTCATAATGCAAATGATTTTTGTTCGGGAGACTTGAAACTCTGAAGTTTTGTGAAAGCTTAGGAGATTTTTTCGGGAAACATTATCAGATCGGTATCGGCACTGGACGATACTCAAGGTTTGGTTATCGGCGTCTGTATAGGAAAAGAAAACGTGATATCTCTAATTTAAGTGATAATGTATTATACCACACAAATTCATATCTAACGCTGTGATTTACCTTATAGCTGGCATTACTATCATATTAACCAACACCTTCTGACCAATCAGATTTGAGAATCTAACAGCGATGTGCTAAAATCCAATCATCAATTGTCTTCTTCGAAAATCGTATCCCATCCATGACCTCTCATCTGCCAGTCTCTTAAAAAAAACCAAAAAAAAACCACACTAATAAATCTTACACCTATAACAGTTTGGTTCTAAAACTCTACCTTTAAACATTTCATTGACTATATACAGTGGACCCTCGGCTCACGAATGCGTCAGAAGGCGCACAAATCGACATACGAACTAAATTCCCGAACAGATTTTGTACCGACCGACGAACAAATCCTCGACTGACGTACAGGCAACCAACCCACGCTTCACGCCACAAACATTCATTTCCGCTCAAGCATTCGTAGTGTGAACGTGTTCAATGCATTTTTTCCGTTGGGTTTCTCTGCATTTTTGCTCTATAAGCTTCATTCTGGTTCCCAAGAAAGTGGAAATGGTAGTGAGAGTAAGAAGCCTAAGCTGAAATAACAGCTGAAGTAAACAAAGAAATAATCGCAAAACATGAGAAGCGCCACCATATCCCTCCGCCACCGTCCACCTACGCCAGTGACTAC
>JAQMCW010000023.1:3924865-3938331 GCA_030068335.1 Chrysichthys cranchii
AGCTGTATTTTATTACTATTTTTAGGCCTGCACTTTGTCACCCTTCCACCTGTTGATCAGATCAGACACTTGAAGTCACTTGAAGTCTGATCTGAATCCAATAAATTAGCAGGTGAGCATCTGATTCAAAACTTCTCCTCCTGGAAACCTTTTCTTAGTCCTGCTAAAAGCCCTGCTGTTGCTATTCTGTTGGCATGAAATGCAATGCGGAAAGAATATCGATCCCTTGTCTGTTAAATTTCCCAGTTTACAGCTCACGTTCACTTGGCGAAATAGAAGTTAGCGTAAACATGCGGCGTTTCAAAAATGATTCCAGTTGAATCATATCATTACTTCTTATTTCTCTTCTTCTGTTTATTATACACGAGGGAGAATCAAAAAGTGAAGGCAAGATGCATTTAACGGCTTTGACAGAAGTAATTGTGAGAAACCGGACACATCACTTTTCCACCTAGTCCCCATGCAAGACGACAGATTTGTCGTCTTGTTCGACTAACTTCGGCATTCCCGCAGAGAGGACGTTTTTCTTCCCGATCTCTAGGACGGAGCTTTATCAGTCTTCCCCCTGTTGATCTGATTGTAATGATCAGACACGCAAGACGATGCATTTGTTCTATCGTTCAACAATTAGGTCTAATTTTAATCCCGTATATTAAAAGCTGAACGGTCCAGCGGCGCATTCGTTCTGCGGGGAGTTCGTTGTGTGAAACACAATTTCCCATAGACTTCTATGGGAAATCGTGTAATCCGTTCCAGGTCGTCGGGAAAAATTTTCACGTGCGACGTGCGGTACGTTGTGTTCGAAACGCGTTCGTTATATGGAATGTTCATTCTCTGGGGCGTTTGTTAAGCGGGGTACCACTGTAATTTAAGATTTTTCCACGTTTTTTACCGGTCCCTTTCCTGATCAATTCCAATTTACAGCTTGCTGTCTTCGTATTAACATATACTTAGCTTGAATATTTCAAAAAGCTTCCCAGTTTTAGTTTATCATTGTTATTACGATACTTTACTTGCAGGGTTGATAAAACACTTTGGTCAAAATGATCCTGTTTCGAAACTTTCCCTAAGTCCGATAAGTAAAAAATACAAACTGGCTCAGCTTTGCCTTTATTACTATTTCTAGCCTGGACAGAACTTGAAGATTTCCAGGGCTGCGCTTTTATCGGACGTCCACTTGTTGTTCGGATTACATTTCTGCAGGTGGAATCCAAGTTCACTATAACATGATGAATGAAGCTAATGACGAGCGTTTTTATACAACAAAAACCCCCAAACATCCTGTTTCTCTGGAAGCTTTCTGCACTGCGCCTAACTTTTACCACCTCTACATCTCCAGGATCTCCAGGATCTCCAGGACTGCGCTCTATCAGCATCCCCACCTGATGATTGGATTATATTTATTCCGGTATAATCCGAGTCTGGGATTATACACTTTAGCTATGATTTGGATCTTGAATGTAAACAGGTGACTGTATGATTTAAAAATTTCTCCACCTTGAAATTACTAGTTCGTCCTTGTGCATGCTTTACTGTTGGCAGAAATGTGATGGTCCGGGAATCATTTTGATCGTAATGTACAGCTCGCTGACATCTCATCACATCTGGACGGCATTAAATTTCACTGCATTTACAGGTGTAGTTTATGATTGTTTCTTCTTCTCGCTGTTATTACTCTTACTATTATTATTACTACGCTCTACTCACACACCTGCTCAAGGACTTCATCCAAAACATCCAGTTTCCCTAAAAACTTTCTGTAACTTTTACTCCATCTCCATCTCCAGGATCTCCAGCACTGCGCTCCATCAGCCTCCCCGCCTGTGGATCGGATTATATTCCCACAGGTAGAAACCGAGTTTCCGACCTCACGCCTCAGCTATGATCTCACCAAGGACGTAAACAACTCCAGATGACTGATGGGAACAATTAAGACCTTCAACCATCTAAGCGAACCTTCATCACATCTGTTCGTTTCAGTGTGAAGGTTTTCACCCCGGTGCGCGTATGTCATAAACGTCATGTCGTCCCAAATATCGTGGGTGGAGGTCTGAGAAGTTCATGGACCTGTGATGTGATGTGAAGTGAATCGAAGTGAAGTGAAATGAAGGAAGCACACGCATGTGGAGCTGAAAACCCACCTCGCAGGAGGAGAGAGCATGGGATGGGATGGGATAGGATGGGAGGTTTACACAAAGTAGAAGGAGAAATAATAAACCGAGGAGAAAGCCATGAAGCTGGACGCACGTTTAGATTAGACCTGGTCTGATTAGATTTGTAACACTTAACACACAAGTTTAAAAAAGGTTTAAAATCTCCTTCGATTCATGGCATGATGCACCTGCCCTGTAGTTTGTTATTATTTATTATTTATTTATTACATATCCAGCAGGGAATCCCAATGAATGTCAGGGTACTCCTGGTGTCTCTCTCACTGTCTCTCTCTCTCCAGGCGTGTCTCTCTGTCGGTGTCTCTGTCTCTCTCTCTGTCTCTCTCTCAGTGTCTCTCTGTCTCTCTCTTGGTGTGTGTCTCTCTCTCTCTTGGTGTCTCTGTCTCTCTCTCGGTGTGTCTCTCTGTCTGTCTCCCTCTCTCGGTGTGTCTCTGTCTCTCTGTCTGTCTCTCTCTCTCTCAGTGTGTCTCTCTGTCCATGTGTCTCTCTCTGTCTCAGTGTCTCTCTCTTTCTTGGTGTCTCTCTCTCTCTCTCTCTCTCTATCGGTGTCTCTCTCTCTTTCTCTCTTAGTGTCGCTTTCTTGGTGTCTCTCTCCCTCTCTTGGTCTCTCTCTCTCTCTCTCTCTCTCTCGGTGTCTCTCCCTCTCTCGGTCTCTCTCTCGGTGTCTCTCCCTCTCTCTCTCTCTCGGTGTCTCTCTCTCTCTCTCTCGGTGTCTCTCTCTCTCTTTCGGTCTCTCTCTCTCGGTGTCTCTCCCTCTCTCTCTCTCTCTCTCTCTCTCGGTGTCTCTCTCTCTCTCTTTCGGTTTCTCTCTCTCTCTTTCTTTCGGTCTCTCTCTCTCTCTCTCTCTCTCTCTCTCTCTCTCGGTGTCTCTCTGCCTCTGTCTCTCTCTCTCTCCGCACTGACAGCCAGCCACCTGAGTTTCTTCTTGCCTTCACTCTCCTCCTCTATCCTTTCCTTCTTGACGACGTTACTTCGTTAAGCTTAATAATAATAATTATAATAATCACAATCATAATAATAATAATAATAATAATAATACAAATTAACAACACACACACAACAGTACTTACCCGAACGACCCGGAACTCCTTTCTGGCGCTGAAGCAAAATTTACGGCGGAATAAAAAAAAAACAAAAAACAAAAACAAAAAGAAAAACAAAATATCGATTCTCTCTTTAAAAATGTACTTATATCGCTGTTGGCGACCTCAGCGCTTCTACCAGGAGTGACGCAGGCGTGACGACACGCTCATTTGCATACCGGTTACGCTTCCCGTGCGCTGATTGGTCGCCTCGGTTTGAATCAGGAAAATAAAAACAAACTAAAAAAAACAAAAAGCTAAATTTCCCTCTTGGAAAGCTTCGCCCGACGCTTTCTTTGCACCTCGTCTCGAATAATTCTCGTTAATTAATTATTTTTTGTCGAATTAAATTCAAATACGCGGTGCGAAAAACGGGCCAACAAAATGGCCTCGCGGCGGAGAGCCAATCAGAGGCGGGGAACTCGACCTGTAGTGGCGCCTGGACACCAGAGAATACAGACAAGTGTCGGTCTGTTTCACTAAACCGCCCAAAACTCTGACACAAGACTGCATATGTAGTACGCAATAATAATAACTTATAGAATTACATCGTAGTATAGGAGGAATGTTTTTGGCTTGATGTTTAGTGCGCTAAAATACCTGTTTTGGACGGCGTCAGTGGTTGTTTGTGGCTCCGGTGTTTGTCGACATCTAGTGGCCACATCTGGTATTTACACCCAGTCGTTTTTGTTTTTGTTTTATTTAAGTTTTTTAAAGCATGAAAACACCGACATGGCGCCGAATTTGATTTAAAATGTTTCCTCAAAGCACTTAAGTTTCACCCAGATGGTTCATTTCGACATATCATGACGTTTATTGGTCGAACATTCCAGCAAACTGGGTGATTTACTGTGGGTGTTTTCAAAATTACGCTCACTCCATTTTCATAACCGCTTCATCCCAATCAGGGTTGGGGTGGATCCAGAGCCTTGGGAACACTCAAATACACCCTGGATGGGTTGCCAATCCATCCTAAGGCACCATACTCCTTCACACCTTGTGGCGATATACACTACACCCACTCTCACTCACTCATCTTCTGCTGCTTAATCCTGTCCAGGGTCGCGGGGGGAAGCTGGAGCCAATCCCAGCTGACGTTGGGCTGTACGCTACACTGTATAGCCAAAAGTATGTAGTCATTTCACCATCACGCCCATGTGTGGTTCTTCCCAAAACTGTTGCTACTAAGTTAGAACTACACAACTAACTATCTGTCCTATTATACTGTAGCATTACAGTTTCCCTTCACTGGAACTAAGAGGCCTAAACCTGTTCCAGCATGACAATGCCCCTCTGAGCTCCATGAAGACTTGGGCCGCACCCCTTACTCTTATTTTGGACGCTCCCTCTCTTGCTTGCTCAAACTGAACATTCATGAGGCCATCAAGGGAGTAATTGAGCAAGTAAGGGAGTTAAAAAAGTAGTATCAGGACGCCCTTGTAGCCTTGATGCGCCACCTGTTATGTACAAAGTCATTACTGAAGCAAACGGGGCATCTATGTTTATGCTAATTCTCCTGTCAACAAGTGCTTTCGTCGTACGTTGGTGTCACCGAGGGTGAGTTTCAATTCTGCAAAGTCAGCTTCCGTGTAGACTTTGTAGGAATTTGCAGCGGAAATCAGCCCTCAGTTGCCTGTCCCCCAAGGTATTGGGACAGCACTTCAACAGCTGTATTTTGGAGAACTTCTGGGTCGTAAGGGAGCGTGCGAGGGAGCATGCAAAGATAAGAATAATGGGGCTCAACTATGGGTTGCCAAGGATGGAGTGGAAGAACTTGAGTGTCCTGCACAGAGCCCTGACCTCAACCCTATTAAACAGCTTTGGGATGAACTGGAACACAGAATGCACCCCAGGACTCCTTGCTTGACATCAGTGGCTGACGTCACTAGTTCTCTTGTGGCTGAATGAACACAAATTCCCACAGCCATGCCCCAAAATCTAGTGGAAATTTTCCCAGAAGAGTGGATGCTATTATCACAGAAAAGAGGGAATAGATCTCGAATGGGATTTTCAACAAGCACATACAGATGTGAGGGTCAAACGTACAAATTTTTACCAAGGTGCAGGTGGGCCTTGCAACTCTTTGCTATTGTGTTGTTTCCCAGCTGGAATGAACAGGGAATCCCACTAGGACAGCATGCACTGCCTCTCGACTGTCCTTAACTTACACTATGTGCTTATCTTTCTCTAATGCGGATTCTTCCCACATAGCACCTAATTTAGCAACTGGGCCACCGAGTCCTGTTTGTAACCCCATAATGTCAGGGGTAAAACTTAGTTTCCAGTATTTCTTGCAATTCTCATACCTAACAGATTCCTCTCAGGGCAGGTTTGCTGTTTTGAGTAAATGGACAGATTTGACATGCTGACCCAGGTCACCTGCGCCTGACCCAGTGATTGGTGAGTGTCATCGCCATGCCCTACAAATGAACAGGGCAGCCTACTGCGATACAACACTCTACAAGGTGTGTCTCTTTCTCCTGGGCATTGTTTTGAACTCTGATTCTCAATCCTGTTCCCCAAGGCGACCCTGATGCACACGTTTTCCACCTTTCCCTGCTTTACCTACCTGTCTGAACTCATCAGTGGCACTTTTTGAGTAGCTGAACAAGCCGGATTTAATCAAGAGCATAACTGTTATTTGCACTTAATTCAATCAGGTGTGTTTGGAGCAAGGATAGATAGAAGGTAGAACACCACTAATTTAGAAGAATACCACAGCAAGAGGTCTGTACTGCTGCTACGTGGGCATCACGACCAAGGTGAACCTCATTTCTGCCAGTGAAGTCACTACAGCCCTCCTCTCTGACCACTTTTCTGATTGGTCATAAGGTAAACACAGACACCGCTGGGATACATCAGCCATTCGATTCGTATTGTCTTTGTTGTCCTGTGAATCATGGAGAACCTCTCATTTAAATAAAAAAAAGACATTTTTAAATGTTGCATTGCCACAAAATTTAAGTGCACACTGAAAAATGATAGCAGTACTCAATTTGTACAGTTTATGGCAGAAAGCTCGACTGTTCAGAATCACAAAAACAAAACCAATAAGATTTTGTGTATGCTTTAATTTGGTATTAATTTTATGGCATCCATTAGATACAAGTAAATCAGGACATATTGGGTGCATAATCATAGGTCGTAATCTTTCCTTGGGTGGGGGAGAGAAAAACCCCCCGAACTGTTTAAGGGGTTATAAGCAACTGCTCAGCCCATTTTAAGACTCGTGGGCCTCAGGTCACACAAAGATTATACTGCGATTATCATCTTCTAGTTGAAAAAAACTAAATAACTAAATAAATAAGTAATTCACATCAGCCTCAGACTGGGAATTCCAAGTAGGATTCTGTGGGCTTTCTGGCAGCTCACCGACTACATCAACATGGTATTTTAACATGGAAATGAACATCGCGTTACCTGTGCATTACACGTTTTCACGAGGTGTGAATGATAGGATTTCATACATACCTGAGGTAAAACTGAAATCTTAAATTTATTTGCTTTAAGACAGCACTTTAAAACCTCACATTGCTTATACAGTCCAGCCTTCATAGACAGGGGAAGAAACATGAATAACCAAAAAAACAAGGCTTTAACCGTTTAATATCTGTATATAAATAAACTGGTAGTTTTTAGTAAACCTCTGAGAGGGTGGTCTTTCATTTCCACATATTTCACTATTTACATATCAACCTCCACCCACCATCTGTCCATCAATAGACATTCACTATACAGTATGGAAAGAAATTACACACAACTAATTGTCATAATTAAACAGGTAATCCCCTTGCTCTGCATTATATATTAAAATTATTTAAGCACAATAGTTTATTATGCACAAAAGGGGATGAAATAAAAAGATCAACCAACTTTAATTTAAAAAAAAAAAAAAAAGCCACCGTGATGAATGTAGTGATGAACAGTTTACCTTTCTAAAAAGGCGAGATGAGACTGAAAACTATGTAAAGCAGTCGTGTACAAAAAAAGTGGGAAAGGGAGAAGGAAGGAAAAAAAAAAAAAAAAAAAAAAAAAAAAAAAAAAAACGCGGGATGGGGAGGAGAAGAAAAAAAAAAAAGCCAACTTCAAGTCAAATTATATTTTATAAAACCCAAGCTTTCTGTTCTACCAGTTGATTAAATTATACCTGGCGTGTCCTGACCAAGATGTTAAGATCTAATTACATGGTAAGTAACCTGAACTGATGAGCATTTTGTACATTGAATTGGCTTGGACCATATTTGGATAATGCCCCCCTCCCATTACGGTCTCAGAACGGTCCATGTATGTGCAAGAACACAATTACATCTTGAATGATCATCAAATAAAGCCAGTGCTGTTGGTAGACAATAAGCTTGGATTTAATTTTTTTTTTTTTTTTTTAATTTAAGCAAATAATCCCTCAAATCATATACTTCACATCTAACCACTTACTGAACATTCATTGTGAATTTTCTACCAAGAACCGTTAAAAAGTTCTCCCACAAAATAGTGAGGTGGTCTGTTGCATTTGGAAAAACACACACACACACACACGCACACAAAAAAATTAAATAAGAAAAACAGCAAAAGTGTGCACAATGTTTGAAGATCCCGAGCTCTATGCGATTTGCAATTCGATTGCATTCTTACCTTGGCATGGCGACTAACATCCTTTCAGGTCTATACCAAATAAAGTTCAAGCCTGGTTTGAAAGATCTAAAGCTGATTCGGCAAGAGGAGGTCTATATGAAAGTTCTTTAAAGCTGAGCCAAAGAATGGAAGAAAAAAAAAAATAAAAGAAGGAAGTTCATGGAACTGCGTTGAGATTTCGAGGTTTAGGCAGCCACAGCAAGTCTGAGCGGCACTGGATGGAGCCTTGCAAAACCACCTCTGGTGCTGTAGGTTCAGGTCTGGAGTGGATACTCATCTTTACTGAACGGCAATGTGGATCCGGGTTTCACCCACGACAGTCCTGACACCTGGAGCCCTTTCGGCTGATCCTCAGGTCGTCTCTGTGGTGATGAAACAAGGTATTAGGAATAAGGATTTTAGCTGAAGCTTGCAATTTAGTAGATTGGAGTGTGAAAAACGAGTATGTGCTATAGCGACATTGTGAAAAACTTAGCGACACTATGGAGATTTCCTGTTCCGGACGGTTAGGTATGCAACTCCTACAAGGACCATCAGATTGCTTTCTTAGTGAGATTGATATACAGTGCTACCTTGACTTACGAGTGCTCCAGCTAACGAGTTTTTTGAGATACGAGCCGTCTCTCAGACGATTTTTTGCTTTGAGTTGAGACCTAAAATTTGGGTTACGAGCCAGCTGCAGATACCCCACCGCTAGTTGGTCCGAAGAAAGTGAGTGTGAAGGACAGTGCTGAGAAGAAGAAGCGGATGATGCGCACTGAATGTTGGTTTGCGATGTAAACAGACAGACCAGGGCTGCACAAAGTGTTACGATGGAACCGCTACATTCTCCGAGTCACATGCTGTAGTACTGGAGTGGAATTTTTCAAAATAAGAGACCCAGGAAACTAATGAAAATAAAATATCTAGAAATTTCAGAAAGATTATTATTGTTTCGCGGCCCGGTACCAAAAGAGCCACGGTACCGCGGCCCGGTGGTTGGGGACCCCTGCCCTAACGCATATCAGAACCATTCTGAAAGGGAGGATGAAACACACCTCATTGGACAGGTTTTTAATCGCCAACCCCTGCAGATGAAAGTGAGGGTAAGCATGGCGAAAAGGGCAAAAAAAAAAAATAAAAAAATCAGCAAATAAGATTGTTATTCAGTTCAGCCTTTCTCCTCCACCTCCGTCAGCGTCTTCAAGTCGTCTGATCTCCAAGGTAAATGCTGTACATTACACTTAATAAAACCAGTTTATTGCATTGTGTTTTTATACAATATTCGTTATTTATAAGTACATTCTTCTTATTTAAAAACGTGTAACAAAAAAACTGCGGTGTTTTTGGGGGGCGGTCCGGAACGGATTAATAGCATTTCAATTCATTTCAATGGAGAAAATTGATTTGACATACAAGTAATTTGAGTAACGAGCTCCGTCACGGAACAAATTAAACTCCTAAGTCATGCTATAAACCATACTGGTGAATAAAGTTGCTTAATTATAGAAGTCCTTTCTCCAAAGTACAAATAAATAAATAAATAAAAATAATAGAATTTTCTGGGGTTTTTTTTGGACATTATACACCAAATCCATACACTCCCCATCCTTAGTTAACAGGTACAGAGTGATTAATTGAGCTGACCCTAGCCCTCCAGTCATCTCAAACCAGTCTGGACATCCTCATCAACAAAACATTTCTGCAAATCAGGAAAATGCTGCTCACTGGATTTTTTTTTTTTTTTTTTTTTTTTAAACGCAGAAGTTTGGGTAAACTTTGGACTGCAGTGCACATGCACAAAAAAAAAAAAAAAAAATTCCAGGAGATCAGCTCTTTCTGAAATACCCAAAGCCAGCCCCATCCTGCACCAACAACCACATAAACATGAAATAAAGCTCTTGTTCTGCATCTGCATGATTTTATGTGTCTCGCTGCTGCCACATGATTGGTTGATTGGATAACCGCATGAACGAGTAAGCACACAGATGTGTTCCTAGCATATGATCCACGGTAACATGAACATAACGCTATAGGTAGCCACATGAAGAACCCGGCTTTTACTCGTCTTGGAGTGTCCAGCACTCACTTTGTGCGTGAACATCTTCTCTTTCGCCTCGTCGTGTACAGCTGGGTTCCACGGAGAGAAGCTAGACAGAAGAGACCACAGAGTGAAATTTCAGACTAGTCCATGCTTTAAAATCAGTGCTACGTTCGGATGTGCATTAAACATGCTCAAATTTAGTTCGAGTGATATTTTACTCCTGAAACAGCGCACGCTCATTTCCCAGTAACCTACTGAATCAAATCAAAAGCTCTCTATAGCTGCTTTACTTTACTAAACATGAACTTTCATCCTCGGAGCAGGGCATTTCACGAGACCTTCTTACCTTATTGCATAAGGATCGTCGACCTTGGGCTGGTCGAAGAGGTGGCTGTTGCATAGTTTCACGCTGTCGACCACTTTACTTTTGAAGAGCTGAATGTCCTCGTCGTATCTGAGTCACAAGACAAAGAGACAGAGTTAGAACACTGCTGATCTGCACCGTCGTACAAAGAGTGTTGCAAAACACTCTAGTAAATATTAACGAGGCTTTACTGCCCCTGTGCAACGTCATCACTCATTAAAATACACAAGTAAATAAATAAATTGAACCCAGGCTGTGTTTCAGCCTGGGTTTTATTTCCTTAACCATGTTATGTACCTGTTTTATACATGCACAGACCAGGCACACACAAGCATGCCAAATGGGAAGTACACAAGGACACCAAATCAGCATGAAACCAAAGCAGTATTTTTACATTTGCTCAGGACAGTAAAATCAAGCGCGTCTCCGCAGGCAGGCAGGCACGCACGCACACTTACAATACAGCAGCCTCAGGGTTGAGAGGTTCCATAGTGTTAATCTTGTAGAAGACTGTCCGTGCGTACATCAGCACCTGCCAGATGTGGTTATGGTTCCGCCTGCAAAATAGAGAGAGAGAGAGAGAGAGAGAGAGAGAGAGAGAGAGAGAGAGAGAGAGAGAGAGAGAGAGAGAGAGAGAGAGAAAGAAAAAAAGCTTCATTTGACCATCACTGGGCCCCAGTCACCAAGTCGGATAGGAACAAATTTATTCGTAAACCTTTTATGAACATGTAGACGAGAAATTGTGTTTTCATGCAAATCCTGTAAAGATAAAAAAAAACAAAAAAAACCCACAAAGATGTTTGTATCCTACGTTCATGCTCCTGAGTGCGCGTGTAAATTTACGTGCAAGATGACTAGCTGACGTAAACCTCGACTTGCTTGACTTTGATTCATACAATTTGCATGCACCCCTATATTTCACATATCTAAAAATGTAGATATCGAAGTGTTGATTTGGTTTTTTTTTTTTTTTTTTTTGTTTTTTTTTTTTTTTTTAAAATCACTTTAAAACAACATGACCCCTTGATCCAGAGCGAACTTTTATAGAAGTGTGAGATCATGAACATTTTATGAAACTTTAATTTGTATGGGGAAACAAAGTCAGCCAACACAAATTAAAATTCATCTTTATTCGTTTTCTCCCGGCTGTCTGTCCGTTTGACCTTTTATGGAGTTTTGTGCATGGCGCTAAATGCCAACAGGCTGTGTGGGCAATGTGTGCCTTGCACGGTCCAGGTGACTGCATGCGTGTATGATGAAAGTCCGCATTTCTGAAACTTCCATAAATCAGGCAGAAAACTTTAAATTCAATGTGTGTGTAAAAATTAAATAAAATAAATTGCAACTGCCGGCAAATTTCAAATTGCTGTAGTACAAGAGCAATGCAGGGCATTCCAAGGGTGTTTTAGTCATACCACCCAGTCATTGATTACATTGATAATTTTCCTATTTCAGCACTCCTTGTTGCATTTCATTCCTCACAAAGATGCTTGCAAACCATGGTCCAATCCAAATACCCACAGGAATTAAACACGCAAAATGACAACCCTCCTTTGGTACCCTCACTGCCAAGCAGAACTTATTTATAACATACAACATGCATCAAGTACAACCAAGCACTATGCACACTAAACACTGGTCATTTAAGCATTCGTAACCAAACCAGCCCGGTTACCCCCCCAGTTCCGCTCACCTCCACTTGGTGAATGCCCTCCTCACATCCAGCTCTCCAGAAACAGGGTCCACCAGCGGATGAAACACGGGGATGTCAAACACCACTTTCTGCCAACGACAAGCAAAGGTGCACCAATGGTTAAAAAGATTTCCGAATGCCGTTCGTTTTGAACATCCTCTGCTTCCTGCGCTTGTGCGGTAACGACAGACAAGCCTGCACACGCCACATTAATACCTGTGCCACAAAAAGTGGCAGAGCAGCTCTGCCTTAGCTGGGGTCGAGCCCAATTCGGCATTAACTACATGCTTGTGTGGTGCGAAATTTTTGCATGTGTGTGCACACGCTCATGTAGTACTCACGGGACACTCTCCATCAGGATAGTTATCGGGAATATACACCGTGAATTTAAAAACGCCGTCCTGGTACAAGCCATGGCGGATGAAGATCACCCCGAACCACACTGTGGGCAGACAAAGATGGCGAGAGGTGGATTTCAGAGCTGGGGATGACGTCCTGTCCGAACCACGTTCCATTTGTACAAGTCGGAAAACCAACACGGACGCCTCCAGGAACACCGCTAGTGCTCTTGCTCTTTTGTCCTTTACCGGCGTTTCACCACGGATCTCATCAAAATCTGTCCTTAATAATCTGATCTCGCCCTATTAAACATAACCTTCAAGTTTAAAAATGGAATTTCAATTTACGCGGTATTTAGCGCATCAGAACACAGTAGCAACATGAGCGCTGATAAAACTTGGACAGAATAGACAGAAAAAAGAGACAGAAGTTTAATAAACCGCAGAAAACTACAGCTTCCGCTTAGTGTGCCGGCAGAGTGCCGCCATTTTGGATTTTTAACTCGGGGTTGGTGAGGATCTCTTGACTTTGAGTCGGAAATCCGACTTGAGGAGGCATTCCAGTTGGCATTTAACTCCGCTGACCCTATTCCCCACGAGTACAAAAGGAACGCAGCGATATGTTGGTACCACTTGAAATAAAGCAAGTCAATAAATGTATAAAAGTTAAGTTGCAGGTTGTGGACACAGAATGCCATGTCCAATAAATAAACAAACAAACAAACAAAAACAAACAAACAAACAAAAACAAATAAATCCCCATGGCAACAGAATTTTATTATTATTTTTTTTTTTTTTTAATCTAGTGCCTTTAAACTGGTACAGTGGAGCCTCGGCTTGTGAGCATAATTCGTTCCGGAGACGTGCTTGTAATCCAAAGCACTCGCATATCAAAGCGGGTTTCCCCATAAGAAATAACGAAAACTCATAATTCGTTTCACAACCCACAAATATTTAATATAAAAAACGATTAATACAAAAAGTAAAAATACATAAAACTGTCATGAATCTGTCCGCGCGGAGCATGCATGCAGCACTCCTGTTTTGAGCACTCCCAATAGCGGCGCATGTCAGAGAACTCTCACTGCTAAAGACTACTTCCTGGTTTTCCTCCACAACGCCACGGTGCGTCACATGGGTGGCGACAGGTGTACCGGATTGGG
>JAQMCW010000023.1:4075985-4091538 GCA_030068335.1 Chrysichthys cranchii
GAGTTACTAACGCAGTTACTTTTTGCAAGGAGTAACGAGTAACTGTAACTAATTACTTTTTAAAAGTAACTTGCCCAGCACTGCTTATCGCTGTTCTAATGAACATCAACCACGTGGCGTTTAACTCTACAACCTGTAGAATTTCCACACGTTGCATTGTCCGTACCTGCCCACTGATCTTGAGCAAAAGCAAAGCTAACAAGTGTGCAGACGCCCACCATGATTTCGCAGCGATTAAGGAAACACCCCCCCCCGACTCCCCGCTTGCTCGTTCTCATACATGTTTCCCTAAAGTGAACCACCTGCCTCGGCTTTGTTTCACCCGTATCCTACCCACCGATTTGACCTCTGATCTCTCCGGAGCCTGTTTTAAAACACAGTACCCCTGTGTGTGTGTGTGTGTGTGTGTGTGTTTTCTGTGCGTGCAAACTGACCTCTCGGTTCACTCCTGACAAAAGCTGTTCCTGTGTGAACACACACCAGCTGCGGCGCTCGCTCTAGCCGTGAAGCTCCGCAGAGACGGCTGGACGGAATCACTACCAGGAGGATCGTCTAGGTTTTTTGAGGTTTTTTTTTTTTTTTGTTGGCTTTTTTGAATTTTTTTTTATTTTTTTATGAGATCTTACAAGATTCCGGCGTTCGCATGTGCACAGGTTTCGTCGTGCATGCCCTTTCGGGCCTGGATCGATCTGGTTTGTAATGCAGTAATGCACTGTGAAGTGAGCAGAGCTTTTAGGAACCCATTTTCACAAGGCCTGGTTTTTTTTTTGTTTTTTTTTAAATACACATTTTCCATTCCTCAGCAAAGTTCCTATGTTTAACAACCCAACTTCAAGCACCACCTTCCTTCCTTCCATCCAAAGTATGAACTAACTCGTCTATCTCTTATTGTCCGATGGCTTTCATCCCGTCTCCGGTCTCGGCTCGGTGGTTGCTTTAAAATAAACAATTCAGACGTGATTTTTCAAATTTTTATTTGTGTTTTTTATTTTGGTCAGATGGGGGGTAGGTTTCTGATTGAATCCCGAACAGGCGCTGATACGCTCCGTGCTGGCGGCCCTTTGAGAGCTGTGTCAGGGAACACGGGGCCGAAATTGAGTTACTATTTATCCCTGCTGAGCAAAGAGAAAGGCCTGCTCTGGGCTTGGCCTCTGAGAGGAATTTAGTATTGATTTTACTCGGCTGCCCTGTGCTTTATGATTTTTCTTCGGTTATTGTTCTCTCTCTCTCTCTCTGCGAAGGTGAGAAGAGGAAAATGGCTCCAGAGTAATTTCTTCCCCTGAACACTATTTGCCCATTAGCTGCCTATAGCAATGCTGTAGAATCAGGTCCTTGCTGATCGTAGTGATTATTAATGTTTTTATAATCATTCATTCGTGTTTTTTTTTTTTTTTTTAATTTTTTTTTTTTTTCTTCCATTTTTTAGATCTGTGTCTCGATTGAGCTGACCTCGTCATCGTGAGGAATGCGCTTAAAGTTCATCACAGCACGTTTCCGCACGAGAACGGGCAAAAATAACACTTTGGCAATAGAAGTGGCAGAAACCTGCAAATATATATATTTATCTATATATATGAAGTTATTTTCGCGTTTGAAACGGAAATGCCGTACGACCACAGAACACCTTATACGTGCGTATGAGCGGAAACAGCGTCACTAGCGCTTACATTTTAACAAATCACTTCGTCTGTGGACGCCATTTTTATATCGCCTTTACGAATCGTTATTATTTGCGTGCGAGTTATTTTACTGATCTTGAACAGAAGTACTGTAAACGCCTATTTGGTAAGTAGTTATTTAAGGAAACGTTGATCTAAATATATAAAATTCTTGTCACGTTTGAAACGGAGATTACGCATGACCAGTATTTGTTGAAAAATACAACTGGTAATCAGCAAACTTACTTTAGGAATACTGCATTTTATTTTTTTCTCCTTGCACTCAGAGAGCGACGCCACTGGGGAATCAGCTAGTAAATAAATAAATAAATAAATAAATAAATACACGCGTAAAGTTCACTACTGTACTCTGACTTTCGGCTTTCTGCCTTCCCCGCTGTTCGTTCCATATTCCTACTAGCCCTGCTTCTCCTATCACGACTAAACTATTAGTTTGATCCTCTTCGCACCATGTGTGTGTGTGTGCGCGTTTTTCACAGCAGTAAAGCCGGCAGAGGAGAAAGAAGGCCAGAAATCAAATGAAGGGGAAAAAGGAGACGAAGAAGGAGGGAGCCGAGAAGAAGAGGAAGAAGCCGGGGATGAGGGGACGAGTAAAGAGGAAGGGGAGAAGGAGAAGGCGTGCTGGCGTGTCGGCCTGAAGGTGGCCTGGGACATCCATACACCAGGGTTAGCCCTGCCCCTGCAGTCTGGAGACTGCTATTACATGACAGGTACACACACACACACACACACACACACACTCGTCTTTCGGGCCGAATCCATGACGTGCGTTTGTGGAGGCATAGAGGATGAGCGTGCAGGCTGTTTATTAACAATCCAAATCAGCAGACAAACCCGTGGTCCAAATCTGCCAGGAGTCGGACGGGAAAACTTCAGCCAAGAATTCTGAGTGTCTCTAGATGGGAATACCATAAACATTTAAAAAGGGAGAGAGAGAGAGAGAGAGAGAGAGAGAGAGAGAGAGCCCTTGATGCTGATGCTTCCAGCAGATGCCCTGCTTTAAAACTCATGCCACACACACACACACACACACACACACACACACACACACACACTTTATAGTTCTCAGAGGTACCTGATGACCTCAATAAGGACACATTTTATGTCCGTCATTTGCTGTGTACGAGCATGACTAATCACAGTTGGCTAATATTTTTTTTCTTTCGCTTCTCTCTTGTACACCCAGTCTCTCTCTCTCTCTCTCTCTCTCTCTCTCTCTGTCTTTCTCTCTCTCTCACACACACACACACGCACGTACACACATTTTATTGTCTCTCCTTCGACATGTTCATCTCTGAAGATCTGGGAGTCTTTTTATCCCGCGTGCTTGAATCACTCACGGCGGCTCCTGGAAGGAAAGAGAGACCACTAATGGCGCGATTTCTGATTTACGAGTTTGTTAACCCGTTTCATGGATAAATGATGCGGAGGTAAACTGCTCCAGGGCAGCGGGTTATTAATTACTGCCTCACCAATAAGATTTCAAAATGGCGCCTTAACGCGGCGCTTTCTGGGCCTCACTCTAGATGATGTATAAAGAAATCCATTCCTCTAAAGCTCTGCTCTGGATTTGAGATTTACGGCTGTCAGGAAGCACGAGACAGCGCCACGCTTTTGCCTTTCATTTCCCGAAACGGTATTTTGTCGCAGCCGGGCTCCTCGATCTGCTAATGCCCGAGCTGCCGAGTGCAAATTGAATCACTTGTATTTGCACCAAATGGAATTTAGAGGCTGGTTAAAGAAGGAACAACGCGGTGGGGCGAGCAGCGAGCCTCAGCCCCGTAATAAGATTTCCAGTTTTGAATGCTCCTGGGAGTGGACACACGCTTTGACCCAATAGATTTAAAAGCCTGCTTCCTCACGCAGACAGAAGGCAAGCCTGATGACAAGAGAATAATGATAGATATTTATTACGGGAATTTGTTTCGCCTCATGATTCATTCAAGAGCGCGAGAGGGCCCGGGTCGAGAGCGATCCCACATTATTGGATATAAAGCGTCCTTAAAAGGATGTAATACTAGAGGGAGGAATAAGCCACCAGGAGGGAAAAACACACGCTTGGTTTTTGTTTTTTTGTTTTTCTTCCCAGGCTTTTCAGAGATACCCAGGGCTCAGCCAAGCATGCAGAGCGAATCCTTCATCACTTTCGATAATTTTCTGGGTCACGTTTTAGTTTCTAACGTTTGGGAATCAGGCCAGTTGTTTTTATTTATTAGAAGATTTAATGATGTGTGTGATATTGTTTGGGTTTCAAAATAAATAACAATAAAAAGCCGGGGAGATGACGGTCAGAGGACGGTGTTTAATACCTGTGTTTGTGCTTGTGTAGATGATCTGAACAGGACACACCAGCACTGCGTACTGGCAGGAGACACGGCCAGATTCAGCTCGACACACAGAGTCGCCCAGGTCAGATTCTCATACCTGTTCGTCCGTAGTGGCTGTTGAGCGAAAGAACACTTTCATATCACAATAAGTGTCTGTTGGGTTACAATATTATTTTGTACTCGTTCTCATTCGAGGGGAATTACACGTGAATGTGCTGCGTGGAAACGTCTGCGTACATGTTAGTTTGCTCTTCTTATCTAAGTTAGCTAGTTTTAGAAATACAGTCAACCTGATTATTATGGAAATAAAGAAAAAAAACCAAACAAAAAAAACCAAACCAAAACCCCAAACTAAATTTTGGTGGTATTTTATGATAATGTGTAGTTTTAGCGTAACCCTGTTTTATATACATGTTTATGAGCCACAGGGAAAAAGTGCGAGCGTGCATAAATTACGTAGATAGATCGATAAATATATACATTTCCATTTATTTTAAATATTGTCTTGGGAAGGGTATAATGATAATTTACCATTAGCAAACATTTGATGATAAGTAAGTAAGTAAGTAAGTAAATAAATAAATAATAATCATTATAATAATAATAATAATAATAATAATAATAATAATAATAACAATAATAACAATAAGGGTAAGGACTATAATAATAATAATAATAATAATAATAATAATTGTTTATTATTATTATTGTTGTTGTTGGGGTGGTGGTGTTGGTGTTATTATTATTATTATTAATAATACATATTGTTATTATCATCATCATTATTATTATGAAGGTGGTTATGAAAGAAAATTGTTTTTTTTAATTGTTGAATGTAAAATTTTAATGTGAGTAATATGTATTGCTTTATTAATAATTATTAATTAATTAATCTATTGTATATCTTATTTATTTATCTATCTATTTATTTATTTATTTAGTCAAAAGCAGCAGCAGAATTTTTTTTTTTTTTTTTTCATTTTTTAAATATTCCCTTGTTTGGCACCAATATTTTTGAGAGGAAACATTCTTGTCTAAAAGGTTTGTTTATTTATTTTTTTTATTTTTTTATGTCGTGTCTTTGAACTGCAAATACATCTAAGTATGTCCCTGCAGTATTTCTGCCCATCTTCTTAAAGGGGGCGAATACTTCTGAAGTTGACCTAGTGCCTTGACCCTAATACACTAGCTGGCTAATTTTAACCCTGGGGACAACTCGCAGATACGCTCAGCGACAGTTATAACGGTCATAAAATATGAGTCTGGTGAACAGAATTTTGGGATTTATGGGATTGGACTTATGGGATGCTTCCTCGGGTTACTCCTGGTTTTAGTGTCGGCAGTGTATTTAAGTCCACTTAGATGTACAGAATTTCTGCATTCCAACATATTTCTCCCTCTTAACATGCTCGTATTAAGAAGCTGTAGCAAACATCTCGCATTCGTGTTGCCTCTAATCCCGATAGTGTTATCCTAAAACGATTGCACGTAGAGTCGCAGTGCGTTATTTATTGACATTTTGTTGTTTTTCGCTATGCAGTGTATAACAGGCACGTTGGAGTACATCCAGAAACGCTGCTCTGAAGCTTTGGAGAACTTACACACAGATCCCGAGACTGGCACGAAGAGTCTGCGCTCGCTTCTCCTCTCCACCATACAGCACATAGAGGATGTCCATAATGAGGTTCGTCCTTCGTCTGTGACGTATCACTGTGTGAATGGCAAGATAAAAACCACTCACCTCTCAACTGTGAACAGATCAGTATGTGAATATACTGAATATTTATGAATAGCTGGACATGTAAATATTTCTGTTTCTTTTATTATATCTGAGGGTTCGAAACATGACGCTCTAAACGAACTTATTTTTTCGCTGCAATGCGAAGTTATTTCAGGACATTTGTCCCTTTATGTTTAACCCTCTGGAAGCCAAGACCCTAAATGATTTGGACGAAACTACACCTGATGCTCATCAGTGACATCGGATTATACAGTAAAAAACAAAACGTACAGTGGCACCCCACATAACGAGCGCAATCCGTTCCATCGTTGAGCGGGGAATTCGTTGTGCGAAACACAATTTCCCGTGGACTTCTATGGGAAATCCTGTAATCCGTTCCAGGTCGCTGCGAAAAATTGACAAAAGTGAAAGTGTAACTGGACCCACCCCCTGCTGATGATGCTTTGTCTTCATCTGAGACACATCTGGCCAGATTCAGGCATTTTTTTTTATGTAAACCTCGATTTTTCACGTTCAACGTACGAAACTCGTTCATTCTGCGAGTCGCGTGCGTTCATGGCGGCGTTCGCTATGCGGAACGTTCGTTCTGCGGGGCGTTCGTTAAGCGGGGTATGAGTGTAAATAATTGTGAGGGGGGAATCTGGAGCCAATCTCACCCGACTTTGGGCAAAAGGCGGGGTAAACCCTGGGCAAGTCGCCAGTCCACCTCAGCGCCGAGACTTAGAGTCATAGAACCATTCACACTCACATTCACACCTACGGGCAATTTAAAGTCACCAATTAGCCTAATCCTCTGTGCATGTCTTTGGACTCTGGGAGGAAACCGGAGTACGTGGAGGAAAACCACGCGGACACGGGGAGAACATGTAAACTCCACTCAGAAAGGCGCCCAGGTCGACCACAGGGATCAAACCCAGGACCTTCTTGCAGTGAGGCGACAGTGTTCGCAACTAAGCCACCGTGCCGCCCCTAGTGGAAAGTGTGGTGGTGGTGTAGGAAAATGATCCATGCCGCGGTGGTGTGATCATGCTAGACATATGATTTTACACGCATGTACAAAAGTCATGGTAATGCGAACAGTATTGGAAAAAAATCAGCACTGACTAGACGTACCATCTTTTAGTCAGAGCCCAACATGGCTCTGAGGTTCCAGGGTTCCAAGTCGAATCATAAAATGTTTCCCCTGTCAGCGTGATCCTTGTCACGAGCTTATCATGCATGAGCTGGATTAAAAAACAAAATCCAAACAGTGACTGTAGTAGAAACATGGTTAATGTGGTGTATCAGGAGAGTGACAAAGTCTAATGTAACATGCAGCTTATTAATTTAAAGGTGGCTTGTTTGAATGGGACTCCTGGTAATATTTCAGAATATCCATCCATCCATCCATCCATCATCTATAAGGTTTATCTATTAAGGGTGATGGGTGAGCTGGAGCCAGTCCCAGCTGACTCTGGGTGAGAGGTGAGGTACACCCTGGGCAGGCAGGTCACCAATCCATTTCGGGGCTAACACAGAGACGAACAACACAGACAATTCACACTCGTTCACACCTACGGGCAATTTAGCGTAGCCAGCTGACCTAATCTACATACCTTTGGACTGTGGGAGGAAACTGTGGGGCTGTTGTTAGCAATACATTGATTTTCCTTCAAATCCTCAAGAGTTCAAAGACGATGTCGGAAAACCTTTTCCTTTAGGGATCCCCAAAGGAAAAAGACACAAAAACTTAAATGTGGTGATCTTGCCGGCCACCCCACGTCTCCCCTTAAAAAGATCAAATGCCCAGGAAACATTTCCCTCAACACTCCCAGCGAACGTCGTGCTGTATGAGCTGTGACCCTGTCCTGACCCCTGAAACCACACATGTTCTGTATCCAAGTCATCCAGTTTGGGGTGCAGAAAGTTCTCCAACGTTTCGACATACCGACCAGAGGTAACGGTTCCTGTTGCACCACCTTCTTCAGAAACGTACGGGCCGATCACACCAAAGTCGGCAACTGCACACCAAAGAGTTACACCAGGAGAGGGATATAATTGTTCTAATAATCGAAAAAAAGAAAAAGAAAATGATGGAGCCTAGCCTGCCGAATGAGACCTGTGCCACCGCCGCTACAGCCCGGACGGTGCCCACTCCAAATGTGGGAGATCTTTAAGCCCCAATGTGTATTAATTAAATAATTGTTAGTAAAAGAATTTGTCCAGATTACCGATGCCAAGCCTGAATATGGCTCAGCTTGAGCATGAACCTTCCACCTTGAGATGACTGAAAGGTCGTATAAAGGTTGTAGGTGTATATTATTACACCCAAAACAACGGACCGTTCCGAGAACCTTTCCGTCCCCCGGCTCTTACAGAGGCCTCGGTTCTGCACTGCTTCTCTGGTGTTCCTTTCTGGACCCAGCGTGCACACGTTGCCCTGATGGATTGGGCGTGTTTGTGTGAAGGTGCCCATGAGGACTATAGTAGAATGATGAATTGTTGTCCTGAGTTATTTAAGATCACAGGCCGGTTTTCCAGTTCGGGTGGAGCGGTGGAGTTTGACATGTACGACCATGTCGGGAACAATAACACAACAGCACTGGAGATCTGAACCATTGCCATAAAAAAAAAAAAAAAAGTAGTGTGAGGCATTCGTGTGCGTTCCCATGAGAAAGCCGTGAACCGTTGTTGAAGCGGGTGGGATTTTGTGCCGATGTTGATTTGGTGCTGATTGGGATAAAGATGGCTGCCTGGGGTCACCTGAGTATACATCAGGGGTGTGCTGGAGGATGTTAAGGCACAGGACTTCTTTCGGTGTGATTAGGAGGAGGTTCAGTGTGAATAATAGTGACGGTTACAACCCAACCTAATTTTATAAGAGAAAATATCAAGTAAAGTCTAGAATGTGTGAGATGTTTTTAAGCTCGACGTTGTGAATGTGTGAGTGTAATGTAGCGCTTACATATGTAGGTTTGAACACTGTACGTTATTACTGCGCATGCAATAGTGGCGTGCAAAAGTAATTGCTCCCCTGAGCTTTTCCACATTTTTGTAGGGTTACAACCATGGACGCGAAATGGACTACATTTGGATTATTTGTCATGAATCTGACAAACAACAGACCATAACCCTGAAGTGGGGGAGAAACCCCGGCATGATTTGCAACGTGATTTACACCTTAAAACAAAAATGATGCGTTTGCGATTGCGTAAATAGTCACCCTAAATTAGTCGTGGTGCAACCAATTGCCATCACTAGTTCGCTGAATGAAGGCAACCTGCATGCAATGAAAGTGTCTCACGATCTCAAAATAAATACATCTGTTCTTGGAAGATCCGAAAATTTACTAGAGAACATACCAAAGTGAAGAACATCACAAAGACCGAAGAGCTATCAAAATATATCCGGGACAAAGTTCTGGAAAAGTATCAGTCAGAGTTTGTCATAAAGCTTTAAACATCCCACAGATCACCATTAAATCTGTTCTTGAAAAATGGGAAGAATATGGCATGACTGCAACTCTGGCTAGAGGAAGCCATCCATTAAAATTGAGTGATGGGGTAAAGAGGGGATTAATCAGAGAAGCAACAGAGCAGGAGATCTGCAGCTCAAGTAGGAGAAGCCGTTCAAAGGACATATCACAGGCTGGATGCTTCACAGATCTGGGCCGTGCGGACGAGTGGAGAGCCTTGTAAAATCCCCTTTGAAGTGCGTCAAAAGACATACTGGAGACTCGTGCGCAGAAAAGGCTTCTCTGTTCTGATGAGACCAGAATTGAACTTTGGTTTGGCCTGGGTAGAAAGTGCTAGATTTGGTGGAAACACGAAACGTTATGAAGCATGGTGATGGAAGCATTATGTCGAATTTGGCTCTATCTGCCTCTCGGTTGCTTCTCTGACTAAGAGCAGAGCTGTGCCATATTTTTTCCATATTTGAAACAATAAAAATATTTTACGTGTCTATATATATATATATATATATATATATGGATTCGAGCCAAAGGGTCCGATACAGCACAACTCAAACTCTTTGCAAATACCGATAAAATGATTTGCATTTGCATTTGCTAAGCTCGTGTCTACGAACCACTCTCAGTTGAGAAAAAAAAAAAGGAATAAAGAATGGTGTTGAGAGAGAAAGAGAGAGAGACCAGGAGAAGAGAGAGATCCATCATCCACAATCTGTTCCTTTTCACTCTCTACCTGCGCAGGTGGCATTTACTCTCAGTATCTCTCCACGCCAGACGGCTCGGCTCGAAATGCCAGCCGCTCGCTTTCTCTCTTTTTGTGCCCGCTGTTCGGTCGCTCCGCTGGAAACCGGCTTCCATGTTGGCTCAAAGCTGCCTGCTCAGCCTGTGTTCTCTCTGTAAAGGACAGGAGGACAATCAGAGCGGGAGGGAGGGACAGACACAGGGACGACAGCTAGCATTTGTAGCCTCCGGCTTCTGTAGGGCGCCTCCGGTGGAGCTAGCGGAGGTTAGAACTCGCTCAAAAGCCTAGCATTTCTTTGAAGAGGAGCCGGATCGAGGCGACCGGGTACTGTAAAGCACTTGTAATCTGCGTGTACGAGGACAGCGTCCATTTCTGAAGCGCTGTGATCTTTGCGTATGTAGATTTAATGCAGAGCTCAGGGTAAAGTTTATGGATTTGGATTGATCAGCTGCTTTCGTATTCAGTGGAAAGATATTGGCTAGTTAGGAATTCCCATCTCTTTGATTTCTTCTAAAATGCCAAAAGCGGAGATTTTCAAATGCGAAGAGAGAAAAAAAAAAACTTCCTGTAAAACAGAGATTACGTTTAATGTGTGTGTGTGTGTGTGTGTGTGTGTGTGTGTGTGTGTGTGTTTGGAAAATTATCCCGGACGCTAACGCTATCCGTGTAGAAAAAACCCGAAAGGTGTAATGAAATGCCCTGAGATGTTTGTATCCCCGTGCTAAAATTACACAAGAGAACGTCACAGGGCTAATCTGTATGTCGGAAAACAAAGCAGCACTTCAATAGAATAAAAGATGCCAGGTCTTTGTTCTTCGGTTTAAACTCCATTGTAGCCTGTTGGGCTGTGTGTGTTCCTGACATTCCACTGATAGAGCTGGAAATTGTGTGTATGGGTGTGTGTTTCATTTCAGAGCTTAGCTTTGTTGACTGTTAGTAGGAGGCCACGTTTGAGCTGCTCACATTTACATTTGAGGCACTTTAAGACACACGTGTAGATGCACACGCACACACACACACACGCTTAGTAGGATTAGAAACAGCTCTTCAAATGTATGAAAATGAAGGAAACCTCCCAGAGGAAAGGTGACGAGGCTCTGTGGGTCCCCAAAAGGAGAACGATGAGGGAGGAGACAGAGAAAGAGAGAGAGAGAGAGAGAGAGAGAGAGAGAGAGAGAAGTAGAAGTGTGTGTTGCTGGAGGGCGACTGTGTCTGAGGTGTCTGTGTGCATGTCTGATAAACTGTTACTTTTCTCACAGGTGACACGAAGTAGGAAAATAAAACAAGAAACCAGACAAGGAAAGCAGCAGAAAATGCAGATGTTCCACATCTGTGACAGTTTTGATTAGGGCTAAATAAACCATGCTGAAGTAGCATGAAAACCAAACAACCAAACAAAGCCAAACCAAACAACACATGTGACTGTCCGTGCGTATTCGAAGAAAAAGAAAATCTAGAACTCTGAAGGGTTCGTCGGGTTGTTCTTTTTCGGGGAACCCTTCATGGCACTGTGGAGAACCCACGGCAGTTTGAAAATCAAAAGAGGAGGTGAGGAAAAAGAGTACCTTTACTGTGTCTGAAGTGAATTTTTTCAAGGTTCCAGAAGGGAAAGCTGCATTCTTAACCCAGACCAGAAAAACGAACAAAGCCCACCCCTAATGCTGACCACAAAATCAACCCCGCCCCGATGCTGATCACAAAACTAGCTCGGCCCAATTGCTGATTTACAAACAAACAAACAAACAAACAAACAAACAAACAAACAAAATACTAGTTTGACCTGTAAAAAAAAAAAAACCTGATCAAAAAATATACCCCACCCCAGCCCCGACCAAACCTCTCCCACTTCTAACGTTGACCAAAAACTAACCCTACCCCATCCCTGACCAAAAACTAACCCCACCCCTAACCTTGATCAAAAAAAACAAACCCCTGCCCTAACCCTGACCAAACCCTCCCCCACTTCTAACCTTGACAAAAAAAAACAAACCCCGCCTCTAATCCTGACCAAAAACAAACCCACCCTTAATTCCGACCATAAAACAAGCCACACCCCTAACCATTAGCAAAAACTAACCCTGCCTTAACCCTGACCAAAACAAACCCCGCCGCACCCCTTAGCAAAAACTAACCCCGCTGTTATCCCCGATCGTAATTTCTACAGCTTTTTAATTGAATAGAATTTAGTAACTTATGAACTGCTTACTGATTTTGTGTGCTGAACCTAACAATCTTTCCATGTAATCCTTTTTATAAAATAGTGATTCGGCTAAACATTCTTTTCCGTGTTTAACACAAAACATAAATTCCCGCTCACACGTTTCTCGCCGCAGTTACTGAATGAATCGTCACGGTCGGCAATACAAAAGCACAAAGTAGTGCATGAAAATATTTCAGTTTCATACGGGGATTTTTCTAGCAGCTGAAATCATGAATGTATTCATGAATATTTGGTATTAATTAAGTCACTAATTTGATATCTTATAATTTGATAACTGATACACAAACAGGGCCATACTGTGCTTGGGGGGGGGGGGGGGGGATTGTTTATGTCCATAAGTGTGTGTATATATCTGTATTGGGTGCTTTTTGGCAGGTGGAGTTTGAATGGCTGAGGCAGTACTGGTTCCAGGGCCGGCGTTATGCTCGCTTCTGCAGCTGGTGGAGTAAACCAATGGAGCGTCTGGAGACTGACTGGAAGCAGATGGAGAGGATGGTAAGACCACAGATACCTATACATAGATCAACGGCATATCACACATCGCAATGTTTGTACCTGTGAAAACACAAAGTGACTGGGGATTTCTCAGCAGAAAGCCAGTTCAGTCCACAGATAGGCTTGATTGATACTTATTAATAAATAATGCATCATTTAAATACAACTGAGAAGCATAATCAGAAAGGTGTTTCAACCATCGTTGGGACATGTTCGTTCTTAACGTCCCGTGTGACCTGTTGATCTATTTGCACTCAACGAATTCAGTCCAAATGTTACATCGATTATCAAACGTGGAAAGTTCCTCGCATTCAGAGTTGAGTTAGGCGCGCACCCACGTCGGTTTTTCATTCGTCTCCCCCCATTCAGATCTCCTGCCTGTTGTTTACATTGCTGGAAATTTCTTTATTAGAGCCGTCCGAGACTGGGTTTTTCATTCGCATCTATACCACCATCTTTAAACCCGAGCGCTTTTCATTGTGGGATCAGGGGGTCGAAAATACAGACTACCGGAGGTGCTTCTCGTTCTTTTTTTTTTTTTCTTTCTTTTTTTCTGTGCTGCGAAATGGGATTCGAAAAGATCGATGAGTAAGGGACGACTTCCCGAACCTGTAATATACCTAAATGACTACAGGGATTTGTGAACGAAAAGATGGCAAGCAAATATACAGCTGCATGAACACACCTAGTTGTGTTCAACCACAAACCTTTAACAACATGGCTTCCTTGCTCAGTGTTCAGCAAGCTGCCACTTCTGGGCCCTTGAGCAAGGCCCTTAACCCTCAACTGCTCAGTTGTATAAATGAGATAAATGTAAGTCGCTCCGGATAAGAGCGTCTGCCAAAGGACGGTAATGTAATGTATTTAGGTGTTTCAGGTTGACTTGAATGCATTCTGTAACTTGAACATCTTAAAAACGTCAATCTCAGCATGCCGTACTGGTACATCCGAGTCCTAGCGCACAGAAAAAAGATGTGTTTACGGCAGAATCTCTGGTACAACCGTCTGAGAAGTATAAGTCTGTAGCTTCTGTCTGAGGTCTGAATACTGATGTGCGCAATGTTGGTATTAAAAATCCTCGCCGCCCGGACATAACTCGACTCCGAACGCGGCCCAAGATGCACAAAGACGGGATTATTCCCATCGCTCGGGGTTACTTTGGGTTCAAAATGTGGATGTTACACCGACCGGACCCGGTTAGCTTCTGTAATATCTTATGAATATCAACATTGTAGTCAATCCCAAGCATCTCAGCACTTAAAGACTACCGTTGTGCTCAGCAGGCGTCTTTATGGCGTTATCCTTGAGGAACAAATTGCTACAGACATTTAATATTAGAGGATACTGGCTTTAACTTGACTGGGTATGGCTTTGAGTTATAAAGTGAGCGGGAACAAACTGCAGCTCTGTGATTGCGATTAAATTGAAGAGGGTGATGAGTCAGCTGGTGCGCTGATGTTGACACACTTACGGAAAGCTCTACGCTTTATTACTGTACTGCAATGTTCACGATCGTTTCGCTTCTCCTGTGGAGAATTTCACAGCCGGATTCCGCGTCGTCTATTCTGGACGCAATAGTAAACCTGCGTCCGGGAATTAGAGAATTTTATTATTATTGAATTCGCATGTCCTATAGAGGAACGCTCAGATGCTTAGCAGAGCTGGTGCGCAGTCCTTTAAGGCTGCACGTTTGATCCATATGTGCTGTTTGGGATATAACACCATGTGGAGATGAGTTTATTCAGCTTCCTGTGCGCGTGCGTTGCAGTCGTGTCGGGAACGCGCCCTCTGCGTTGGCGCTTTGCGTTCACACTTCAGTATGGATCATAAATACCACTTTATACCAGCAGTTAATCTGATTAAGTAGCGCCGCAGTTCAAGCGATGACGGTGTATTGTGTTCCTTTAATTGACACAATCAAGGCAATTCGACATCCTGAATTATAAACCCTCAATTAGTCGTCGTGTCGTTTGTCATTTTCCCGCGCAGTAATTTAATGCGCTGTTTCGGAATAGTGCTCTGTCAGATGAACTCTCTCACCGGTGACCAGTTATTATTACTAAAAGGAAAATAAAGCTCGCATGGGAGTAGTGTTTAAAAACATGCAACTATGACTTTTATTCATGAAGTAAATTCGATGGCGGTGCTTGAAATATTTTTCAAATGTTTATCTATTTTTATAGCTTTATAGGTAAAGATATTAAACTTGGATGCTCCGGATCTTATGTAAAGGTCATCAGGTTGGTCATGTTGTTAGTTTAAAAGTATTTGAAGTATTACTTTTAAAAGTAGTCCTTTTACATAAAAATCTGAGTATATGGGGTTTTTTTTTAATAAATAATGTGCATTTTTTTAATATAATAAATAAGTATAAATAGCTCTAGTTATGTTCCAAGTGTGTGAAGTAAAATATATTACTAAAAATATAATATAACATACTATTATAATGTGTATATTATTATTATTATTATTATTATTATTATTATTATTATTATTGTTATATTCGTCAGTGCTATCTTGCACATCTCGCTCTTTTTTTTTAGACTTATAATGGACTGGTTTTAGCTGAAATGTTCCTTGTTCAAAGCTAAAATATTAGAAAACTAAGACGTTTAATGCATGTAGGTGTTCATCATGAATATTAAGTACAGTGGACCCTCGAATCGCGAACGCATTGGATGGCGAGCAAATCGACGTATGAGCTAAATTCCCAAACAGATTTTGTATCGACTGACGAGCAAATCCTTGACTGACGTACAGGCACAGACATTCAATTCCGGTCAAGCCCTCATTAAAAAAAATGCTTCCAGCATTTTTTCCTTGTGTTTCTCTGCATTTTTGCTCTATAAGCTTCATTGCGGGTCCCAAGAAAGTGGAAATGGTAGTGAGAGTAAGAA
>JAQMCW010000023.1:4188931-4207876 GCA_030068335.1 Chrysichthys cranchii
ATCCAGAGCCTAAAACCTTTCGCTAGTGGTCCTGAGATCTACACCTGGGCCAGGGTGTGCCATCATGTCCGACATCCTTGCGTTTCCGTGTATGCGCGCGTGTGAGTTACAGCATCCGTTATCCACGTCAGTCCCATCGATCTGAGATTTGAGCAAAAACCGGGCTTTCTCTCTTGCCCTTTCCACTGTCCTGTGATGTTAGCTGTGATTGAAGGTAAGTAGGTAGCAGAGGGACCCGGTGCTTTTTAGAGCATTAAATCCGAACCACTGCAGATCCCTGTACCTGTCGTTCTCCGCTGTCAGTGAATATCAGAGAAGAGAGAGAGAGAGAGCGAGAGAGAGACTGGTACCAGGGGCCAACAGAGCTACATGAACAAGCCATTTATATCTGTACAGTGTTGTGAACAAGACTGAAGCACAGGGGATGTGTAGATGTGCGTGTGTATGTGTGTCTCCCGCTTCACTTCCATGCTGGATGGGTTGTACTACAGGAGACCTGATGAAGATGAAACATTACGATGCTGGCTTTGACAAGTATGTGTGTGTTAGGCGAAGCAGAAGAGATGAGTAAGAGAGGACAGCTAGTGGCCTCAGGAGAGGGCCATGGGGCAGGAGGGGTATACACAGACCAACCCACACACACACACACACACACACACACAAACACAATCCTGACTACCGCATATTGATCCAGTCTGCTCAAAAAGCCTCTGTGTGCAACATGCGTTTTTGTCTGATGTGTGTCAATGTGTGGGTGGAAGCTTGTCGTACGTCTAAATCATTCGCACTAGATAGTTATTAGATCAGACACGAGCACTCCTAGAACATGTCCGCTCACCGTTAGTTTTCTGAGTCTCAACGTCACTATTTGAACTAATCTACCCAAGCTTAATCCTTATTTAATCCGTTACACACCCAATATACACAGTTCTGTCCACATATCCACGTAAGCTACCCGCCGGTCTTAAAGATATAGAAGCTCACTCGACCTGTTAAGGCTAACGTCGTCTCTAACGTAATCCCTCACCTATCCTAGGAAACAGAAGTCACCTGTTGATAATGTGCGTTCTGTACGTTGTGCATGCAAAAAAACCCAAAAAAAACGAAGGATCGTAAATCATGCGTCTCTCTGGGGGCGAAAAAAGGCATCCTGCTAAGCAGGATGTGCTCGGGTGCTAGGCCAGGAGTTGGCTAGGTGAACGCCAACAATAGCCTCCATGTTAACACACGGTTTAGCTGCTTTAGAGACTTTGTTTTACACAGTGTAAATACAAAATGGGAATGACTGATGGGTTTGTTTTACAATACGTTCCGAAAAAACGACGCCCCAATTCAAACGTTGACGCACTTCAAGGTCGGGTTTTTGTTTGTAGGAGTCACGTAGCAAAGGGTTGAAACTGTTTATACAGACGTGAGTAATCAGTGGAAATCCACCACGTAGGAACGATTCTGGCATCCGTAGGAATCGATCAGGCTTTTAACTGAATGCTGATTCTCTGTCTCTCTGACGGCTGGTCCATTACGGCATGTAAACCAAACCTTCCATAAAGTGACAGCATGGACTGTTTACTTCTTTCATCAAGCTGTGCTCATCAGTCATTCGTCTTTCTGCCTCTAGGTTTTGTTGTTATGTATATATACCGTTTTATTGCACCATGTCCATTGGAGATGATCCGAACGATGAAAATTGACGCTATTTTTTTTTTTCCATACATATTTGATAGCTTCCAGCAAGGACTGTATCCAAGACTACCAAGACATCTAATCCAAGATCTGGACTAGCTGAAATTTAGTCAAGACTGAGTCTCAGTCTGTGTCCATACTAATAGGTTTTAGTTTTAAAAAGCATCGTTGTGCTACAATCACGCCTGGCCTTCATACTACTCTGGAGTTTCCGAGCGTTGAAAAAGGAGCAGTTTAAAATCGCCGTTGGCCCTGATTCACTTCGAAAAGGTTTTAGTGTGGACGAGGGAAAACGGAGGGGTATGGAAACGGCGACGCAGACACCCACGTTTGCTTCCTGATCGGGGTCTTATCTGGCACGATGTACCGTTTCCTGATTCATCACGTTCCTAACACGTTGATCCATTTTCTTAAGGAATCAGGTCTGGCTACCAGTGGTGAATGCATCATGGATAATGAATTACAAGCGTTGTTGACCACCTTGTTGTGTTTGCTAGCAGCTGTTGTGCGGTTAAATTTTGCATTTTAGAATGCTACAGCTGCCTACATGCACAGGAGGCGAGCTGTCATTCCACTGATCTGCAACTAAAACAACCAACTGCAGAGTAGTTTGTACCTGCCCATGCATTCCCAGTGTACACGAATAGTCTTGTGATAAGCATTTTCATACGTCTCAGTATGGACAGAGATGGTTTCTGTTACGGCGTGGAAATGCACATCTGGAGGGAGATCTGTACTCGCCGTATTTATAACTAAAGCAAATTAGTGTGGATGTAGCCTTTATGGAGTCGAGACAAAATCAAGGTCAAGTCCAAATCGAAAAACATTTATTTATTTGTTTGTTTGTTTGTTTGTTTGTTTTTTCCTTTTACTTGAACAGGTTAGCTTTATTCACGCATTGCACCGATTATTATGTTTTCTAGAGCGAGTAATTCCAGGTAGTCCACAAGTTACGATGGAGACTTGTTGCGCGAAACCCGTCGTAAGTCGAAAATATCGTACATCAGATGTCGTAGGCCACTGCTTAGCCTAGCTTAGATAGCTTACCCTAGTCAGGGGTCTTTTCCTGTAGGAGACATGCTGGGGCGTTTAGAAGACATGCTTTTGAATTAAAATTAGCTCTTGAAGCGCACAAAAAACGCGTGGTAATGCACTTTACGGTACACCGATACACAAGGGAACTCCGTGAGTTGCGGGAGAGAGTGAGGCATCGCGCAAGGCGAGTGACGCGTACTTCCGGACGTCGTCCGAACGTATCGCACGTCATACACTGCGATGCCTGCGTGCGAATCTTAAATATTTCATAAATATTTTCCAATTTTTAGCGGATCGCCATCGTAACGCCGAGAACTCGTTAGTCAGGCCGTCGTAACACGGGGAGAAAGAAAAGAAAAGGCAAACCAAGGCAAAGGCGATTTCAAAGACAACTCAATACAGAATACATGCAAAGCTCTGGTTCCAGCACTATCTAATTCAGAGTTGTGACATCCACATGGGGAACGTTATTGCTTGTAACAGAGGATGAAATTAACTCAGATTGGCAGGTGGTTGCTTTAGGCATGATACAGCAGGTTCCAAGCCCTTAATGTAGGTCTTACAGATCTAAACATACAAATAGTTTGCATTGTGCTTGATTGCAGGGTTGTCCCAGGTGCTAGGATGTCATGTATGACACATGTGTCTTGAGTCACGGAGTTCGTTTCACTGCAGGTGGCTGGGAGTTCTTCCATCATTAAGCTGTCTCACGACACCCCCGAAAAAGACTGGCATGAAACAGGCTTGTTTACGAAGCAACGGCAAGGAGGGAAGAGTGGGGTTGTAACCTGAGTGCTTTGTTTCTTTAATTAAACTAACCACCGCCATCAAAGACTCACCTAATAATTTTCAGTTGGCTGCGTGGTGCGGTGTGGAACAGGTGTCGCAAACATGCTGAGACAAAAAAATCCCAAGATGTCAAATCTTAACACTTGGCACGCTCGGAGGATCAACCGGGTCCTGGGTGAAATGGATCAAAAACCTGTTTGGATTGTCTGCCATTCAATATATTGTGTTGTCTGTGTTTGTTTGAATTTCTTTCTTTCTTTTTTTTAATCTTTCCGTGAACCCGAATACTATTGACAGTGGCCCAGAGCCAAAACCTGACTAATGCACTTCTCTGAAGCGCAGAAATGAGCCTCAATTAATAATAACAGAAAAGCATAAAAAGAAAAACCAAACCCACAACAGCGTGTGAGTAGTTAGTTCGGCTCATGCCATCAAAGGCGGCGCGGAGTGATGCTTTTCGACTTGAATGCTATCAACGGGGAAGTATTCTTTGCTCTGATCAGGGTTGCTATAAGGGATAACAGAGGTTGTGGTGGGAGCGGCTTGACAGCGATGATTCATTTAGTGCAATTATCATTACATGGAATATGCAAATCCGTTCTGTTCATGACTTGTATTGCATGAATGCAGTCCCACTGTGACACTTTGGTATTTGTCAAAGGACAGGTCCACCCTGGAACATATTAAACGTGTTTCTGATGAAATAGTTGCGATGTGTTTCGTGATAATGGTGCTAATTTGTTGTTGTGTTTTCGCTGTTTCTGGAAGACGTCCGCCATTCTGACGTTACGTGGAAATAATCTTAAACTTTTCTCTGTTCGATCCTAAAAGCACAACGAGCAAGCAAGAGCTTTTTCTTTTTTTCCAATCGCCAGTTTTCCCCAAGAGTTACCAACATTTTATTGAGAAACCCAAAGTAGGAAATTCAGTTACTGCAGACAGTCAGCTTGGCTTGTTAGCGAGATCCTAATTGACCGCCAGTATTAGCCTGAAACTTGAAGCTTTGGGAGCTGCAGTACCGGCTTAAGTATGAATGCGCCGCCACATCATTGTCTTTGAATCGAGATAACAGTACCAGCAGAACATTCAGCAAATAGTCAGACAGTCCTGTGGATAACGTAGGAAACTGTAAACCAAATCGCAAATAGTCCAAAGAAGTTTATATTTAAGATGGTCAACGCAGAAGTGGGGCGGCACGGTGGCTAAGTGGCTAGCACTGTCGCCTCAGAGCAAGAAGGTCCTGGGTTCGATCCCCTGGGTCGACCTGGGCGCCTTTCTGTGTGGAGTTTGCATGTTCTCCCCGTGTCTACGTGGGTTTCCTCTGGGTACTCCGGTTTCCTCCCACAGTCCAAAGACTTGCACAGAGGGGATTAGGCTAATTGGCTACTCTAAATGTGAGTGTGAATGGTTGTCTGTCTCTGTGTGTCACCCTGTGGTGGATTGGCGACCTGCCCAGGGTGTACCCCGCCTCTCACCCACCCAAAGTCAGCTGGGATTGGCTCCAGCTCCCCCCCCGTGACCCTAAACAGGATTAAGCGGTACAAGATGAATAAAGACGAACACAGGACCGTATTAAAAAACGGTATCTTGGATGCCACTTGAAGACGACGCCCAGGTTTGCTCAGAGGCGGTGTAATTGACGGACGAACAATTGTTAGACAACAACATGCACATTAACATCTTGTACGTCAACAGGGGGTCATTTATAAAATTATACCACGTTTGAGCTCTGCGTTGCTCGGATGTGATTGAAAAAAAAAAAGTTATAGTACTGACAAGTTTATTCATTTTGTGTGAACCATTACAAAACAAACAAAGGGGGGGGAAAACACGAGTACAAAACGTGAAAGACATGGCAAGGAGTGGTTGAACGATGCATGATGAATGATGAGTCTAGAACGACTGCCAGTATCTTCCTGTTCCGCAGAATTACTTTTGAATGTGTTGATTGAATTTGCTGTAGCTTTGTTGTTGGTTTTTCTTTTCTTTTCTTTTCTTTTCTTTTTTTTGTTGTTCAATCCAATACCAACATTTTCCTTTCCTCTGAACTACACAGGCTTTCTGATCATAAGTTCTTTACCACAAGAAATGGTTTTAGACTTTCCAGTTTTGTATATAGGCAGTGTATGAAAACCTTTTGGAGGTCGCCATGACAAGATTCTAGGAATATTATTGATATTATAGTTCGACACATCGACACCATAAACATCCATCATTGGAGCCAATCCCACCTGACTTTGGGTGGGAGGCATGGTACATCCTGGACAGGTCAACAATCTGTCGCAGGGCCAAAACAACCGTTCCCACTCACATTCATACCTTTGGGCAATTTAGAGTAGTGTTTTTTCCCCGTCCACCAGCTAGCTCTCCGCATCACATGTCAGCTGATAACCGGGAGAGTGGAGGCTAACACGTTCTTCCTCCAAGACACTTGAATTGCTGTTCTTGCTGCACTATAGGACAAAGTAACACACTTGGAGGAAACCCCAACGGTTAACCCTAACCCTGGATTCTTCCACATAGACGAGCAGCAGCCTGCATATTCAAAAAAAAAAAAAAACAACCCAAAAACACATAAATCTTTTTGATTTTAATTCGATGAGCTCTAGGTTTTAATTATAGCGCCCCATCGGTATCATGGAATGACTTGCAGAACCATCTAAAACGTCTTTATTCGTTTTCTGACGCTTAATCCTGTTCAGGGTCGCGGGGGGGGGAGCCAATCCTGGATGACCTTGGGTGGGCGAGAGGCAGGGTACACACTGGGCAGGTCGCCAATCCAGCGCAGGGCGACACACAGAGATAGACAACCATTCACACTCACATTCACACCTACGGGTAATTTAGAGTAGCCAGTTAGCCTAATCAACATCTGTGCATGTCTTTGGACTATGGGGATCGACCCCGGGGATCGAACCCAGGACCTTCTTGCTGTAAGGCGACAGGGCTAACTACTTAGCCACTTGTGCAGTTAAATTTATTATCAAGTTTTAATCTATTAACAATAAGGGAATAGTTTCAGCTCCTGTATTTGTTTCACGGAGCATTTATTAGTACTGTTTGTTACGTCCTGTGTCTGTTGTCTGTGGTAACTATTGTGCCTGCGGGTCTTGGCCAGGGATGGGATTTTTTTTTTGTCTAAATGTGACTACCCCAATTAAATAAACTTTAAGTAAATAAAAAATCCACAGATTTTGAATATTAATTTCATTTAAATGAAGAAAACAAAACAAAACAAAAAAGACGTTTGGTTGTTTTAGGTCAGTTGTTTGTGTGTGGTTTTTTTTGCTTTGATAATGAGTTTTTGCCTGTAATTAGCTCTAAGCAGGGGGTTAACACAGCATGTGAACTACATTCGGGTTGTTTGTCTTGTACCGGTTAGATTTTCAAGCACGACACAGCTCTTCGCGTGCGAGGAACTTCACACCAGGATTTCACTGTCTTCCAGAGGTGGTCCGTGGGCAAGGGTGATGCTGGGGGTCGGGGGGTCATGGGTCATCGGTAACTTTCTCGCTATCAGTAAAAGTCTTATGGTAATAAAAAGAAAAAAAAAGTATCTGTGTAGAAAAAGGGTGTTTATATGAAGGTACTCGAGCACAAACATCAGTGGAATGCCTCAGGTCCCGAGGCATGTCTCTAATAGCTGTACAAACATTGAGGTGATGACATTAGACTGCTTCTCTTTGTGGGAAGAAGAATGAACGCAGCACACCCATATGTAATATTAAAAAAAAAAAAATTACAATTTGCTCTCTGATCCACCCAGGCCTTTGTCTACCTGCTAATGTCAACACTTAAGCATGTAGACATAATGCAGATTTACAGAGCATGCTGTGTTTGGGCAGTGGCTTGATTGGAAAGGTGAAAATGACAACCATGTTCATGTTGATATGATTAACAGTGAGGGTAAGGCAGTTCACAGGGATAAAGCAAACTAAAAGTGATAGATCTAGACATCTCAAAAGTAAAAAGACGCCATCATTTTTGGGAAAAAATGCAAAAAATACAACGTATTTCTAGAAACGTCCTTCTAGCTGCTCGGCCATAGTTGCCAAGTCAATGGAGATCCCTCACAGAAGGACTCCGACTCACCTGGAGTCGCTCTGCGACATCAGCGGCCTTACAACGGGGATTTATTTCTTTCACCAATCCGCTCGACAGTCTGAAGACACCTGTCAGAGGGTCTAGGTCGACCTGAGCGGGATGCTGGTGATTCCTTTCCTTTGCTCACTCTGTTGACTGTTGAAGAGGAATCCCAAGATTTTGTGCCATCATACGCTGGCTAAGTCCACCCTCAGACTGACCCACAATATGCCCTGTTTGAAAATCACACAACTTTCTTGCTTCTGGTGTTCGCTGCATGGCTAGTTACCCTAAACAATTAATATTCGGTAATCTGTAATGAAAAATAATCATATATTAACAAGTTTGAAGCACCAGGTGGTACCCACATAGATAAAACGTAATGGGGGGGGATTTACTTCTGAGATGTCTGTGTAATTTCACACCAAAAACCCCAAAAAGCATTTATGACTTTGTTACAGTATAAACAGAAGGTTATATGCATAGGTTAAAATTAGAGCCTGAGATGCGAATATGCTTTTTCTTACTTGATTGTATGAAAGTGAAACACGGCCCGATGGACTTTTTTGAAGTTGTACAAACATCCCCATAGCATTAGGTTCGGCATCTACAAAACAAACACCGATAAAGTATGCTAAAAATGAAAATAGCAGTCGATAATTGAGGAAGTTGGAACAACTTGGACAAACTCATTACATGTAATGTTCATATTATTATTATTATTATTATTATTATTATTATTATTACTTTTTTTTTTTTTTTTTTTTTTACATTTGTTTGTATACTTTATTGCTGTTTTTTGTGTTTATGTGACCCGTGCTGACATAATGAGTCAGAATGAGGACATTTTCAAAAGTGAGTTATTGTTACTTCCACATTGTCCATCTAAAGACCTCCAAAATGAGGCGTGGTTTGTTGAAATTGGACAAAAAATGACCGCCTAGCACATAGCCACTTTCATTTACGTCTAATGGGATTTGGAAACTCGCTTTCCATTGGTTTATAAAAGCGTCATCGGGAATTCCATGTGTATTATCAGGAAGTAGAGGAACTACGCTTCACAACCATACCAAACACGTGTAGGGGGATTCCCCCCTCTCGCCGCGAGCGTGCGCTGAAAAACACGGATTTATCACGGAATATAGCGACAGAGGACTAATTAATGAAGACATACGAATGAACAGAATGAACAAAACCTTAAAATAAAAGTAGTCTGGGATGTTTTTCTTACTATTTTATCATGGGGATCAATAAACGAGGGCTTTATGGACTCATTTTTGAGAAAATCTCATTTCGACCGAACCCATATTTTGCCTCTTAGCTCATAATTAGCCTACGCGCATTCTGACTCATTTTACCAGCACGGCTCACAAATGTTTTTTGTGATCCTTGTATTAAATTAAAAAAAAATAAAAAATCAGCCTGACTTGTTTGACATTGCACGAGCATCTGCTTTGTCATACGTTAACAGTATGTTAAAAATGAGAATAGCTGTCAATAATTAAGGACGTTAAAACCACTTGAACGATCCACTTGTCTCTCGGTGGGGTTCTTCCACGTTCTCCATTTTCCTCCACCTTCCAGAATATTTCTACCAGGTGGATCGGCGACCTTGAATTTCCCGTAGGTGTGAATGTATGTGCATAGCACCGTCCAATCATTTGGCATCCCATCCATGCCGTATCCCTCCTTCAAAACCAGACAGACTCTTAGACTTGCTCCGGATCCACTTCCTGAAGGCGAATGAATAAACGAACAAACGAGCCTCTAACCCTACGCCTTTCCCATCCTTTACCTTTAAGTCAAGTGATTCACTTATTTTTTTTTTATTCAACCCTTTGTGATGATTCACTTATTCGTAAAAATGCCTCTTAGAAGCGATTCACTTATTTATACGTGACTCCTCAGACGATTCACCATTTGTAAATGACTCCTTGAGATGATTCACCTGTTTGGAAATGACTCTTCCAGGTGGTTCACTTTTCAATTTTATATTTTAAATATCTCCTTCAACAGTTTGATCCTCTGTTACCTAACCTAACGTACCGTAACCTCTTCTTTCTATGAGAACCAGCTCATGAGAACTCATTCCGTCGACTCCTTACAAATCGAGTGATGGTGCTGGATGTTCACACGAATCTGTCACATCCATACACACAAGTGCTTTAAGCCACATCACTCTTTTGGGCTGATCTGTCTCTTTTTTTGTGTGTGTGTGTGTGTGTGTGTGTGTGTGTGTCAGTTTGCTCTGTACATGCTCTCGGTGTGCCTTCGGGGCTGCTTGGGCCGGCTGCTTTACTTTTTTTTTTTTTTTTTTTTAAACAAATTGTGCATTGTTCACAGTCTTTTAAATGCCCCACTAGTTTAATTACAGTATTTACTTAATAGGCTGAAACAAAAGGCGTGTCCACGCAGCAGGAGGGTCAGGTGAGCCTGGAGTTCAAACACCTGGGAGAGTTTACACATACGCATACACACACGCACAGAAAACATTGTGTTTGATACGTCTCTTGCACTCTTACGGGGTTTTTTTTGTTGTTCTTGTTGGGTTTTTTTTTTTTTTTTTATCCTTTTACCTCTTCTGATAGTTTTCCTGGACGCTAAACTCTGTTTGTTCAAAAGGAACAAGAACAGGCTGTAATCACCCTGCCGACTTGAAGAACTTGTTCGACTTTGCGATTAATCCCACCATGAATTGCGGCCGCAGTTAAAACACTGGAAAACACAAATTGCTCGGGTAAACCCACACGCATCTCGTGACGCTCCCTCAGGTATCGCCGTACACCCTGTCACGTCGCCTATAATGGTAGCTGAGATTTGTGAGAGAATGCCCGTAGAAGAGACGTCGCTCTTCTCACACCCTGATTTCCTTTCCATGTGCGCCAATCAAACGAAATGTTAACTATCTCTACTGTTTCCAGTCACTTTGAACTACATGTCTTACTCAGGTTACCTTGAAAAGGAATGCGTTTGGCCTTGAAACATTTGTATTCTGTCCTCGGGCATGGGCTGTTAAGTCATAATTGGCGAGAATAACAATATGACTCAGGTGCTGGTTTGGTCGGAGGTATGATAGATGAAAAGGTTTGGCTCTGTCTGTTTTTTTCTTTTCGTTTATTCTTTCCCCATCATGTCCATCTCGCATACTTTCTCGGCAGTCTCTCTCTCTCTCTCTCTCTCTCTCTCTCTCTCTCTCTCTCCCAATCTCTACCTCCCTCATTCTTCATGTTTGAAGTTATGCCTTTTGGAACAATGTACCTCCTTGGTAATTATCATGTCACTAGGAACTGAACTGTAATTATGTTTATTGCTTGTTTAAATCGTTCTGTGTGTTTACCAGCATGTGAGGTTAGCGCTCGGGTTTCTTTCAACTTAGGGGCTTTCCCATTGCTTTGACTTACTTGTTGAGCGGAAAATCAGTTTGTGTTACTGTGTACTAAATAAAAAGGAGCTACCCGACTCGCCGGTTTTAAGTTTTAAAGAGCGTATGTGGCTTATGAAGTCATGAATCTGTCAGGAACAAAAAGGCCTGAAAAACACTCGTTTTGCAAAATAAAAGGTGGGGGTTTTTTGGGGGGGGTTATTTATTTATTTTTTGGAAGTGTGAATGTTTATACATCGTAACGCCGCCGTATTGAATCTTGCCATGTATTAGCGGACGGTAGAGTTCTATTTTTTCTAGGTGACGTGATTAGCGTACACCAATAACGGACGATCTTTCAGAAGTCATCAAGAAGCACGAAGGTGGAAACGCTTAAAAAAAAAAAAAAAAAAAGCAACCAGAATAAACCCGAAGTCATCTTATGACACTCAAGATTCTCCGTGTCATGAGACTCGGCATATTCAAGTAATCTCCTCGATGTGCGGTGTGTGAAAAGATCACCGCAGCTCAGAGCTGAAAGGTTGGCCAAAGGCTTGCAGACCTGCGAATAACGAGCACAGTCCCCCGCCAAAAGTATTGGAACGCCAAGGCCAATTGCTTTGTTTTTGTGTGTGTGTGTGTGTGTGTGTGTGTGTGTGCACTCGCTCCGAATTTTCAGCCTTTTGGATTTTATTTCGAGTGACGCCATAAGGAAAGGAATGCTGACTCCGCCCCAAAATGTAACCTAATTTTTTCCACCTCGTGAGACTTGTACACACTTTGAAAACACATAAGCGCTTTGCGAGGGGGGGGGTAATTAGCTACAAATATCCTACAAGTATGGCAAAACCGACGCACTTTTTGTTAGGACTTACCAAAAAAAAAAATTGATGAAAACCAACTCGCCGTCTGTTGAAATGCGTTCATCGGTCTTCCAGTTTGAGTACTGTGAGGTTCGCCAAAAATAATCAAACTTACCATTGTGAACATTGTGGATCGATTTAAGAGGGAAAAAAGGGCCAGATTTTATTTTTTTAATTTGTACAAAAGAGTCATAATAACAGGTGTGTCCTGTAACAATGTCCCAAACCCTAATCCCTGTCCCAAATCTTTACCCTACCCAACTCCCCATATAAAGGAAGTCCTTTGGCCTGCATAAACGTTTTTTTTCCCTACGTTGAACCTGTCCATCTGTACCTTTTCATGCCTCAGTCTATAGGCTCATGAGGTCATGCAGTAACGGGTGCATAGCTCTAAACAGGCCTTATTTGTAACAAGCCCATGAAAAGGCTGAATGGCGTGCTGTTCGTGCGGGCCGTAATTAGCCGACCCCATTTGACCCCGCCGTTATCACCTGAAGACAGGTAGGAATTGTGGAACTTTGTGCTTGCTTAGATCACATGACCAGGGTCAGACGCGGGCCACCGGTGTGCCACTATAGCTGTCAGGACAGGACCATTCATCAAGCATGTTATTGCGCTGCTCCCATGATGCCCACAAGGCTTGTGAGTGTGTGCATGTGTGTATATGTGTACGTGTATGTGTGTTGTGTGTAAAGGTGATTGTTTTACAGTCACATTTCACCGAACAGCAAGTTTTTCAAGTAATGCTGCTCTGTGCTCACATCTGACACGGGTAAGTGGAGTTAACGCTCGCCGCCTCGCCGTGAGCCTTTTCCTGATCACTGGAAGATTTATGGGCCCTCAAACGCTCGCCTATGACAAACTGCACATTGACAACCTCGTAACCTCTCCCTCAGGCCCCCTCTCTCTCTCTCTCTCTCTCTCTCTCTGTCTCTCTCTCTCTTTCCACGTTTACAACAATTTTTACCCCTTTGTTCCACCATTTTTCTCTCACTGTGTAAATAAACACTGCTCCAGCGCAGAAGTCAAACTTTAAACATGCGCTATATCAGCAATAAAAAGCTATAGTCGCTGTAAGCAGTTGAGTGCAAAAGTTTACCTACCCTTAAGACAAAATAAAGACATTTGGAAGGAGAAATTGGTGTTATTTATTGTTTTAGGCTCCACAGGTTTCACATATTTCATCACTAGCACCGACAAAACGTGCTCCAGTAGCGTACCTTATAGTGTGTATGTAAAAAACAAAAAAAACAAAAACAGGAACATTAGTTCATTTATTCACATATGATACGGAATGCATTTTTTTTACGGGTCCTGTAGTGTATCTTAAAGCATGACATGAAAAAAAAGGTCAAAATTATTTAAGACAGGTTCATGCGCGCTTGTCATTTTCACCTTAATGTCATTAAGAGCTTGTTTTTAAGAACAAAGCATAAACTTAAACATAAATGAGTAAATATTATAATATCGACAGTGAAATGAGAGTATGGTATACTTTTTTTAAGTTCACGTATGATATGAAGTTTTTCTTTAATGAACAAACGGTGTCTTAAAAATGATCATACGGCGAACTAGTGTGTCTTAGATGAATTATTCTGCTAAGTATTATAATTATTATTAATAATTGACAGGCGTAAATATTAGTTATGCCTTATGTGTCTATTTGTTTAGCCAAAAAAAAAAAAAAATAGCTCACACAGGTAGGTCCTAAAATATTATTTGTGAAAACGCCGTTGTTTTAGCCATGTTGCCCTTATTATTCTACTTATTTATTTATTTATTTATTTTTATTTTTATTTATTTATTTTTTTTTCATTTACTTAATTATTGGTCCGTTAATTGTGACAAAAAGAACATTTTCCTTTGGTCGCACTTTGGTCACTTCTGCCCCGATTGCCGTTTTCTTCAGTTATTCTTGATGGAATAACACACACGTCGAGGCATTGTGACACACTCCCTGCTGTCATTATAGCCAAAGCATTGTATGTCCAGAGCTAACGTTTGTTTTAGCATTGTTGCTTTATTGCTCCGGATCTCCGGGGTGATTTCTCACCTGGAGCGGCTCAGGTGCTCGGCTCGAGACGCCCCGGTCGTTTACCTTCGCTTCCTCTGGAGCTCCAGCCATTTAGCCGCGCAGGCAATCCTGTCTTTTTGCCTTTATCCCGATCCTGACTCTTTTCTATTTACAATCTGTGTTTGTTTGAACCCGGGTCGCGAATTACCCACGGTTCGAGGTCTGGTTCGCGTTCTTTCCTTGGCCTGAGGACAAAGATCAGCAAAGGTGTTGGGTAATTTGTTTCCTTTGTAACAGGAAAATGGACCACCACCTGGTTTTAAAGAGCTCAAACTCTCTCCTGATGCACACTACACACAGCCGTCCTCTTTTATTACCCCAATTATAGAGGCTGTTTAGTAGCCACCTTGCTGCACACGTGCATTTGTGCGCGCGTGTGTGTGTGTGTGTGTGTGTGTGTTGGTCGGCATCTGGTTGGAGTAGGACCCACACACTCGCACACCCACTCCCGCCACATCAAACAGCCTGAGGGGAGTGTGAGTGTGCTGGGGGGCTCTCCCGCCCCTCAGCATGGAGATTGTTGTGCTGACCAAAAGCGCCCCGATACCACAGACACCCAGACTCAGGAGACGTTAACTAGGAGACGGGTTTTCATGTGGTTTAATAGGAACTCTTGCTGTACACATGAAGTTAGACCTCCCCGTGCAGACGGCTCACCCAAAAGGTAGCTTACTCCGAGCTCATTGTTCCGAAAAATAAAGCGTCACCCTAGCCACCGGCATCCCACTGGAGAGAGAGCGAGAGCCAGAGAGAGAGAGAGAGAGAGAGAAACCAAACCCGTCTGCTTTTTATAGCTGTGAAATAAAGGAAAAGGTTGATCATATGGGAGTTTTATTAGGGAATCATAATGAAAGGAACATGTGTGACACGTTTGATGTGTCACGGGGAGAACGCAGCGTCAGCACGGAGCTCAGACAATGGGCCGGCGGGATACTAACTGCAGTACTTAAACACACGTAAGGTGCGTCACTAGACCCGAAGCTGTTAAACCATTTGGTATATTTCAACACTGTCATCACGGGATGAAGAGCAAATATGAGCAATATTGTCATCTACCAATTCCCAGCCTGTACAGGATTGGGAAATGGTCACTAGGGGGGTTTTCTTGAAACATTTACGCTTTCCTTCAGCTTGAGGCTGGAGTCAGGTGAATGAATTGCCACCTGGGAAATGTCACTGAATATATGAGGGGTTTGGGGTTTTTTTTTTTTTTTTGGAGATTTTTCAGGCCTTATCACTTAGTCAGATCGCCATTAAGTCATTCGAGTGGGGCAGCACGGTGGTGTGGGTGTTAGCGCTGGCGCCTCACAGCAAGAAGGTCTTGGGGTCGAGCCCCGGGGTCGACCTGGGTACCTTTCTGTGTGGAGTTTGCATGTTCTCCCCGTGTATGCATGGGTTTCCTCTGGGTACGCCGGTTTCCTCCCACAGTCCAAAGACATGCACAGAGGGGATTAGGCTAATCGGCGACTCTAAATTGGCCGTAGGTGTGAATGTGAGTGTGAATGGTTGTCTGTCTCTGTGTGCCGCCCTGCGCTGGATTGGTGACCTGCCCAGGGTGGACCTCTCCGGCTTCCCCCCTGCGACCCTGAACAGGATTAAGCGGTAGACGACGACTATGGGAGCGAGTGAGTAATTTGAAAATACATTTTGCTGAAAGAAGAGGAGCGCTGTCCCAAAACTCAGCACATGCGTGTAACAATTTGCACAACTCAAATCGTATGAAAACATAAGACGCTTAAAGTAGGTTTTCGTGGCCATTTGCTTATCATTTCATAAAAGTTTCTTTTTAGTTTGTATAAATTCCAACCAAATCCTTCTCGCTTGTTCAACTTCATCCAAATTTCTCATGGGATCGGGTTACAAGACCAACGAACGCTGACTTCCTGGCTTCAGGTTATGTTTCAACCTTGCTTAGTTATGGAAGAATGAAAACACTTGGAGGTGTGCCGTACGAGGGAAAGGATCGACGGTGCTCAGGGTGCCGCGATGCGGTTCTTCGTGAAGTGGCGATCTCGTTAGCGTGCCGAAATTGTTTGTTTTCCCCTAGTGGCACGTCCTGAAGACTTTTATTCCTCTTATAACCCAGGAATTTACATTTAATGTTCTCCCTTAACTTATAGCATTATCGTAGCTGTAAACAGTCATTCCTTCTCAAATCTCAAATCGCAGCTTGTCCTCTTACCCGGAAACCCAAAAGTGCAAAGTGCTCTTTCCTGAAGACTTTCCTGTGGTGGAAAACCTGCTGGATGGTACAATGCACTGACCCTGTAGTCTCCGTTAATAAATGATAAATAACCATGTCCTTACAGAACGCATGATCGTATCAAGTGCGATTTCTGTGTTAACCGAAGGCATGTTCTTGGTTATTATTCGTAGCACGTCAGCCAGACGAGCCAGTGCGAATTAAGTAAAACCTTCTGACCAATCGGAAATGAGAACTCCACAGGGTTTTGGGATAAAATTTCTTTCCATATCAAACCAGGTTTGTATGCTTTTATTGCTGAAAGTGTTTTTTTGGGCCTGTTTGGTTCAAGCAAAGTTGTACACTGTAGCTTGGTTTGCTTGATGTGAGCGCTTTTGTGGATTTACAAAATCTACCGTCCTATCAAAGGATAGGATCGAAATCCGTCCCAATACATGGCTTTCCGGAAACCCTTATCAGCATTGAACCATTTAAATACATTTTCCTGAAACAAGCTAGACAGGTGCTCGAGGACTTCATGGCGTTCATGGTCTCACGCTTGCAAATTTGTAACCATTCATGTGACTCGGGTCATATGAAAAGTTACGACGGTTAGGGGCGGGGTTAGTGGTTGGACCTTTCTGATTTTATGAAAGCGAATGCAATCCAAGCGCATTCAACATGCTCGTCGAAATTTGGACGCTTGGTTTTTGGGTTTTTTTTGGTTTTTTTGTTTTGTTTTTTTGAGATCAGGTTACAGGAAGTCGAAGTTGGCTTGGCACAGACACCGACACGTCTGCTTTAGACTTTTAATTCCGTTTACGTTCATCTGATTTTGGGTTTTTTTCTTTTAATCGGAGAAACCTGCCGATTATATTTTCCCATCACTTGGCCTGACTGTTTATAGAGCTCTGTTTCAAGCGTCCATGTAGGCGTGCTGTCATGTTGAAAAGAAAGAGCCGTGCACGTGACCTTTTATCTTGTGATTTTTATGAGCCATGTAACCTGTTCTCCGCATGACTCGTCCGATCGCATTCCCCATCAGAGTGCTCACAGAGTTACGAGCAAAGCATGTGTGTTTAAAAAAAAATACGTGCTATGTACAGTCTGAAACACTGTAACCATACTTAAGTGAAATTATCGACAGTGTCTTGAAGTGATGCTTGGTTAAGACGTGGAAATATAAAGGCAAAAATATAATAATTGATGAACTTAAGTTATTACAGCATGGTTTCATCTGAAAAGTAACCTTCATCGCGATTCTAAATCTGTTAGAAGATGATTTTTGTGTGAAAGCGACTACACCCTTTCTCAAGAATTTGACATTTTTCCCAAGCTAGTTACGTTATCTACTGGAATTGACATTACATTATATTACATTAGCGTCATTTGGCAGACGCTCTTATCCAGAGCGACTTACATTTACCTCATTTTTATACAGCTGAGCAATTGAGGATTAAGGGCCTTGCTCAAGGGCCCAACAGAGGCAGCTTGGCAGTGCTTGGATTTGAACTCCGACCTTTCCGATCAGTAGTCCAGCGTCTTAACCACTGACCTACCACTGACTCTAAAGCTACCATTGATGCTAGATTAGCATGTCATTAGCACAGCAAGAAGCTAACTTGCTTAATTATAGCCATTTCTGTTAGCCTACCTCAACACGCGTTTTCAAATTACACGGAGTCTGCGCCTTCGTGAGGCATGGAAGACGCCTCGTTTAATTCGAGTCTTTGCTTAGTCCAGCATATTGAAGCTTTTTACTGAGGTAGAGCCAGAGAGCGCATCCTCCAGTCCACTGGCTTATCCATGTGTAGCATGAGAAGGTCAGAGCACTGACAATTTGTCCTGACCTACATTGATTCGATGCTGAAATACAATGTAAATAAAAGGTCCAGGAGCCCAGTGGATGGATATGTAGGGAAATGTCATTGACGTAAATAGCCCTTTGCGAAGTACTTTCAAGGTTTAAATAATATTAAATAAGCGAGGAGTAAAAAGTATGTCTTTGAAATTAAGTTGGAGTTCAGTTTAAATCTAAACACGCCAAGATGATACTCGAATACTTGTACTTCCTTCCGATTCTTAAGGCTTTTCCATGCACAAATCCAAATCTGAGAATCTCCCACTCGCTCTTATCCATCTATCATGATGAAGACTTCAGTACCCAGGCTTTTCGTTCAGCCCGGACGTGGTGTGACCTCTCCTTAATGTGGTGATCCAACAAGCCCATTTGTAGCCGCGGCTTTATAAATGACCTAACCCAATAAGCCTTGTCTCCCATCTGCGTGGCTCGCATTTCGTCCTCATCCCGAACCGCACATTCATCAGGGTAATTGGTCTGCGTTGAAACACCAATGTCGCTTTTAAGCACTTTTCCATGCTCTTAAGAGCACACTGGCTTGGACCAAGTGTCCAGAGGTGTGATTTCTAGATCGGGAATAGAGATGGAAAATAAAATCGTAAGAGAAACTTGGGGGATGTGGGAGAAGCAGCAAGGTGACAAGGAGGCGTTGATTACTTCGTTTATTTGTAGATTTTTCTTTCGGTCTTGCGTTCTTTCCCCCTGTTCTTTCCTGTTCGCGTTCGTGGGTCCGTAGCGCAGGCTTGACGAGGATCGATGGAGAGAGCATTACAGTAAAACGTATTGATCAGGCGGAGGGCGAGCCGGGGAGATGGCCAAGTGATGCAATGCTTAAAGGAATTTATCCTCTGACTTATGCATTAACCTTCTATTGACTGCTTTGGCTGTCCATAATTAACACTCACTTTAGCTAAAGTGGTTAGTTTTAGCACTGAATCGGACTCTGTGTGTGTGTGTGTGTGTGTGTGTGTGTGTGTGTGTGTGTGTGTGTGTGTGTGTGTGTGTGTGTGTGTG
>JAQMCW010000023.1:4212931-4224020 GCA_030068335.1 Chrysichthys cranchii
TCCACTTTCTTGGGACCCGTAATGAAGCTTATAGAGCAAAAATGCAGAGAAACACAATGGAAAAATGCATTGAACACGTTCACACTACGAGTGTTTGACTGAATTTTTGTGTCGCGAAGCGTGGGTCAGCTTCTTGTACGTCGGGCGAGGATTTGTTCATCAGTCGGTGCAAAATCTGCCCGGAAATTTAGTTCGTACGTTGATTTGTTCGCTGTCCAGTGCGTTCGAGAGCTGAGGGTCCACTGTATATATTGCTATACGTTTCTAATGATAATTGCTATGCTAATATGTAATTAATGATCACAATCCTTGATGCACATTATCCTTGCTGGTGCTTTCAGCAACCATAACATGTGTAACATGAGAAAAGTAGTTAAGTTCATCATAACTGATGTAAGGCAAGCAGTTCTTGCAAATGGAAGCAGATTTTGTGTGTTTTGTGAACTTTGTCTCTTTATGGCACCCAAACGTTCCCATATTGACCGTAATACATGATCGGATTGACAATGGAAAGATGGGGCTGGAACCCCAGTATTTATTATTATGCTTTTATCCCTTAAAAAGGCAGGATATATTTTAAAAGCCGAGCAAAATGCAAAATATTTCTGTTTGAAAACCAGCGTAAAGATTATGGTTGGTTTTAGGTCTGCTCGTATTTAGCTACAGTAATACACGCGGGAATGAAAACACAGTCATTGAGATGAGGGTCTGTGTAAGAACTGGTTGGGTAAGGTGTATTATTCACATATGTACAGTTTAAAGGGAGAGATGTCTGAATGATTGGTTTGTGTGTTTGCTTTCCTCCAACCTAATATCGTGGATTATTGCTGTCCTTTATGGCATTACCGCCGCTAATCGATTCAGCGAATCGAACGTTTAATTTGTCCAAGTTCATCGGAATTGAGAAAGGAAAATCAGTTCTTGAGTAATTTGTCTTTTATTTATGGAGATAAAATGTCCCCGTATTGGCAGGAAAACATGATTTTGACATCAAGATGGTAATCACTGCAGCTGTTATTTAAATTTTTATTCAAACCATAAAAAAAAAAACCCAAAAAGATGTTAAATATTTCTTCCTTTAAGGTTAGGCTCATGCTTGGTTGTATACTTTTGTGTGAATTGAAATGGCATCAGTAATTTAGCCCTGATTTCCTAAGATCACATAGAAAGGGAGCTAATCTCATAAACTACACATAGTTAGTGGGCGTGATGTGATTCACAAAGAATAATTGCGTCAGGGACTAACCCTAGCTCAGATCTCAATGACATTCCCGGAATCGTAAAGTTGAAACACATCATTTCTCATTATGGGTATTGCTAATTAAAGGATTAAAGGCAGCGAGACATGTTGAAAAGCTGTCCAAAATACGATATGAATGCACCATGAAAGACAGGAATGTGTGTTTGGTTTATCAAACAGGATTCTGTACAGGAACTTGAAACGTTGTTCGCGTCAGCGGTGTTGGCATGTAGCAAATATCTCATTAAAATATATAATGACTCCTCCCACAGTGATATTAGGTGATTGTTTTCTGTTTTTTTTTTTTTTTTTTAAATAATCATATTAATATATTGGTTCGATTTGAACTTTTAATTGTTTAAATCACCTGGACCAATGAGACTGCCGGATGCCCGCTTGTTAGCTCTGCTGGTCATTTGTTCCTTCCGCAATGCTGTTTTGGCCATGGAATGATGCCACCCTACTGGCTTGGAGGGCAGGCCATGAACACACACACATCTACAGGCAAGTTAGAGTAGCCAATCTGCCTAATGTGCATGTCTTTGGCCTGTGGAAGGAAACCGGAGTACCCAGAGGAAACCCGGGTACGCAGTTACGAAGAATACATGCGAACTCCACGCAGTAAGGAGCCCAGGTCGGCCCCGACGACCTTCTTGCTGTGAGGCCCCAGTGCTAACCACGACACCACCGTAACAGACTTTCACACATTTAATACCTGCCCGTCGGTCATATCGCTTTTCCACAAGTGCCCTTTAGGTTCTGTAACCCATTCTGCATGTGTTAAATGAGTACATTTACACAGCCATCATGCTATATTTTATGTTTTTGAGCTAAAAACGATGCAAATTACATATTTGTACAAGCAAACCTGCTCACTGATTGTTTTGTTTTTTTCTTTTGCACATGTGCAATCCTCTACAGACCGTGTTAATAAATCAGCTTGCGTGTCTTGTGCAAGTGTTCTGGAATTTAAACGTGTTTTCTACACACGCTAACCTTTAGGAAATCAGCCCGCGAGTGTGTGAGTGTTTACCGGGGTGTTGGGGTGCATACATATGAACGAGCACGACATCATTCTTTCAATGGCGTGTAATTTAGTCACCACACCAGAGAGCCACTCTTAGCGTGCAGGTGACAGCCAGCTGTTAGCGCACACCTTTAGACAGAAACACACACACACGGACATTCTCTTGCTGCATTTTATGCAAATTTGTCTGAGGCAAATTCAGGTGGTTACAGCATGACGAGTGTGCACGTAAATCAGCCGCGGCGTTACGAGATCAGAGCTGGAGCGAGCCTGGGTGTCTGGCCAGGTGTTGGTCAGTGCACAGTGCAGGTGTGTGTCCAGAAGGTGATTTGCACACATTTGTCTCTTTATGATTGCAGAAAAACACGTATGATCCTAAGGCATCGCTCCGAGGCTTCATTGAAACCTTTACCCTCTTTCACTCATACGCTTCATGCGCCTCAGTGTTTTCCCTTCAGGTTTTTAGTAGATGACGTAAATCAAACGGGAAAACCTGCGGCTTTTGTGTGCGCGGCTTGAAAAGGGTCATGACTCATTTGAAAGCTTATAGTTTTATGCACTGATTAACAAAAGATGCGCCACGTTTCAAAGAAACCTGCCTTGATTGTGGTTTTTATATATGTGTGTGTGTGTGTGTGTGTGTGTGTGTGTGTGTGTGTATATATATATAGTTTATACACATTAAGTCCTCCATGACTGTATATTCTCTCATCTGTGAAGAGCTAGCATTCTCTTTGCCAAAAGATACAACCTGGAGAAATTCTTTTGCAATCCGGAAACAAGAAAATCCAGGACGTTCCAGGAAACACCTCATAATTCCGTAATCCAAAAATGGAAGCTGGCTATTAACGACAATTTGTTCAGTAATGTCCCGGTGCGATGGAGAGGAGTTACTGTTGCAGTCCTAAAGTTGATTATTTCCTTTTAACCTCACATCCTGAAGTCTTTTTTTTCCATTTATAACGCAGCGACGTGCCACCGATGACAATTTTTCCATTAATTAAAGAACGGCATCATTTTCATTTGTTTATAGGTATATTTATGTCTGCAAAACGAAGGAGTCCGTGTTTTTGCGTACGCTACGATGGTTCTAAATAGTTGTTTCTGTGACCAACTTGTCTTTTTTTTCTGTCTGGAATGTTACAAAGTGCTGAAACTGGGGACAAAAAAACAATGGATAAACAAGCATCTTTTTCCAGAAATATCAGTGATTACGTTTTATTTTTTTTACTTGCTTTTTCAATGTAATTTTTCACTGTTCTGTTTTGTGCTTCCAGCAGGGAAGTGACTCTAAAGGGAATGATAACTTAGCAGAAACTAGCTAATTGCTAACTCAGGTACAAGGCATCTTTTCTTATTTGTCGATAAATCTAAACGTGAACTTTTACAGATTAATGCGTTAATATAGACCAAGCAGCTGCAGCTACTGTCCGAGTCGAGGTCGTAGAATAGGCATTCAGTGCCTTAATGATGGCGCATTTAGCACTCCGTCTGGTCAGATCAAGCTCGTCGATTTTTTCAGATTGCAACAAGTTAACGCAAGTCTTCAGCAGTCGCCATAAATGTTTACGTCTAAAGCTGTGAAAGGCGATCTACTGGTCATTCAGCTCGTTATGTAGCACAGCGAGCAGTCTTTTCAGTCTTTTCGGTTTCTTGCTAAACACAGAGCACGCGTGGCGCAGTGGAATTTTATGCTAAGCAGTGAAGCGTTTTAAAACACAGGGCCGTAGAAGGACCACGTATAAAAAAAACTTACGCTGAAATACCACCGTGTATGCGGCACAGTATTCAGCAAAATCATAAAAATAAATAAATAAATAAATAAATAAATAAATAAAAATTTTAAATATCCTGTTTTTTTTTTTTGTTTGTTTGTTTGTTTTTATGTACAGATTTTTGGTGTAGATATTTCTTTGATGAATTCTGCGTTATTGAGTCAATGCAAAAAACATTTCAGATTTCCAAACATTGCATTTCCGGAAAGAAAAAAGTAAAAAAAAAAAAAAAAAGAAAAATTTCTATTTTAAAAATGTTTGTATGTCATTAAAGAAAGCAGCAGTATCTTAATAATGTAAGTAATTATGTAAGAGAGGAGGGAAAAAAAATAAAATAAAAACAGAATGAAGGCTCCTGGGATGTACTGCAAAAAATAAAAAATAAAAATTAATAAATTAAAATAAATAAATAAAAGGAGCAAGAGCAGTGGTCCCCAGAAGACCTGAGACCGATTATACAAGATTCAGTACTCAGTAAAACTTCTAGCTCATTCCCTTATAAAACTGCACAAACTGTACCTGGAACGGATATTTAAAATAAAATGAATAAATAAATAAAAGCAAAGGGCCGTCACACCAAATATTTCCTTTGTTTAGTTTCTTGCTGTTTACTGGAGGTTTGAGCATTTCTCTTTTGAGTAGAAAGATTTCATTTCATTATGCTTTAACACATCTGTACATCTTCGCGCCATTCTTTGCCATGTACCGAAGACCTTTGCGCGCTACTGTATAAGGACATCGTTTGTAAAAATAATAATAAAAAAAAATTGTAAAATAAAAATGAAAAAAATCTTCCACATTGTCATTCTTACTTTCTCTTTTAACTTGTTGGCAAGATGTTATTGTTGTTATTGTTGTTGTTGCAGAGATGCCACTCACAGTCATTACATGACCTGACACACCCACAGCGACAGATGAGATTTAGGGTTAGAAACATTCCGTCCAGTTTTGTTTTGTTTAGGTGGAAGTTTTTACATAGCTGTTATTGTATTTGTTACACAGCTGTAATTGAATCGTAATTAAGAAATAGTTTTTTCTTCACCCGACCCATCATAAATCACGAATGATGTTTAACCGTTGGAACCATTTCGACATGTTGCAGTAATGTAAAAGATGCGGCTCACCCTTCCCAGAATCCTCTGCCCCAAGCGAGTCGCCATTTTCTTCGCGAGCGTAGCGAGATTACAAAACAACCAGGAACCATCCGGCGACATCCCAGACCTTAGATTTTAAATTATAACCTGAAATATCCATATTTTACATTTTTTGTTAAGCCATCCATTCTGTTTCTGTATGGCCATTCCGTATGTATCGGACCCCCACAGAAGATAAGGCCTGATTTTGTTTCAAGCTTTCCGGTATCACACATGAGTCATGAAAATTTTCAAGAAGGGTTTCAGAAGGATCGCTAACAGTGAATTTGCAGAGGTTTCGCTGCACACAGAGTGCTCACGGGCTTTCAAACCAAACGCAATGTGTTGGATTCTGGGAAGGGTGAGCCGCTTCCTTTAATTCAGGAAATAAAAAATAAAAAGAGCCCGCGACTTGCTTTCTTGCGTCCATTGTGCTGGGTACGGTAACTTTCATTTACTGGGAATCCAGGGAAATAATCACACCCATAAACACACAACTCCTGAGAATGCCATCCATCTCAACAAATCCTCATCCTACCATAAAGAGGAAGTAAACAAGTTTTTATTTTTTTTAACTCCGAGATCACTTTGCTGTAAATGGACCTTGTTTGTGTGCTGGCAGAGTGTAACCTGAGTCTGAATTGTGTTTCTGTCTGCCTGTAGATGCCAGTCGAACCTGGCACAGACTCTCCCCCCCGAGGAAGCACCTATCGACCGACCGTATTGGACCAGCGACGACCCCGACATGCCCCTGCCGTTTGACCTCTCCGACATCATCAGCCGAGTGGAGTCACTCCTCTGGAGGTAGAGTTTCGGGTGTACCACACTTCAGCTCAATGAACTATCTCAGCATGTAACAGGACAACAAGACTTTCCACCACTTTTGTTTTTTTTTTTTGTCTTTGTTTTTTTAGGAAGGGCGGGATAAATTTATCAGCCATGCAGTGGGGAACTGCTTGACGGCGGTGGTAATCTACAACTAGAATATATAGGCGGCATCCATAATGGGTGTAGTTAACCTCAGGTGGATAAGTTAATCTTCATATCGATTCAGATTTTTAATACCTTTATTTTCTCCTCCTCCACTAACATTCGGGAGATCATGTGTGTTTTTGAGTGATCTCGTACTCCAGTGATAAATTACACCACTTCCTGTGCAACAAGGGTTGCCAAATGTGGTAATATAATACAATATAATACAGGGTGGGGCATAAAGATCTCTCGCATTTTGAATGAATATAAAAAAAGCCCACAGCTGTCTAGGAAAAGAAAAAGATTATATTTCTGAAAAGTACGTAAAAAAAAAAATACTTTTGTTTTAATGGGTTTTAAAAGTTCTATCGATTGATATGGAAGTCAGCCTCATGGGTACTCCGAAGAACAGCTGCAGCGGGAACTTGGGCATGAATATTCGCACGTAGGGCTCTGCGATTGTTATGATCCGGCTCCGGGAATTCTTGATTCTTGTCTCGTAGTGCTATGCTACGCTTCTGAGCGCAACGTTTTCAGTGATTGGTGAACGGATGCTCTTACTGCTGCCCCATATTCACATGTCCCCGGAACGCTCGCTGCGTCCCTATTACAGATTGGTCCTTTTTATAATGCGCATGAACAACAAAGCCATGATGTTCACCGGTCCAACCCATGATGGGTTCTGAGAAAGATAGAGAAATTGTTTGAATAATCGATGAAGGAAATGAAAATGATTGAGCCTAGCCTACTGAATGAGACCTGTCCCTCTCTACCGCCGCAACAGCCCACACGGTGCCCACTCCAAATGTGGGAGATCTTTATGCCCCACCTTGCACAATATAATATAAAATAATATAATATAATATATAGGGGTGGCACGGTGGTGTGGGGGTTAGCCCTGTCGCCTCACAGCAAGAAGGTCCTGGGTTCGATCCCCGAGGTCGACCTGGGTGCCTTTCTGTGTGGAGTCTGCATGTTCTCCCCGTGTCCGTGTGGGTTTCCTCCGGGTACTCCGGTTTCCTCCCACAGTCAAAAGACGCACAGATTAGCATTAGACTAATTGGATACTCTAAATTGGCCGTAGGTGTGAATGTGAGTGTGAATGGTTGTCTGTCTCTGTGTGTCGCCCTGCAGTGGGTTGGTGACCTGCCCAGGGTGTTTGACCCCGCCTCTCGCCCGAAGTCAGCTGGGATTGGCGCCAGCTTCCCCCCGCGGCAGAAGACGAATAAATAATATAACATAAAATAATATAATATAATAAGAGTAAATGCTGCTAAATGTTGTGGGCGTAAAATCGTGTATGGACGGTTAAATTATCTTATTACACAAGCCCAGAACTAACTGACAGCTTGTATTTTACGGTTGGGGTAACGCCCACTTACATGTTATCGGGCTTTAAGATCTTAGTCATGCACATGGAGAAGAACAGCCAGATCAGTGTCAAACTAATCCAGCGACAAACCATGCCCTGATCTGAATCAGAATCATGGAAGCAAAAATAAATAAATAAACCCTAACCCTAATACCGCAGTGCTCCTTGATGCAAATGAGTTCTCGGCACGCGTTCGTTTCCTTTTAATAGAGCTACTTTCACATTCTCGTTCACATTCTTCTGCCACTTTAAAACGCAGATATTTATGGAATGACATTTGTTCTGGTTGTCTTGTTTCAAGTTCATGTGTGTAAATTGACTTGCATTATTTTAGTTTCACTTTTAATTATATACAATGAACGAACTTGAACTGGCCAAGAGTTTGTGGATCCTGACCACCAGACTCCTATGGGGGCTGTTTCCAAACTATTTCCGCAAAGTTCGAAGTAAGGGATTGTCGTGGATGGCTTTGTAGGCTGAAGCATTAAGAATTTCCTTCACTGGAACTAAGAGACCCAAACCTGTTCCAGCATGACGTGCACAAAGTGTTCCTGTTACAGAGCTCTGACACGCTGGTGGCTCCATTCCTAAATGTTAAATGAACATGTTTTCTGGTTTTTTTTGGTTTTTCTTTTCATAGAAAATGACGCCATATCACAAGATTTTTTTTAACCCATTTATGTTGTGCATCCGTTATAAAAACCCCTGTTCCTAACGTTACCATGTTAGAGTGAGTGCATTAACGCGAGAGGGAATCAAAAAGTAAAGGCAGTTTTTAAATTAGGCGATAACCTGGAGAGCACAATTCGAACCATGGAGCGGAGGCATCCATTTTCTCCAGCGAGGAAGAAATTCGAAAGTCAGTCCTCCCTCAAGAAAATCATGTTAACGTTCTTGTGGGACATGAAGGTTCCTATTCTGGTGCATTTCCAAGCACGTGGGCAAACAGTGAACAGTGCAAATTCCTGTGCATTGCTGGGAAATGAACTTAAACCTGCAATTCGCAGCAAAAGAAGAGGAACGCTGTCCAAAACAGTCTTGCTGCACCGTGACGATGCACGTCCTCATACAGCAGCAGGGACAGTAGAGACAGCGCAACGGCTCGGGTTCCGACGTCTCCAACGTCCTCCTTACAGCCCGGATCTGGTGCCGAACCATTGTCACATCTTCGTCCCCTGAAGGAGGCGCTGCGCGGTCGCAGATTCACCTCTGACGATGAAGTAAAGGAAGCGGGGCTCACCTGGCTTCGGGAGCAGAAGAAAAACTTCTTCTCTGCAGGAATCCAGAAGCTCGATGAACGATACGACAAATGCGTCATCTCGCATGGGGACTACGTGGAAAAGTGACATGTTCAATTTCTCACAGTTACTTCTGTTAAAGCTGTTAAAAGTATTTTGCCTTTACTTTTTGACTCTCCCTCGTACGTAAACCCGTGAGAGAAGGAAGCAATGCTTTCTGACCAATCAGATTTGAGAATTCTGCAGCGTTGTAGGATCATATGAGTTATTCATTTAAAAATGTGAAGTTATGGCGCTGCATCGGAACAGAGGAAATGCATCTGTAATCTGTTTAATGAGCCACTAATCCGAAGAAAAATCCCCGCCCCTTTATTTTTATTTTTTTTTACCTTCATAGTCATCGTGTACGTTCAGCATAATTGAGTAAAGACAAAAAACAAAACAACAAAAAGCTCTAAGGAAATAAAGCCTATGGTACACCTTGGGAAGTAAAAAATTCGAATCTGATCGAATTAAATCAAATGAATAAAGTCGTTCAGACCAAGACAATAATCTGAATCTTTGATTTTATTTATTTCTTTATTTTTCAGGATGTGAAGACTTTTTTCAGACTATGAATGCGAGAGGCAGATGAAAGACAGAAAGAGATTGAGGTACCATGAAGGAGTGGGCACAGGTGATAGAAGAACTGCACTTACCTGGGGATGAGCACTCACACACATATACACATGCACACACACACTGACACACACACACACACACAGACACACCAACCAACCAGGAGACTCCACCTCTGGATCGACGAACGGAACGGAACGAAGAACGGAACTGGGACGTGACTCGGAGTTACTTTTAATCTTTCTCATATCTTCCTTCATGGCCGTTTAACGTGTAGTGTTACGATGCGAACGCATTTTAAACGCATTTCAGCAGTAGCTTTCAGAAACCTAGTCATCCAGCTGTTTAGGATTTGATTCATGTTCACGTAGTGTCTTTTACCAAGCCGTGTCTGTCCTGCATCACATATACAGTATACACAATGCGCTTCACAATGCACTTATTGCTAGTTATATGAAGATACGGACAGGGTCCCAGCCACCGGGATGGGAGGGAGGTCATGTGACTGATGTCTGATGATGTCACTAAGTGTCATGGCATGCGATAGTTTTCAGTCTTTGTTGTCAGTATTTTGTTTGTGGATAAAGACTGTGTGTTTGCTCTTGTCTGCAAGTGTGTGTGTATGTGTGTGTCGTATGGTCTTAGGTGCTTATGTGTGTGTGGATTGGTGGGTGTGTATGGGTGTGGGTGTGTTCATGTGCATATGAAAGTGGCGGTGAGGATGCATGGCTATCAGTATACATGTTCCTGTGTGTGTGTGTGTGTGTGTGTGTCAGTGAAGGGGGCGTGTAAGTGTAAGAGAGGCCGTGAGGATGCCTGTTCATGGGCCGTCAGCATGAACATGAACATGTTACACGTTTGTGTGTGTGTGTGTCTGTGTGTGTGTGTGTGTGTGTCCTTTCTGTAAAGCTATGTCCGCATAGTTTTGAAAAAAAAAAAGAGCTGGAGGCCACGCCCCCTTCACTAGAGTGAATCTTTTGTACACTTTTCTGGCCACAAGCGTCAGGATCTTGAAGCTTGCAATCTGATTGGCTCTCCACATTCCTGTGTGGCAGTCTCACTGGGGAAACACTGCGACCTAGTTAACACTTCGGACCAGACCACAGTCAGTGGAGTCTAAAAAGTAGGAGGAGCCTATTTTTAAAAGTTATCAGTCAGTGTTGTGTGAAGCAGTGACGCCCTGGCTATGTGTATGCGGAAAGCCTGGTTTTTACCCCTCCTCGTTTTTTAAAAAATATCCCCATCGATACGAAAATAATTTGAAAACATACACATGAGCTCACCAGCCCAGCGCGATTATCCCGTAAACCGTCGTGTCCAACTACAGTGGACCCCCGGCTCGCGAACGTGTCGGATGGTGAACAAATCGAAGCACAAACTAAATTCTCGAACAGATTTTGGACCGACCGACGAACAAATCCTCGACTGACGTACAGACAGCCGACCCACCCTTCACGCCACAAACATTCAGTTCCGCTCAAGCACTCGTGTTGTGAACGTGTTCACTGTATTTTATCATTGTGTTTCTCTGCAGTTTTGCTCTATAAGCTTCATTACGGGTCCCAAGAAAGTGGAAATGGTAGTGAGAGTAAAAAGCCTAAGTGTATAACAGTTGAAATAAAGAAAGAAATAATCCTCAAAACATGAGAAACGCCACCGTATCCCTCCGCCACCGTCCACCTACGCCAGCGACTACGTCTCCACCGCAAAGGGA
>JAQMCW010000023.1:4382622-4393268 GCA_030068335.1 Chrysichthys cranchii
GCTGTCCCAGACGGGACACTTCAAAATCACCCATTTTCCGGGACAACCCGCGTAAATCGGGACGGTTGGCAACCCTACAATCAGTGCTAACCGAGCAGGCTAGCAGAACTGAGTTTAAATTGCTTATTTGTAGTATATTTACAGCATTTAGCAGATCCCCCCTACTAGTAACAAAAGAAATGGCACCATATAAACAGAGGATGGGCCTAAAGCCAGAAATATAAGCTTCAGCTGATGGAACATTTAACTCTCCTTTATTATTTTTAATATTGAACATTATTACATATTTTTATTGGCATAGAAATGAGTGAAAATAATTTCCACTCCTGTTTTTCAGGCTTTACTTTGATCTTTCATTTTGGAATTCTGTGGGCATCACTACATACATATGAGCTCTGCCAAATTTGGAGGAGACGCGAATATTCGCACACTAATTTACTAAACGATACCTGAGGTCCACTGTCAGGAGCATTACACCAACCAGACATAACTTTAAAACCACACACCTAATATCGTGGAGGTCAAAACAGCTCTGAAGAGTCAAGGCATGGTCTCCACAAGACCTCCGAAGGTGTGCTGGCACCAAGACGTTAGCAGCAGACCATAAAAGTCATAGAAATCATGATGTGGGGGCTTTATGGAGCTGTCTTTTTTGTTCAGTACATCACACAGATGCTCAATCGTATTGAGATCTGTGGAACTTGGAAGCCCAGATGACACTTTTGAACTATTTGTCATGTTCCTCAAACCATTCCTGAACAATTTTTGCACATTATCCTGCTGAAAGAGGCCACTGTTGGATATACTGTTCCCAGGAAGGGGTGTACTTGGTCTGCAACAATGTTTAGGTAGGTGATAACTGTCAAAGTAACTTCCACATGAATGTCAGGACTGAAAGTTCCCCAGGAGGACATATCCAGAGCATCATACTATCTCTGCCTGCTAACCTTCTTCCCATAGTACATCCTGGTGCCAGTTCTTCCCCAGGTAAGTAACACACACACACACACACACATCTGGCCATCCACGATATAATAGAAAACATGATTCATCAGACCACTCCGCTTTCTTCCATTGCTCTGTGGTCTAGTTCTTACGCTCACATGCCCTTTGTAGAGGCTTTCGCAGTGGATAGGGATCAGCATGGGAACTCTGACCAGTCTTGTCACATACAACAATTCACATACAGCAAGCTGTGAGGCACTGTGTTTTCTGAGACATTTTTATCACAGCCAGCATGAACATTTTTGCAATTTGCACCACATTAGCTCCTCTGAGTGATCGGCCCAGACGGGCTTGCCTTCATTCCCCAAGTACGTCAGTGAACCTTGGGTGTCCATGACCCTGTTGCCTGTTCATTGGATGTTCTTTCTTGGACCACTTTTGATAGGTACCAACTACTGCATCCCAGGAACACCCCAAGACCTACTGTTTTGAAGATGCTCTGAAGCAGTTGTCTAGCTATCAAAATTTGGCCCTGGTCAAAGTGGCTCAGATCCTTACGCTTGCCCATTTCCCCTGCTTCCAAAACATCGACGTCGAGAATGGATTGTTCACTTGATGCCTAACATATCCCACCCCTTAACTAAAGACACTGTAATGAGGTAATCAATGTTATTCTCTTTACCTCTCAGTACTTATACTATTATGGTTGTTTTGACCAATCGGTCATCCCTACAATTTCTAGCTCCACCCATATGACCCTACACTGTTTGGCAAGAAGGATAACCCAATTTTTGCACAACAATAGAGAATCATACTTTATTATAGTACAGCAAAATAAACGATGTCCAAATGTAGAATAATTGCAATGTACTGTTCTGGGAAAACATGTTATAAGGGTTTGAATGTAAACATTTTTTGCAGCTCAAGCTGTATTTTCAAATCCACCAAGACAAGGAGAACTAATGTGTATCTTAGTGGAGTATTCCAGGTTTAAACTTCAATTCGCTCTGTTTTTTTTTTTTTTTTTTGCTATTTCAAATGCTTTCCCAATTAACTTCTCATTCTGTCTGGCTGTCAATGATGTCTCCATTTAAGGCATTTCATGTTCCGAGAACAACAAAACAGGCACCCAAGTCTTCAATTGAACCAGCTTCCATGGAGACTTCTGGAGAAGCATGATTGGGATGCAATTAAAGTAAAGACAGGGTGTGTTGTGGACACTTAGCTGATCCTTTGAATTCATACAGTGTTTATGGTCTCGTCATGGTTGTAAAGCGATGTGGGATTTCTCTTTTGTTTTCAGAGTTACAGTGTACATTGTGCTTTGTGTGTGTTTGTGTGGTTTCCGTGATAGGACTTTCAGTAAATTCTCGAATTTTGGTCTTGGATCACTGGCAATGGTCGGACACGCTTTGTTTTCGAACAACAAATGATGACATGAAGTTGTAGACTCATACTCCTATAATTACTGTACATGTGTCATGGTGGCACACTGAATCAGTGACTAGTGTTGTTTTTATACAATTCCATGATTCCTGGGTCGATGCTGAGCACAACTTATTGTCTATGTGGAGTTTCCCGTGTTCACTCTGTGTATCTGTGGGCTTCCTCGGGGTTCTCTGGTTTCTTCTGACCTACAAAACCATGCCAGAAGGTTGACCAGCTAACTTAAAGTTTACCTTTAGTTGTGTTTGGTGCCCTGTGATGGATTGGTGTCATATCTGGGGTGTGTTCCTTTCTCCTGCCTGGCAGGATCTGGTTCCTATGATACGCTCCGGATCCCTTGTAACCCTGACCAGGATAAAGCGCTTAGTGAAGACGCAACAATAATTCCACGCATCATATTCAAAACAACTGGATTTTTTTTTTTTTGTATTATTACTATTATTATTGGCTGAGGCAAAACTGTTTAAACAAACACACCCATAAAGATTTACTTCATTCCTGGTCTATTATATTTGTTTTTGTTGCAAAAGAAGTACTTAATGATCTTGTAGGCCAAAAGTACATACAGCAGATGCAAAGTCAATACACTGTCTATGCAGTGCAAACATATTTATTTCAGATCAGGGGCCTGTTGTTCTTATGCGGATTACTGATCTTGGATTTGTCCGATCTTCAAAGCTGTCATCAGACTTTTTACGAAGACAAGAACTCTGTAAGCTCAGGCCTGCTCAGGACCAGCCTTACCTAAAGTAAACAAGAGTAGATTTATTGCTAAACCAAGGTCAAAATTATTGCGTGTCTTAAAAACAAGTAAAATTCTCATCTGAGTCAAGCTTCCATGACGTGAACAAGCAGCTTACAGGTGTTATAGATACGTAAACAATTTTCAATAAAGCATCAGCATGGGGACGTGAGATGCATTCTCACGGACACCCATGGAATAATTGTAGAAAGACTGATACACTCACTCACTCATCTTCTGCTACTTAATCCTGTTCAGGGTCACGGGGGGAAGCTGGAGCCAATCCCAGCTGACTTCGGGCGAGAGGTGGGGTACATCCTGGGCAGGTCGCCGATCCACCGCAGGGCAACACACAGAGAGGGACAACCATTCACACTCACATTCACATTCACACCTATGGGCAATTTAGAGAAGCCAATTAACCTAATCCCCTCTGTGCATGTCTTTGGACTGTGGGAGGAAACCGGAGAACCCGGAGGAAACCCACGCAGAACATGCAAACTCCACACAGAAAGGCGCCCAGTTCAACCCCGGGGATCGAACCCAGGACCTTCTTGCTGTGAGGCGACAGTGTTAACCAAATATATGGAGATTAAAAAAAGTTGGCACAATGATAATGATTTATTATAACTTACTGGAACTCAAAATAACAAACTGTGTACAAATGAAAACGGAGCTGGATCTTGCACACGCTAGCAGTGGATGTCTTACTAGATTGGAAAACAAAAGGAAAGTTTTAATGACTTCTCCAGGCTTCCATATCCTTCACATTAGCTAATTTGCTGACTCACTCTTTTTGGTATAAAATCTGCCAATTTCTGGTCAAAGAGCAACATTAAGTTAACTCAGTGTGGCTTTTCTAATTCATTTATTTCAGGTACAAATGATCCCTAATGGAATAATTAATACTAGTAAACCTGGCATGTTTATTTATTTATTTATTTTATCTTGGATTTGTTAAGCCAGATATGAAAAACTGTGCCTTGGTGTTGTAGCATTACTTTCTAAATAAGGTGGATGGTCTGCTTGTTTAAAAAGGCTTTGAGATGCACTTTTTATTAGATGCTACATTAAATAGTAACATCATGTTTGGTTAAAAAAACATTAATTATCTAATGCTGGTAGAACTTAAAAAAGTTCTTTTTTTCCCCCATTCAAGTGAAATACATGTGGTTGAAACATTTCCCATGACTTAATAATATTCTGTATTTTTGCACCATATAGCGCAATACCATGTTGGCACAGTTGGCCTCCAGTTGATAATCACACGACACTCCTTCTACTGAACAAATGTTAATATTCTCAAAAAAACAACACGTTTGTGTACTCATGACACAACCTAAATGCTTGCCAAATGATCAGGTTTACACAGGATATTTTGTAGGCCACAAGGCTTATGAAACCTGCCATAATACCTCAGCAAAAGTTTCTCTTCAAACGCCTGATAAATATTAGTCTGATATAGTCGGAAATTAAATAATATTTGCATAGATGAATGATCAACATACAACTATGCAAATGAAAGAATGTGCTCATTTACATATAAGGACTAAAGGGTGCAACCTTAATTTAAGAATAGAGAAAAAAATATGTGTGTACTTATAACAAGTTTGTTTTACTGTTTCATCACGGCACACCCATGTTTGCCCGGCTGCCAGCTCATGGTGCCACACAATGAATAAACACCCTGTTAAACAAAAACTACACAAGAAATCTAAACAACTCGGCCTCAACTTTAACATATCGTTATCCTGGCAAACAATAAGCTGTCTTAAAGGATAAAGTAAACACAGAATCTATTTCGTTTCCCTTTGTTAAACAAATACCGATGTTTGTTTTCTTGTTAATTCTGCTTTCTCTAAGGCAAATGAAGTCAGCCATCTTCTCAAACCGTTGCTCATGCTGTGCCACACTGTGACACACTACCTGTCGGGAGTGTAACACGCTATCTGTCCGAAGCGTATCTCGCTACCTGTCGGGAGTGTAACAGGCTATCTGTCCAGAGTGTGACATGGAATCTGTCCGAAGTGTAACATGCTATCAGTAAGGAGTGTAACAGGCTATCTGTCCAGAGTGTAACAGGCCATCTGTCGGACGTGTACCACGCTATCAGTCCGATGTGTAACACGGAATCTGTCTGAAGTGTAACATGCTATCAGTAAGGAGTGTAACAGGCTATCTGTCTAGAGTGTAATGGGCTATCTGTCTGAAGTGTAACATGCTATCTGTCGGACGTGTACCACGCTATCTTTCCGAAGTGTACCACGCTATCAGTCCGATGTGTAACACGAAATCTGTCCAAAGTGTAATATGCTATCTGTCGGAAGTGTAACACGTTATCAGTCCGATGAGTAACACGGAACCTGTCCGAAGTGTAATATGCTATCTGTCGGAAGTGTAACACGTTATCAGTCCGATGAGTAACACGGAATCTGTCCGAAGTGTAACATGCTATCAGTAAGGAGTGTAACACGCTATCTGTCGAAAGTGTAACACGCTATCAGTTCCAAGTGTAACTCGCTATTTGTCGGAAGTGTAACACGGAATCTGTCCAAAGTTTAACATGCTATCAGTAAGGAGTGTAACACACTATTTGCCTGAAGTGTAATACACTATCTATCGGAAGTGTAACACGGAATCAGTCCGAAGTGTTAACATGCTATCAGTCCGTAGTGTAACACAGAATCTGGCCAAAGTTTAACATGCTATCTGCCGGAAGTGTAACAGGCTATCTCTCTGAAGTGTAACACGCTATCAGTCCGAAGTGTAATGTATTTCGGAATGATGGAACAAGACTTTCTTAATGAATTTATGGGAGATGGCGACATAACCACGAAACGCCACAGGTCGAGGACGTTGTAAACCGAGGACCTGCTGTATATTTTTAAACGAATCATTTCCTTTCGATCTATAATTTGGGAAACTGCTTTGCATTTCCAAAGTGACCTCATCAGTCAGTATCATTGAAAAAAAGAATATTAGAGAGCTTACTTATTTATTTTTTCAGGATCTTCATGTCTTCAGGAAATTCAGATGATGCAACTTCCTGTTAAACATGCGACCCGTGGAATATTTCAAATGTTTCATAGGGGTGAATGTGTTATAGGTTTGAGCAAATGTTTTGGAACCAATATGGACATTTTTCATCACCTATACTGGTTGAGACTTGGAGAAAGATGTTTCAAGTATGAGATGTTAAACAGATTCCTACATTAGTGCAAAAAATAATATGACTTTTGAAGTATTATTATGGTTATATTTCAAGGTAAAGTGTAATTATAGTGTGCTGACACAGACGACTAAGCACTTTACCGTTGTATTTAAAATGTCTTTAAAATTCACTTGCCATACATATTTGTACATATCAGGGGCTCAGTATTCACAGGATCTCACTTTTGGCTGATTTGACGCACAGTATGGTTAGTATTACACAGGCAGGTGACTGGTGCGTGTCTCCTTTCAGAATCTGATCTCTTTCGGCCTCCTTTATTGAGCGTGGCTTAGCTTTAAAAGTAATAAAACAGGAGGGGTCTGGCAGCATGGTGAGAAACACGTGATTGGGTTCCTCGCAATCCCCCTTTTTTTCGTCTGCATAGTACATTCACCCAAGCATTTAATTCAACAAATCCACACTCATGATCCGTCAGGAACGGAGCTTGGGTTAGTTCAATTTGTAGCAAGCGATCCTCGTGTGATCAAAGCCCAGGGACCTCTGCTCAACATGCGGCTTAAATTAGACTAACACCAAAGTCTCGGGCGCTCGGAGTCGCTAGTTGGAATGCTGCGCAAAGACAGAATTCCTTCGCACATATGGTTTCAATACGAGTGGATGCCAGGCTCACGGCTTTAATGGGCTGACACTCCTGACTCCCCGAACGTTCTCGTGCTGTCACCCGCAAAACGGTGCACTGTTGTTGTTGTTTTTTTCTTCTTCACTCAGTGCCCTCGTTAGGTGGCGTGACCAAGAGGTCATGTGGCTAGGGGAATGCCTGGTATCCGTGGTGTACTGTTTAGCCGTGTGCGTGTGTAACTCGTACACTGTGGTCTCCCAGAGTCAACGATACTCCTGAAACGGCTCCATGCTTAGACCTAAACTCATTTTATGGTTTTGACTCTGTTATGGTAGCCAGACACGTTCTTGTTTGTTTGAGAAGAACGGCTTGGGAGGAACAATGTGGGCAAAGGTTGTTTAAGTTCAAAGTGTTAGACTGTGTGTGTGTGTACCTTGCCGTCCCCACATCTGTCAAGCATGTGCATCACTGCAAATACGCAAACACCATATTATGCCACTCGCATCCAAACTCGAGCTCCAGCATCCCCGAAACACATGGCTGCAGTCTCCTGAAACGGTCGCCCACTGACACTGTCCAGCTGAAAAGACTTACACTAAATACAGCTTTGGCCCAGAGCTGGAATGTTGGGATAAAATAAAAAGAAATCAAATGAGAAAGGGCTAAGTTTTCCATATCTGTATCCTATCATAACATTATCATCTGATAAACCATGTGTTACATGAATGTGAGGAGACGCCACTCTTCTTCCCTCCTCTCCTCTCCTCCTCTCCTCTCCTCTCCTCTCCTCTCACACCACACAAATAAAGCTAATAGCACTCACACTCACACACCAAATCCCCCGATCCCTCCATGCCTCTGATTTCACAGCTGGATTGACTTTAGGAGTCTCAGGAGAGTGGAAAATGTGACATTTTTTACACTGGGTTTGCACTTTTGTCACAACAGGCGTAAAAATCAGAAAAGTAGGAGCAGCAGGAGGGCAAAGCCGGGAGCTGCTGCTGCTCTCTCCCACCACTATTTCTGATACACTGCAATTAGCTCAGTCCCTGTAGAGATGACTGCTGAGAGACGGCCTATGTGCCTGCATGTGTGTTTGGTGTGTGTGTGTGTGTGTGTGTGTGGAGAAAGAGAAAGAGAAAGAGAGATTTAACAATGTCTACACCATACATTTTTACACACTGCAGGAAAAAAAGAATGTATAGGTACATTTTAGGCTTTACAAGGTACAACAATCGTCGTTGAGGTCCAATTATGAAGCTTAAATGAAGTCTAAAGGGCAAAGAAAACAGATATCGGGACATACTTATGGAATAGTGCAGCTATAAGAGGAAATAAGGAATGGCGACTTTGGGTCGCATCTTGGAAAAGTGGACCAATTTGACATACAGTATATGATTTGTATTCATCCCTGTTAATTAAATAAATACATAATTGAATGAACGAATGAATGAATGAACGAAACTAATCCGAAAGGTTCTTTCTATAGTTACAGTTCTTGTATGTTTAAATTCTTTATAATAGGTATGTGGCATTAGGAAAGCATTCGGTGCGTATAGCATAAACAGAGCAAGTTTCAGTTTCCAAGAATGTATTCATTTTGTTCTTTCTTTTCTTCTTGCGCTCTCGCTTTTTTTTTTTTTAAATTCTATAATACATGTGCTCCCCGAGTTACGATGTCCCGACTTCGGATTTTTAGAAGTAATGATGACGATTGCGGTGCGATATAAATTATAAAATATTTAGAAAATCGCTGGCAGGCCAGCGTAACAGCGCATGATGTACGCAGAGGTTAAGATGACGCCCGGAAGTCCGCTGACGACACCTGGAAGTACGTGGACGATGTCCGGATCACTCGCCTCGCATGATGCCTCACTCTCTCTCGCAACTCACGGAGTTACCTTGTGTATCGGTGTACTGTACAGTGCATTACCGCGGCTCTTTTTAATTCAAAAGCATGTCTCCTATAGGAAAAGACTCCTGGGTAGGCTAGGCTAAGCTAGGCTAAGCTGGGATAAGCTAGGCTGAGATACCAAAGCTAGGCTAAGTGGGTCAACACAGTGGTCCGACATGCGATATTTTCGGTGTGGTGGAACATATCTCCATTGTAACTTGAGGACTACCTGTAATCATGTTATGCCTACTAGAGTGGAGTGTGTTCACAATAGCAAGCAACAAAGATCACGTGTCTGTTCATGTTCGATGTACGTGCACAATGAGGAACTGTGATTTCATTGCCAACAGCAAGCGATAGAACAAACAGCATTTAAACTGAGATTTTCCTCAAATTCTAAGCCAATTCCTGTACGTAGGACACTGTAAAGTGAACAATTTGGTTCAAGGGATCCATTAGATTTTGGTTTAAGCCATTTTTTTACTCTCCCACTCATCATTAGTCCAAAAGGCCACAAAAATGAAGAAAAAAAAGATAACTGTGGTTATAGCTTCCCATCATATGCAGGATGACTTCTTGTTAAATGTGTATGCAAAAAAATAAATAAATAAAAGAAAATAAATAAATAAAGCTTGGAAGGAAGAAACAGAGCTCACTGGTGTCTCTGATGAGTGTGATTAGCCAGTAACGTTAGTTTTGCTAAGCTGCTAATGAAGCCTGTACAAAGATTTATTTATTAATTAGTATTATTAGTATTATTATTATTTTTTTCAAATTTCCTGGGGTGGTCACCAGACTACACAGCCTGCATGCTTCCTCTTGCTTTTTGTTGGATTTCAAACTGTTTTCAACATAGCTCACTACCTTCAACAAAGCATCTGGTGGCTCCTGTTGGACGCTAGTATGCTAATTAGCTATCTGAAAGACGCTGCTTGAATTATTTAACCTTAATATGCTCATAAGAAGAATTTTTTAACAGAATTAAGAAACATTTTTTAAATACAATACTCATGCTTCCACTACATTAGTAGTAAGTGGGATGTTTAGCTCGTTGCTAGTTGCTACCTACATTCCGAATGCTGCATTCATGGCACCTTGTAAGTGATAATTCACTAATAAACTTGTGAGTTGTCAGTTCCTACCGGAGGATGTTTGATGTGTGAAGTCTTGTTCTACTACGATAGTGAACATCAAACATTCATGCAGCAGTTTGGATGGAAGTTGAACTACAACAACAACAACAGGAGACAGTAATGAGTAGTGTAGCAACAAGCTAGTCAGGTAACATTAGTGAGCGGTCTTATGTTAATTACCTTCTCAAAACTGTGATTAGTAGCTACTGCTTGTTTATTCATGGGTCTAAAGCTAATACTGCTATAAACTAATGTAAAAGTAAAGAAGGGGACCTTTACCCTGAGAAGTGTGAGTGGCCATGTTGATTTCATGTCACTCTGTAAACAGGGAAGACACTGGCAGTTGACAAGACTACCCCAAGTTAACGAATTGCAGTTTGTGCAAATGGGGGTTGGGAGTGTTTTCAGTGTTTTTTGTTTTTTTTGTACTTGTTGCAGACAAGGAATTACAAGCTGCAACTTTACCTCAAATGCAACACAAGTTCCATACTAGCAACTGATCGCTACCAAAAGCATGAGTGAGCGTAAAGTTTATTACCAATATCATAAAATTTCCAGCGTATCCCAGTCCCAGGACTGCCAGAAATATTAACTAAAATTTTATATGTATAAAAAAAAAAAAAAAATTCCTCGTCTCACCCTTGGGTGGTGTTTGTCCCACTCTCTGCTCGGGTCCTCTACCAGAGGCCTGGGAG
>JAQMCW010000023.1:4455322-4467099 GCA_030068335.1 Chrysichthys cranchii
CACACACACACACACACACACACACACACACACACACACACACACACAAATAGAGCAGAGACTAATGGCACTCAAAACACACATAAACAATCAGCAGGACACACTGAAGCTGAACACCATAAGCCTAGTGTGAGCTAAAGGCTCCAAGCAGTGACGACTCATTAAAACTTAGATCCCAGAACAACCACTGCTGTGTTGGCGTGCTAAAATCTGCTAGCTAACTCTTTCCTTTTTTTGTTGTTGTTGTGTTTTTTTCTTGATGAGGCAAGCCAGTATTTTCTTCTGATTGCCAAATTTACCGAATGAGCTAAAATGAGGTCCGTGGTTACATTCTGATGAAGTCTTGCGAATGGAAATATTGAAATAGGCATCCACCCATTACCATGTTTAAAAAAAAAAAAAAAACAACACCAATGACATACGTATATGCCTCTTGTTAAAAGCCTCATCATTACACAATTTTTTACACACACACGCACCAAACAATGCTCTCAGATACAGGACTTGCTTGTCCGTAAACAAACCAGTCTAATAACTAGTACTCTGTTCTTTTGCTGGTTCTTTTTCCTTTCCTGCCATCAAATATAATCATCATAGCTGTGACATTTGGCTGTCGTTACTTTCCTTCACATCTCAATGCACAGTCACTATCCGATAATTCGCTACCCGGGGCAAATAAACACGGCTGGTGCTCGACTGGAAGCGGTAGTGTGTCTGTTTAGACAGAAGCTTGGCCTGCTTCGGGAGCCCTGAACCTTCTGGAGCGTTCTAAAGGACGACTCGCCTGGACTTCCGTCTGCCCAGCATATTCAGCCATTTAGCAGGCCGCCCATGCGGATCAGATGGGTTAAGATGGCCCTTCTCAGCCTGCCGGGGGGGGAGAGCGAGAGAGAAAAAAGAACATCAAAAAGGTGTAAATTTCACTTCCCCACTTTTGATTAAGTCAAGCATGAAAAGAAATGTAATACTCTCGAGTGGCAGAGTCTTTGCACTATTGATGCTGTTACTTCTGCCTGAGCGGAGCCAGTGAGCTCGGCGAAGCCTCGGCCTGCTAAAGACGCGGCCAGATGGAGGGCTTTCTCTGCCTCTGAAAGGAAGCTTAAGAGCTCCTCTCTCTTCAATCCCACTCAATACGACCTGGGAGAAGTCCCAGTCCAATGCTGCCCCCCCTCTCTTAACCCCGCCAGCGCGTACTCATTCTCTCTCTCTCTCTCTCTGTTTCTCACTGTCTCACTCTTTCTCTGGTTCCAAAGCTGGTAGCTTCAGCCATATGGAATTGTTTAAAAACTCCTGCAGCTTGCTAAGCACAAAGCACAACAACGCTGGGCTCATAATTGGTGCTGGCTAAAGCAGACCACTACCCCCCACCACCACCACCACCACCCCCACCACCCATATACACACACACACACACACACACACACACACACACACACTTTGACCGACGAGACTTGATGCAATTCTCAAATTATAATTATTCTGCATACATATGCATTTTCAACTGAGTGCAAAAGTTTGCACACCCTTACTTAGAAATCAGATCTTCGTTATGGACAAAATGGTCCAAAGTCTGTATCAGGACATGAAAATGAATGCATTTTATTTCTGAAGGATGTTTATTCCACTTGGCCTCAGATGACTTTTTCAAGTTTCCTGCTGTTTGTTTTGGACTTTGGCAAAAACCTCCCTATTTTTTTTTTTCTTTCTTACCACCGCAGGTTGCGTTTTTCTGTCTTATAGCTTTACCGCTGCTGACAATGCTCCCCGTTTATACTTTGATTTCTTTATCTATTTCTTCCAGCTCTTTGAAAGATCTGTATGAGTCGTTTTTGGACTGAGAATCGATATTTTCTTCATACCACTGACCCTTAACTTGATCATTTGAGGGTCCGAGCCTATAATAAATACGTGTCAGTAATTTAAAACGGGTCGGACAAGGCGGTTTTAAACTACAAAACCGTACTTAATCTAATATGAAATACAGAAATATCTGTACACTTAGAAGCATTGTTAATAAATCAAAGATAGAAAGACAATTCATCGCAGACTGAATCGCCACAACATAAACCACAAGAAAAACAAGGGGGGCGGGGTGTGAAAACTTTTGAAAATGAACTGTATTTTATCTATGCATCCGCTTTTTTTTGTGCGATTTGTGTATTTGGTTAAAGATCATGCATTTGCCATTCAATCTTTGACGTTGAGGGGGGAAAAAAATGGCGTCCACCTTCCAGAATAACACCAAGTTGTCTTGCTAGGTTTGCCACCAACAAGCCTTTCACAAAGTGAAACTGAACTCCAGAAACGGCCCTGCCTCTCTTCCATGGCCCGCAGAACGGGGAGGCCTTTGTAAAGACTTAATAGAATCTTTAAGCGCTCCAACAATCCACTCCCCTGGAGCTGCATTAAGCAGTTATTGTAAAGGGACAATGACCTAAATAGCTCAACATCAACTTCATTAGCCATGCGGCCAGGACTGAGAGTGTTTCACGGTGCAGCCTATTGTCAGGGCTCACCCCAGGTGAGCATTAAATTGCAAATGATACCCTGAAAGGCGAAGAGAGAGCGAGAGAGACAGAGTGCAAGAGAGAGAGAGAGAGAGAGAGAGAGAGAGGAGGGTGAGCAAGCAAGAGTGAAAAAGAATGAAAAGGCAGTGGAAGAGCTGCTCTGACCGTAAAAAATCCAATACATCACAGCTTTGGGGGAGCGAATTCCTCTCGTCTCCTAAGTGTCTTATTTGTAAGCAAGACTGAGGAGAGGCGGTGAGATTCAGAGAGAACGAAGACCCCTGAGTCTAATGACAGACTGATGGCAATTACTTCATGTCTTCGACGACGACTCCCTATCGCCACATTCCTGCTGTAAATTAGTAGACTGGGAGAGAGAAAAAAAATGCACTGAAATATGAGGAAAGAGGAGATCCGGGGGAAAGAACGGAGTTTTTTTTTATTCCATTCTTGACAAATCGATATGCGCGTCCCTCCGGTTTCCGCTCAAACGCCCTCAGCGATCAACATGTTAATAAAAAAGCACTCATCAACAGGCTCATGGGGAAGATATGAGTGACGCTAAGAGATGCAGCGCTATCAGGACGGGGACGCGCGGAGGTTCCCAGGCGGAACTTTGCGGTGTCACCCTGCCGGATGAGAAATTGGGCCTTTGCATATTCCCTGTCACCAGCGGGCTAAAGTGAAGGCACCCCAGAGGCCGGATGTTGCTTTGCTTCTCGCCTGGTGGAGTGGAGTAAATTAAAGCAGCAGATTAGACCAGGCCTGAGACGGAGGATGACAGGCACGGAGGCAGCGAGGCTGGCCGAGGACTCTCGCCCTGCCCATATGTCTTCATGAAGTACCACAGTGGGGGCTCGCTAATGAGAGCAGCACAGCATGGCAGTTTAGCTCTCAAACACTAGAGGACACACACACACACACACACACACACACACACACACACACACACACACACACATATATACTCACAAAAGACCTATCATATAGACGCACACTCTTACACATAAAGTGGACATGTGGAATTGCACAAATGGCACATTTACAATATCTAATTGCAAGACATTTTTTTAAAGAGAAAGAGACAGACAATGGAAGTTTGGAGCAATTATTACTGCTTAAAATGAATCTTTTAAGCTTCGATTTGACATTTGACAAGTGTTTCAGGAAAACTGACCTCAACACTTAAAAACAACAATAACATTAACAACAACAACAACAACAACAACAGCAACAGCAACACAATGTGTAAGTATGTTATGTCAGGTTGTATATGTAAGGAGTAAAACACTTGGGGATGTGCCGTTATAGGAAAATAATCAATGTAGGAGTAGGAGTGGCCCGAGGCAATCCGAATTACTGTCATTAAATGTGAAATTGCTTATTTAGCAAGAAAAAAAAAGTACATCTCACACTGTTTTTATTTCTCTTCCACCACAAAAATTTCCCACCGCTAACGATTTCTCATAATTAAAAGGCACAATACGTTTTTTTTTATCCATTTCGAGTTACTTTTAATTTTATAAATTCCTCCATGAAATAAAAATACTTCCTGTTGTCGCTTATTTTCCTTCTGAGAAGTACATTATACGCAGCAGATCATCGTATACAATTAATTCCCTAATTAGCCTCGTTTCTATTTCCAAAATCGCACCGGGGAGAAGTACGAAATATGCTATGTTGCCTCATTACCGCTACGCGCCGCACACTGAGGTAGCAAGTCTGTTGTCCTGATGTTTAAACGTAATTGTCGTACCGCAGTCATGCCAAAAATGTATCGCTATGTCAGAATTGACAAAGGGAGTCTTTCCGGCTACAAACACCTTTATAATTTATAATGGTTTACCCAGGTTAATAAGGCAGTTGTCGTCGTGTCTATTAACACCGCCCTACGTTTATTGTTTCTAAGGGCAATTAAAATGTATGTCAGATCTACATCTCTCTCCTGTTTTGCCCTCTTGTCCTTGCTTTCATCGTGTGAAATTGCACTTGAAAACAAACACACACCCAGATCATTTCAATAAAAGAACAAACAAAGTCTCTTTTCAAACACAGTCACGGGGTTTTAATCCCTTTTTTTTTTCATCTAACAGCTATCTTTAGTTCCCATCTAAATCTGGGAGAGGTGCAGCGGATACCTGCCTGCAGGGAGCCCGAGGTGTGTTAGCTTTAGAAGAATAATTACCACGTGATTATGGTATAATTACACACGTTAATGCTTTAGGTTTCACCTGCTGCTCCACAAGGCTAAATGTGACACTGTAATTAGTCAGTAGTCCAAGTCAGGGCCTGCGAGTATATATGGGGAATGTCAGAGGGTCCCCATGTCCCTGTCCATAAATAACCTCTGGCTAAGGAATGGAAGTATGAAACCTGACCGTGCCTGAATGTCTTGTGTGTGTGTGTGTGTGTGTGTGTGTGTGTGTGTGTGCGTGCGTGCCTGTGCATGTGGGGGTCTTCCATTCCTTTACAGAAGCAACCCAAGGCCGTTGAAATGGCAAGGCTAAGGAAATCATAAACTCATTAGCAAGCTAACTGGGCAAGTGAAAGCACCAGTTCCAGTCCCAGTCCCAGTCTCAATACCAGCACCAGTACAAGCTGCCCAGTCCTGTGTTTGGGTCGTCTGGGATGAATTGAAAAGGCTAAATTGTGCTTGCTAACACAGAGGCACCAACATTTGCGATTTTTCAACTCCTATGGCTATGTATTAAAACCTAAAACCTAGACTTTTTCAGCGTTTTCAACTAAAGCAGTGATCAAATCAACACAAGTGCGTTTCAGAACCAATTCACTGCAGGGGAAAGGACACAGGACGTGAAAAACGTGAGATGTGAGCTCAAGTTTCGGTATTGTCGGAAAATAGAAAATAATTGGGTGGGACAAGTGGGAGCTTTAACTTGGCTATTTTCTTACTATACATTGGAGAACGGTTAAAATCAAAAGTTGACCTAAAAGTACGGTATAATTCTTTTACTTCCTTTTCTACCCGATTAGCCATGTTGCCACCTCTGCTAACATGATACTAACATAATGAGCTAGTTAGCTAGTTCTTGCATAGGACTGTACGATCGTGTAACATATTGGGTTTGCACCTTGGATGAAAAAATAATCATCAGTGTTCCGTCCTCTCGTTGCACATAAAAGACACTAATTGAGTTTGTTTAGCGTCTTTATTTTTCCCGCTATGATTAAATGCGAGTTGAGTCAGTATTATGCTAGCAGGATGGCTTTGTGCTAGGCCTTATTTTGCTCAGTTTCATCAGTGTTTTCACCTGCGTGTGAAAAGATCTGTCTGTCATGTGCATAGATCTCGTCGCAGTGGATGAGCGTAGTGCAGCGGGTGGTGAGTTTTGGACCGAGTAGCTCGCTCTGTAGTTACAACGTACCTCACGACATTGTGAATTGTTTTCTGGTTAAACTCAGCTACGTTCCAAGTTAAAACTTTTGTTTTCTTGTTCTTGTTTCATTTGTACTCGCTGAGCAACCACAAATTAAAAAGAAATATCCTGGACATGTGATTTGCTTGCTGCTTGGTTACTGATTTGTCTACTCCTGAGCACTAAAAGAGGACAATGTCTTCATTTTGATGCTAGAAGCCCATCCAGATATTCAAATACAGGATATATTTAATACACCGCACTGCTGTCTCTTTTCCAGGACCACTGATAACCCTTAAGTTGAAAGATTTCCTCCATCATGGTAAGTTTTCTTATTCATGCTAAGCTTTAACCTCACTTTCCAATTTTTGTCTAATATCTTTTATTCAGCTCCAAATAAAGCGGAAAGATTTTATTCCAAAGGAATTTTATTTCTATTTGCCGTCGGTGTCACGCATCAAAGGTGGCTCAGAACATGCCGTCTGGATGCCTCTGACAGTTCTGACACTAAGTAGCAGAACCTCCTGAACCAACGAGCAGGTTTTAAAATACTTCGACTTCAATCGATTCACTTTGGACAACCGTGAAAGAGAAAGGGGCAGAGCTGCATTATAACAATCGGGAAGAAATATTTGGCTAGTATTTTGCGAAATGTAAAATGAAATGTGTTTCCTGTTGACAGACTGTAGAATGGATCGGGAAGGTTTCTTCACTTTGGTGGTGCACTGCTAGGTCTGGAAGGTTTCCTTATTAGCTTGTTGTATGTTCATGTATTTTATGCAGTCCAACAATGCAAAACTCATCCACTGTTATAGTATTGTTATTGATCATATTTCATCAGAATAACCTTTACATATACAGTATATTAAGACTAAGAAGAACTTATTAATAGCTAATATATATATATATATATACTTGGTATATACAATTTTATATATATTTCATATATTTTTAGAAATCTTCAAACAAATCAATATGCACATTTATATATCCCGATTCCATGTCCAGTTCTGATTTTATTGGTTCATTTTCTTGGTTATTCATAAGATTTGGATAAAATTTCACTGAAATGCAATCCAATCCAATGGAGCTATTATGAGCAAATATGTATGTAAACACTAATAAACTGAACAAAATCTGCAAAAAAACATAATACAGAGACTGGAAAAAAAAAAATAGGTAGCCTTAGGGTAAGCATGTATGTATGCTCTAAATAATAAATGCAAAATTATATGCATATGACGGGTTTTTTTTCCACACTGGCTCATAACTTTTCCGACACTTGTAGATACTCACATAGCTCAAAGTACAGCTGTGACATAGTGAGTGAATTTTACATGGCTGTACCTACTTTGAGGACTAAGACAAAAAAAAAAAAAAAAAGATTTGACACAAGGCAAAGTGTTAAAATGTTATTAGAACAACCAATAAACAAGAGGAAGATCACTACCAAAAATAATAAAGAAAAATCCTTATATCGTAAAAGTCATGTCTGTACAATGTCTAAAATGATCTAAATATATAAAATTCTTTTCGCGTTTGAAACGGAAATGACGTACGACCACAGAACATATTATACGTGCGTATGATCGGAAACAGCGTAACTAGCGCTTGCATTTTAACTAATCACTTCGTTTGTGGAGGCCGTTTTTATATCATTATATTCTTTACGAATTATCATTATTTGTGTGAGAGTTATTTTACTGATATTGAAAAGAAGTAAACACCTATTTGGTAAGTAATTGTTTAAGAAAACTTTGATCTAAATATATAAAATTCTTTTCGCGTTTGAAACGGAAATGACGTACGACCTCTGTGTGCTGAAAAATAAAATTGGTGATAATTAACAAACTCATTTTATAAATAATGCATTTTATCTTTTTCCCTTGCACTCAGTGAGCGAAGCCTCTGGGGAATCAGCTAGTAAATATATAAAATTATGCTTGAGAAAGTAACTTTTACAAAAGTGATATATGGATAGATGTGGAGAGATTTAAAAATGTCTGAACATCTACTTTTGGGGGAAACTAGAAGCAAGCAAACAAACAGACAAACAGACAAATAAATAAATAAATATAATCTATCTATCTATCTATCTATCTATCTATCTATCTATCTATCTATCTATCTATCTATCTATCTATCTATCTATCTCTATCGATAAGATTATATATACTAATTTTATAAACAGATAACTAAACAAACAAATTCTGATACTCATAAAAGGTATATTTGCCTATGAAATAACAGTATATAGAATTTCTCTAGCTATGAAATGATGCTCAACTCCAAAAAGCGATAATTAAAATAAATTCATCTTTCATCATGTTAACCTGATCACCATCATCATCATCATCATCATGATCATCATCATCATCATCATCATCATCACCTTTTTGACTTACCAAGACCTCTATACAGACTTTCCACTATTTATACCAATGTGGATAAAGGGAAGAAGTCAAAGCAGTGGATTTAACAGATCCCACAGAGGGCACAGTGCAAAAGTTTACGTTCCCAGATCAAGTGGAGGAGAAAGTGCCGGAGATAGGGCGAGAGAAAAACGAGTGCAGGGATGAAAGGATGAGCAGCGGAGCTGGCCGCATAGATTTACATCGGCAGAGAGGATTACAGACACCTACTTCCAGCTTAGGGGAGCCGTTTTGAAGTTTTGGCCTGGGAGGGAAGAGATCCTTTCGGCAGAGTCCTGTTTGATTCTGGTGGGAGTCCGTCACTAATCCTAGCCTCCACGCACGCACACACGCTTTCTCACCTTCTGCCTGATCCACTAACTCCTATCGGCAGTCCCAGGCCTGTTATCCACCCATCCTATCTTTCCTTGTTCTCATTCGTCAGAGAAAGCGAGCGAGGGGGTCTCTTCTCGTCTTCATTAATTTCCCTAAGCTGATTACTGAGTGTGCATTTACTGTTGTTGTTGTTCTTGCAGCTATCTGATTTGCCTAAGCTTTATTATTATTATTATTTTTTTTTTTTTCATCTGGTTTACACTTTAAAGCCCCTTCCATCCCACCGAGGGGATAAAGTGGACCTGCTGGCAGGGGCAGGGAACTTCTTTCTCTCAGGCACATACATGCATGCGGCTAGCCAGAACAGTGAAGAGAAGGGCACACCCTCAACACCCTCCCTCTCGTCTTTCCACAAATTTAGACATGCCAAAAAGCAGATAGGCCATGACGCCTGACAAGTGTGTTGATCAGCTAGGCTTAAGGGTTGAAAACCAGATAACAGCCTGCATCAACACATGCTCCGAGGGGTCACAATTCAACGACGAGGCCCCTGGAGCCATGCAGAATACGATGAAATGACAACACCGTACCCCGGCCAACGTCGGCTGCTGCCACTCCGAGAGCTACCAAGCAAGCTCTACGCTGAAAAATGAACCATCAAAACAATGCGGTCAGCTGGCAGGCCGTCCCGAGGCTCCTCTGGAAAATGACGGCTGTTTCATTCATTCAACTTCTCTGCCCCCCCCTTCCCTCTCACAGTGCAGAGCTGGATGGGGATTTGCCAGTGATGACCGACCAGGTGCCCGGAGGTCACTCTGTCTTTTCCCTGAAATGTCTCATTAGAGAAACGAACAGCGTGTGAGCCACGGCCAGCGGGGCGAGTTGGCATCACCGTGTTTCAACTGGACTCCCCTCACACACATCATTATCGGCTATCAGTGACAGTCAGACCGACATTACGCAATTAATCCTCCTTTTCATAGGCGGTGAAGAGAGAGTGATTTAGTGTGTTTGGCGTAAATGAGCTGTCATGCTCCATGGCCTGGTGTGCGATTTTTTTTTTTTTTTTTTTTTGTCCTGAAAGGACAGGAAACGAGGCCACAGATCAGGTAGAGGAGATGACTTTTGTTTTTGAACGTCATCAAATGAGCTCGTATATAGATTCATTTATTGGCATTGTCTGATTAAATTAATGTCTGTCAAATTTGACCGAATGCCACTATATATGACGATAGACGGGTTTCCATTGGTGTTTTGTACAGAATAGAAGCAATATTTAAAAAAAAAAAAATCAACAAAACACAATGGCAAATGGTCTGTATTTCCACCGAGTGATGTTTTGGGATTAAAGCTGGATTTTCTCCTCTTACAGCAGGGTTATCTTATGGGGTGATATTTTTACCGTTTCTAGTTGCACATTTGTCATGTCATGTGAGTAAAATATGAAAAAGGGCGGTGGTCATTTCAGTTTTATCGGCATTTCAAAATCGTCCGAAAAAACACCTCATGTGACATCATACCTTTTTTTTTTTGCGATATTTATGTGTTTTTTTATTTATTTTTTTTATTTTCCATTACTCAGTTTTTAGTTCACCATTTCAACTTGCACATTAAGCATGCACATGCAAATCCTACTAATGCTGTTACTCTACATGAAGGAAGTCTAGTCCAAATGAATCCACTGTAAAACATCTCAAATATCGTTAAAATATTTTTTCTACATCGAAACATTTGTGATGTGTTTAGCAATTCTGGCATTTGTTTGTTGACTGGCACGACGAGAGGTCGTCAAGGGGCATTATGGGTAACATAGGGAACACTGCATTCATGAAATGAAATGAACCTAGGATGTCTTTTAAGATCACACATTAAAGCTTTGCTTTTATCTCCCTTTAAGTATATTTTTTGCACTATTGCAATGCTGTAAGAACATTAGTACTAATTAATAAATGAGTATTTTTTTCTCTAATGGATTATTGTGTGAATAAACATTTTAATACCATTGTAAAACCGCCCTTTTTGAGAACATTATATGAAAAATATACAGCTTTTGTATCATTACACTCCAACACGAGAACCTGTTATTGCTTCCTACGTTCCTTACGTTAACTTTCTCTGTAAGATAGCAATGCAGTGGTGTCGAGAGGCCGTCCACCGCACTTCCTATAAAATATCTATTATATATAATGCCGTAGATTCAGGCAGAATTTATCATTTAGAATTAGCCATTTAAGATAAATAGTACGTTTTAGGTAAGGAATAATCAACCATAGGGCGATGTAGGGCGATGTGATGTGGCCCAATGTATGAGAGCACTCTGAAGAGGTTTACAATAGCAGATTATTTAAAATAATAATTAGCCATACTTTTTACACATTTATAATTATATTTAATGTTGCGGAGCATCCAGGAACAACTTTATATTCCATTATAACCAGTCATTTATAACCCATAGTCTGCACAGTAGATAACCTTCATTATTGTTTCTTCATTCAGCTTGGTCATCAGCAGTGCGTGCCATGAGAACCATCAGGACACACCATACTGTTATCTGGGCACAGATCAGAGAGAGGGGGAGAGAGGGAGAGAGAGAGAGAGAGAGAGAGACAGAGAGAGAGAGAGAGAGAGAGAGAGAGAGAGAGAGAGAGAGAGAGAGAGAGAGAGGCCTCCTCTGGACATCAGCCATGGTGAGCAGAGGGAAAAGCTACTGAGAGAAGTCCACTAATGGGCAAGCTTATGACATGTCCAGTCCAGAATGGATGAAATATGGAGGGCATTTCTGCTCTAAAAGGTCAGGCTGTTTGTTTTCACAAGGCCTCACATCAGCTATGAAATATGTTACACATGTTAAAATGAATACAACATTATTATTATTATTATTATTATTATTATTATTATTATTATTATTATTATTATTATTATTATTGATATAAAATGTAGAATGTTTACTCAATTAAAAGCAGCTGTTTTAATCATAAATGTAAATATGATGTAGGAATTTCAGGGTATCTATTAGCAGAAATGTAGTAAATGTTCCATAAAATGTTTATGGAATTCATAAGTATGTGTTTATTAGTGTATTAGGTATTAGGGATATATATATATATATATATATATATATATATATATATATATATATATGCACT
>JAQMCW010000023.1:4601558-4609109 GCA_030068335.1 Chrysichthys cranchii
AGAGAGAGAGAGAGAGCAGATGTAGCTGAGAAATTTGTACTGGATTTGTTATTTATTTAAAGAACAAGTGGATTGCGTCATGTGCCAAGTGTGGCTTGTTTTCTGAGTAGGCAAAGGAGTAAGAATGGTGCCATTTGCCTAATTTTTGTCTAAACCTTTTCATTGGAGAAGCTGGAGTGGAGTGGCCGGACCCCCCCCCCCTTCCACTGGAGCACGCTGGGAAAACCGCCTCCCCCCTTTTTTTTATTTAATCATCCGATCCCACTGAGGAAGCGCTTAATTAATTATGGAGGCTAAAAATGCAGGCCAGCTGTTCCTCTCCTCTCCGAACTGCTTCCGCAAGGTGTGTGTGTGTGTGTGTGTGTGTGTGTGTGTGTGTGAGTGACGCGGCCACGGGGCCTCATTTTCACAAATTAGCTCCATTTTCTCCTTCAAAAAAAATCAAATAGCTGTCAGGGCTCGGCTGACGTGGAGCCTTTCGTTGGCTATTAAAGACTTCACAGTGTGTGTGTGTGTGTGTGTGTGTGTGTGTGTGTGTGTGTGTCGATGAGAAGCAAAAATCCCCACAAAAACAGGACTATGTAACAGGGTTGACCTTGTGAGGACATTTGGCTGGTCCCCACTAAGAGATTGTATTAATTCTTTTGGTTGTTTTTCAACCCAAAGAAACTGGAGCTTAAAAAAAAATAGATAGATAGATAGATAGATAGATAGATAGATAGATAGATAGATAGATAGATAGATAGATAGATAAATAAATAAAGGTTTTCTCTTGGTCACTGAGGTAAATGTCATGGTTAGATTCAAGTGTAGCACAGTGTCTGTACAGTTACATGCATATATAATGTCAGTGAGGGGTACTGACAAGGATAGTATGAGCAGTGTGTGTGTGTGTGTGTGTGTGTGTGTGTGTTGATGAGAGCCAAATATCCCCCAAAAAGCAGGACTATGTAATAGGGTTGACCTGGTGAGGACATTTGGTTGGTCCCCACTAAGATTTTATTTATTATTTTGGCTGGTTTTAAACCCATGGAAACTGGAGCTTAAAACAAACTAAAGGTTTTCTGTTGGTCACTGAGGTAAATGTCATGGTTAGATTCAAGTGTAGCACAGTGTCTGTTCAGTTACCTGCATTTATAATATCAGTGAGGGGTACTGACAAGGATAGTACGAGCAGTGTGTGTGTGTGTGTGTGTGTGAATGTGTTGGGCAGCACATAAACCATTCAGGTTTGAAGCATGTCCAAAATAGGCAGGGACACAATGTAAACGTGCTCAGATTTAACCGACAGCTCATGATTTACTGCTGTTTTTCTCCCTCTGCAGCCCCGAACTTCAGCCACTGTTTTTCTATGCTTTCCTCCAGGGAGAGATTACACTCGCCTCATTCGGCCGGCCGGCGGGCCGAGAGAAACATACACTCTCCGAAAAAAACAGTACTAAACTGTACCTTCCCTTGTCATTGGGGTGGTACTCTCAGTTTCTCAGTCTAGGGTACTTGTTTTATGTGTCTTTCACAGGGAAACATGGATAGAGCGTACCATTACTTATGATTCAAGGTACCTAACTGGAGTGTGATTAAAGCTTTTCTCTAAAAAGCTACACTGTAAGCTGCGTTCTAGGTCCAGTCATTCATGGTAAAGGTAGAAAAGGTGTCCGCTTGATTGCGGGGACAGAAAGGTAAGATTTAGGAGTGTACGTTCACAGGGATATCAACTCATATTTACTGATTTTTGAAAAAAAAACCAAAAACTGATGAGCAACCTTCTTTGGGGGAGACTTACACTGAACTGGGTCAGGGCGTGTTCGCTAATAATAATCATAATAAAATTAGAATGAGGAAATCAATCAGGTGTCTGGTTTTGTTGTTTTGTTTTTTTTTTAAACACACTGACACCCTTGTGTATTGATTAGTACATTTTTTTTAAAGTTAAAGTCACATAAATCAATAAAGCCTACATAAATGGTACAGATTTCATTTTTTTTCCTTTTCTCCCCCCTTTCTGAAAGACTAGATTTTTTTTGGATTTTTTTTTTTTTTTTTTTCAGTTTTTACTGCTTTTACATTTAGGTGAGAATTCCAGGAAATGTTTCCACAGATTCCTTGGGGATCATTAAAATTAAAACCACACACACACACACACACACACACACACACACACACACACACACACACACGCACACACATATCTGTAGAATTTATTACTGTAAAACACATGCTCCCCCCCCTTCTCACACAGATACAATTACACTTGCCTCAATTATTCTCTTCTGGTTGTGTCACACAGATATAGCTACACTCATGTAATTATAAAAGCTTTTCAGATTAAGACAAATACAAGGTACGAAAAAAAAAAAAAACTCAAAAAACCACAGAAAGAGTTTTCAATATGTCGACACATTCACTGTCTGTCCTTGGAGCCCCAAGGCAGCACTTAGGCGAGATAAGCAGGCCCTATTATTCCTCTCTTTAATGGTTCTGATGAAGATTGATGAACTGTTTTCTTTACAGGGACTTCAGAGGGTCCATACTATGGAGGGAGGGAGAGAAAAGAGAGAGAGAGATGGAGATAGAGAGGCACTGAAGGAATGGAAAGGAGGTCTACACGTTTGCCTGCGTGTTTATTTACCTTTGGCCTTTTTTTAAATGAGCCTTTTCAAGCAGACATCTGTTCCACATTAAGATGCTGATATTTAACGTAATGATGCGCTCACTTGGTAAGCTGGAGGTAAAGAGAAAGAGAGAGACAACCATGATTGGCCTCCCACCTGGAGGTCACATCGAAGAGTGCAGTGCTCCTGTCTAATTTCTCATCCATATTTTTTTCCTGTTTGACCAGTTATTCTTTTTTCCTTTCCTTTTTTTTCACTGGAGTGTTTTTGCCTCACTCAGGCTGATGGATGCAAATGTGAGCGCTGTAATTGGATCAGCTCCCCAGATACAGATAAACGGCTGCTGCTTTGCTGGGGTTATTTTAAGCTGTGCGCATGTGTGTGTGTGTGTGTGTGTACAGAGAGCACTAATGAGAGGGTAGAAGAGACGTGCTATATACACTCACATTGGACCATGGCTAACACACACACACATACATAAGAATGAAGGATTTCCCAGAATATGTGTACATCACCACTATGTTCATTAAACAATGTAACTATGTGCTGGTTGGAACTGGTCGACCAATCAAAAGCCAATAAATAAATAAATAAATAAACAAACAAGCAAACAAACTAAACCCAAAGTTCTTGTATCAGATGTTACACTGAAGAAATAACAAGGTGCGGACAGTGGACATTGCTGCCATCGTGGAAAATAATTAAGGAAATAAACAAACACTGGGGGAACGTTATTATGTTGCTAATGTATAATGTAGTTTTAAAGGATAAATGCTTTTCATTTTTGACCCATTTTTAATTTTTCTTTTTTTTAAATAAAAAAAAAAATCAATGAAATATTTCTGTGGCCTGTTCTTCTTCTTCTTCTTCTTCTTCTTCTTCTTCTTTAATGTAAAGCTACTCTTTTCCAATCTTCACCTGTCCCTTTTCAGCGAACCTGTGCCCACCGTAGCCTCAGATTCCTCTTCTGGGGGCCAGGAGTGAAACCCGACATGGTCTTCTTCTGTTGCGGTCCATCCACCTCAAGCTTCAATTTGTTATGCATTCTGAATTGCTTTTCTGCTCAGTGTGGTTGTAACGAGTAGTTATTTGAGTTACCGTAGCCTTCCTATCAACTCAAATCAGCCTGGTCATTCACCCCTGACCTCCATCATTATTTCATCAACACTCATTTCTACCTGCAGAAAGACCTCTCACTGGGTGGATTTTTGTTTTTCGCCCCATTCTGGGTAAACCCTGGAGCCTGTTGCGTGAAACTCCCAAATCATCAGCAGTTTCTGAAATAGAAAAAGACTTCAATCAGTCACTTAGATCATATTTCTCCATTCTGATGGTTGATGTGAAAATGAACTGAAGATCTTAACCTGTATCTGCATGATTGTTTTATTATTATTATTATTATTATTATTATTATTATTATTATTATTATTATTATTATTATTAGTGTACTGCCGCAGCATCATTGGCAGATTGATAAACAGCATGAATAACATCAGTGGAATTAAAAAAAAAAGTTTTTAAAAGACACTATATACCTATTTGTATTTCAGCCTAAGATAGCTGGCTAACTGGCTAGCTCAGTTCTTAGCGGCGGGCTTCACAGCCGAGTGCAACAAGCTAATCTCATCAGCGAGATGTTTTCTGACAGACAAAACACCAACTGTGGCCTCCCCTCATGAAGGTACAGAGGAGATGCGAACCTGCTGCCACGAGTTCAACGTGCTAATACCTGCTACACCACGTCTTGGGCTTAATCGATTGACCTCATTTTCAATAACTGGGGGAATTTCCAGCCCGGTGCTTAATTCCCTGGCTGTGTACGAGGCAGCCGCCCGAGCTGGAGAGCGTCTAGCGTGCTGTGTGCTCACCTGAGCAGCAAACGCACAAGCAAGAAGAACACAGCCACAGATTTCACACACATGCCCATGTGCTTAGCTAGCATCCATCCTGATTAGCATGCACAAAACAAAACTACAAGCAGTCTACATTGGGTCGGTTCCAGGTTGAACCATTAGGCACATAAAAGGAAATAAAAAAATCCGTTCACATCCGGATTGACCGTGTCTCTGTGATAGGGACCTTTTGGCTCCTCGTGAAAGAACTGGAAAAAAAAGGAAAGATGAAAAAAAAAAGAAAAAGACCAGCCGCTGATGTTTGTAAGGGACGATTGTTTAAAGCAAAACGCACATCATCCCACTCGCTCAGTGTTTTCTTTTTTAATCCTTTTTATATTCTCAAGCTCAAGTCAGACCTGTCTTCTTCTACAGATCTGATTTATTAGCTTGTCAAAGGAAGAATTGTTGGAGAAGGCAATCAAAAAGCACTTACTGAGCCCTGGCAAAAAAAAAAAAAAAAAAAAAAAAATTACCGCCTTTTTCACTGGTTAATTTGTGCTACTCCCGTGGAGGGGGCTGGCAAAGTGTTTGATGAGGCATAAAATGATGATAAATGAATTTATTGCCCTGCTGCTCATCAAACGGTCGTAGCATATACTCTTTTTTCTGGCCACAAGCAACACTGATCTCGTCAGTCTCTGGCTGAGACCGGGCACCGAGGTATTTCCAGTCTCGGCAAAACTTACCAAGGGTCAGAATGAATACAACTGGGCCAGTGCCAGTGGATGGAGGAGGAGGACGAGGAGGAGGAGGAGGAGGTGGTTATGGGGGACTGGGACAGGACAGAACAGGACAAAGGACAGTTTAATAGGTTAAACTGGATACAGGAGTAAAGTCGTCGCTTCAAGGGACACATGCGCTTGTCTTTCAGCTTCTGATCAACGTGTGGGAAAAGGCTGGAGTAACCAGATAACCCTCCCTCCCTTTCTCTTTCTCTCTCTTTCTTTCTTTTTTTTTTTGACTCTCTCAGGAAAGCAGGGTGGGGGGAGCTCCCGGCTAACAATATATCTGCCAATGAATTAATTAGAAAACAACACAAACACACACCAGTGAAGAAACAAGTGCCATGTTGTCAGATGAGTGGCGAGCGAAGAAATATTCCATTATGGCACTTACACAAGTGCCCGCTCTCATTCCCAACCATGATTAACGATCGGCGAAGGGGAGGGTGAGGGTACCGAAGCGGTCGCCATGGGGTCAGAAGCAGTTCTGCATATTTGCTAAATAAGCTCTCGGCCCTGACTGCTTCTCCCACAAATCAGAGCTGTGGCAATTCTGCTCCACATTGTTTAGACGTTTACACTTGATTGCTCCATCTCTCCCTCTCTCTCTCTCTCTCTCTCTCTCTCTCTCGCTGTGTGTTTGTGTGTCATTGTAATTGTAGATGATTAAATCCTCACATATTCGTCTGTCTGTGTCGGTAAGAGAAAAAATGCATTGTTGTACATTTTTCGATGCTGGACTGCCACCTCTGCACTCTCTCTCTCTCTCGCACCCTCTTTCTCTCTTTCCGTTCCCTCCATCATTAGGTTAGTCCTCGAAATACTTCAAAGCCCTACTTATTTTTGCACAGTAAATCCATGAAAGCAATTACATACAGACTCAGTATGGGGTGTAGAATCATAAGGGCTGCAGCATTAGATAATGAGCCGTCTGTGCGCTGTAAGAGTGTTACAAAGTACAGTCGCTGCCACAAAGTTTTCCTCAAACTGGCACAGCAAGTCGAACAACGCTGGGGCCGAGAAGCGATCGGGGGCTTGTCAGAAAACATGGCAAGATTCTTTCATGTCCTAGGCGATAGTTGTACGTTAAATGTTTCAAACTTTTTTACTTTAAAAAAGAAAAGAAAAAAAAAATCTCGATTCTATGCGCCTTCTATCAGGAGGCCTTATGGGTGGAGCAACAGACCGCAATACGCACGTTCCCCCGTGATGGAAAGAACGAACTTTTGTCAGACAAACAAATGAAAAACGTTAACATTCAACAGAGCCCGGCGTTCCCGTCATTCTCCCACCCATTGACAGGAAGCTAATCGAGGGAATCAGAATATGCAGATAATCTGCGATAAATTTTTCATGAACGCATTTCGGCGTAATCTCAACGAAGAGGCTGCGACGGGAGAGATGAAAGTGGTTATTAAACAAAAGATTGAATCATCAGACTGAGAAACGGGGCTCGAAACGATCTTTCCAAATCAGCGTTTTGCTTGACAATGCATTTCAATTTTCCGAACTGCATAAACATGGAGGGTTTTTATGGAGGGCTGTGAAGAGGTCCTTTGCTAGGCTCTGTCAAAGCCAACAGCCAACAGCTCACATGCTACAATCCAGTCCAGGTCACACATGCGACGTTGTGTTGTGAAGGTAAAAAATGAGGAAGTGACCGACTGTCTAGTGCTTTAATGATGGATCAGGCATTTCATGCTTACAGGAATTCAGAGTATGTGGATATCTTTAATTAAACAGTGTGTCTGGTAATATTTAAGAATATTATCAGCTGAAGCATTATCCAGAAAACACACACACACACACACACACACACACACACACACACACACGCACGCATCTCAAAAAAGAGACAGAGATAGAGAGAGAGAGAGAGAGAGAGAGAGAGAGAGAGAGAGAGAGAGCATATCAATTCAACATTCCTTTTAGTAATCTAAGCATTTCTTCTTTACCTAAATAATAAATGATAAAGCGTTAAATCCACAAAAGAACCAAAGGTGAAACCTGACTCAGATTCAAACTGATTTGCTATTTAAACAGAACAACATGTTCTTGCACTTGCAAATTCTTCACAGTTCCATGAAGGCCAGTCTTATGAAAAGCTATTAAGGTTAAAGTTGAGATTAGGGGTGGGGTCAGTGTTCAGACCTTGTCTTTTACCTTTATATCGATGTTGTACTGATATTGTGTACGCTTCTGGCCACAAGCTTCAGAATCCTAAAGGTTACATATTCTCACTTCTCTTCGTCTGCCGAGCCTCACGTGATCATAACTTCTCTCTCTCACTCACTGCGGGATTGTGGCTCACTCGTATAGTCA
>JAQMCW010000023.1:4671129-4681145 GCA_030068335.1 Chrysichthys cranchii
ATAGATAGATAGATAGATAGATAGATAGATAGATAGATAGATAGATAAAAAATAATTATCTGTTTGAAACCCTGATTTTGTCTTATTTTGGTATGTATTTGGTATGGATATATTACTGGACAAACCTACACAGTCTGTGTATTTGCTTCCTATGTAAATCCCTGTCTTTTTCCCCACTTTCTTGTTACTAGTTGACTCATTGTATGATCACGGTAATGATGAGCTGGAAAACAGTAAGAGCTAAGGTTACCAAGGGGCCTTCAGGGCCAAAGGTTGACTTGCAGGGGACTCGGAGGGAGGAGAGCCCAAATTAAGAGGGAGTCCTTGGGGAGAAGAGAATGGGCGGCCCCTTCTTGAGCTCCATCCTCGATTCAGCCCATTGCCTAGCATGGCTTCTAAACTCCCCCCAGCACCTCCTCCCAAACCCCACCGTGCTGAAACTTCTTTTTCAGTCTATCACTTTGTTAATGAGCCCCCATGTGGCTTCCAGCATTTAAACTCTTCCTGAAATCATCAGGTGCAAGCGTGTCGAGAGAATACTCCAAGGATGGTTATTGTGGGGAAAGAGATTAAAGAAGCAACAAAATTAGCATTTTTAATGTCTGTTTTACCAACATTCACCAAACTCTGTGTTGCCCCAGTTTTGCAATGAGGCATGGTTATGGTTGTGGCTCTTATTATATTTTATTTTGTCTTCTTTTATTTTAGAATTAATACATCACAAACGAATATATTCATAAATAAAAAAAGCTACTTAATCATGACAAACTTAATTATTTGTTTGATTGTTTGTTTGTTTGTTTTGTACTTTTTTTTGCCAGCGCTTGCATATTCATTCATTCATTCATTCATTCATTTTTACAATAAGACCTGGTTTTGATCAACGTCCTTAGATTTTATTAAATAAGTAAACAAACAAAGATATGTTTAACATCTTCTCATGTAAGCATTCATACAAAGAAACAAACAACTTTTTCTTTTGTTATACAACATTTATTTATTTATCTCTTTATCTAATTATCTATCTATTTTCACCATCACTCAAATATTATTTCCCGAGTTTTACAGTGAGGATTAGTATTTTGTTTTATTTATTTATTTAATAATTTATTTACTTATTACCCTTCTTTCTCTTTCTGGGTCTTAAAAGAGCTAAGAAATAAAATACCCCCATTGCACTATATTTAACACCCCACCCCCTATCAAAAAAAAAAAGACTGTATAAAATCATTGTCAGAGGGTACAGCAACCAGTCTAAGATGTAAATTTCAGTCCACAGCTATGCCAGGCACGCTGCCACCCAAAGCCCTAGGTGCTACTCGGAGCCAGCCTTTGCCCAACAGCAAAGCCTGTCCCTCCCAAGCTCCAAATCAATCAGCGATGAGACCATTACAATATGAACTATAGAATGGCAGGCATTTATTCAGGCTGGGACTCAATTATATTCCTGGAAGAGGTCTGAGGAATCACTATTCATAATACCCACTGCCACAGCCATACAAATAACAGGGAATGAACAGGGACAAACAAAATCCCCAGACAGTGAGTCAGAATAAGCTTCAATTAGCAACCTAAACCCATGATCAGCCACCTACTGACCACAACCTACGAAGCCCTTACTGTCCTGTTATGCCATTCCACAAGTCAGACAGGGTGGACTGGGTGTTGGACAGAAAAGCATTAACCGAAGGCACGTGTCTGCCTGTGTGTCATACGAGACCACCAATTAAAATCACTTATTGATGGAATAATATCCAGTTTCTTAATGGCAGAACACAAAGGGCTTTAAGAGGATTAGCTTGGGTGTAACTCAATCTCGTTCTCTCAGGCACAAATCTCTGCGTGATCTTTTCTGGAGTCCAGCTGTATCTTAAAGGCCTGTTTTAGAAGAAGAGTGCGCTAGGAAGACAGGAATAGAAGACTCAAAAACCGAGTTCACCGCAAGGGCTCTGGATTACACTAAGGAGTCTATACGCCACTCTCTGGACCCTGAGCAACTCATCATGTTAAAGCATGTATTATTCAATTGTATGAATTAGAACATTTGAATTTATGAAAAATAAATGAAAAACCCATACCCAAATGCTCAGTCAGCTTCAGTGACATTCGTGTGAGTGTCCCTATAAGTCAGACAAGTGCTAAATAGATTAGCATTAATATGATTCACATGCTAATGGCAAAACTGGAACACGCGCGCAGATGTTTCCATGATATCTTGGACTCTTTGCACTGTTCCCCTAACAACCCATTGTCGGGACACTCGCTCAGACAAAGAGCCTGTCTGATTGGACTATTTTTACAGGCTTCAGATTTTAGGAACACATGTCCCATCGCTAACTAATCTCACATATCTCGGTCTTCACCCCCTTTGTTTCGCATTTCAGGGGCCAAAGCGAAAATACTTTAAAGCTCCAGACAAATCATAAAACATATTAAGACTAACTCAAAGGTTAAGTGCCGACAATGCCTCTGAGATCACCATGGCTTTTAAAAAGAGGGAAGGATCAAAAGCTAAACAGGCTATAAAATGACATCATCAGGATTTCTAGAGTGACTTGTCTCAGGCTCAATGATTGCTGATTCTTTTTCACAGGTCTTGTGTAGTCAAAGCTCCCCGCTGTTCCAGACGACCGACTATAGCCAGCTTGTGGCTAGCCAAGACTGCTAACCAGCTGGCCAAGTATCCGCAAAAGCCTGAGTGACAGGATAAGTCCAGAGGCTCCTGCTGCCTTTCTGCTACTTGTGGCTACACATTACCCAAGGAGCTCACATTAATTGCCCCATTTGGCCGGTCGTTTTTAGCAACAACCTCCACCACAGAAAGACTGGAACAAGACGATCCAAAACCCCAAATGGCTCTATCTAAGTTTAAGCTGGCAAAGAAAAGTGTACTTTTCCCACAGGGCTCCTGTTTGGGTCGCCAAGCTACATGCATATACACAATGGCCGGTTTTTAAAGGACTGCGCTGTGGATCTTTTGCTACATTTGATCTGACCTGAACATGGAGCAAAGTGCAGAAAAGCGCATTGTCAGGTTGTTGTGGCAAGTGGTTTGGAGGCATGATTTAACACAGATCCTGCATGAAACAATCACTTACTGCCATCAGATGGAAAGATCGAGGAGGAGCTATGCCATGCAGCTGGCTTGTTTAACTTGGGCCAATGAATAAACAGATATTTGTTAGGAATTGGATGCAGTCCAGAAACTGTTTTAAGAAATAAGCGAAATTGTGGTCATTTTGTCATTCGGCATGCTTTTTAGTCAAATGTGTTATGGGCACCGTTCTCAAGCTTAAGGTTTTACACTGTCTTCTGTGAAATGAAAAAGCTATTCCAAGTCTTGCAAAAGTGGCCACTCCAAAAACAAACAGCTCCCCTTTTTCTTCCCGTTTTTTTTTTTTTTCCCTTTTACAGCATCTTGGCAGTCCATCACTGGCAATAAAACCCCTCTATGATTTCAGGGCGCTGGTAAAAATGCCAGCTTGGCTTGGACCCATCTGGATATGGACCGGTGGGTGTCTGCTTCTCTGGGTCCAGGGGTAATGGAGCCTGCTGATGGTTGAGACATGGTCACACTTCCGTGGGTTATGAATATGAAAGCTTTCACTGTGTCATCCTGCCATGTTACCAAGAAGAGCCTTGGACTGTGGGAATGCAGAGCTTATGCTTTGTGCCAGGACAAGCAAAGGATTCTCAACAGCTGGGGCACTGCTGCTGGAACCTGGCTGGACAAGAACAAGAACGACAAACATGAAGCACAGCATGCAGGATGGGGAAGACTGGGTTGTAGGTTGTGCCATGATGAGAAAGGAAGCTTGAAACAGAGATACTTCAGATTTGGACTATAGTGAGCAAATTATGTAGGCATGCTAAAAGAGGTTTAACAAAATTCTGAAAAGTGCATGTTTTTGAGGTCAGCCAACATTGTACTGTTTGTAGTTTCCTGGCAGCCTTTTACCTATTTCAGGACTACTCCAAATGGTCATATACTGTATACATGAAAAAAAAAAAAAAGGATCAAGTCTGGGACCAGTTAAGTATTTGAACTAGACCAAGAAGAATGCATAAACATAGATCATGTTCTGTTGGTCATAGAAACGTTGCCTCAAAGCAGAAGTTAGATCACATAACGCCTGGACCATGAATAAATCTTGCCTATTGGCTGCTTACAATATCCCAAATACTTGATTGAAATCGCAGGCAATGTAACTTATGAGATCTAATGAGAAATCTATACGAGTTCAAACATGCAAAGGTGATGGCGAACCGAATGAGCATCTGCTATCTATTGTTCACTTAGTTATCCACAAGTTTGTGAATCTTGAAAGTTGCAACCTTACTGGCATTTCTCTTTCATGTGTTTCCATTTCTCTGGTTGCCAGTGCAAACTTTTGAACAAAGCTTTAAGCCTTTCAAAGTAAGATAAAGCTACCCGGGGGAAAGAGTTTATGGCATCTTGTATTTAAAGACCCGCCACCCAATAGTTTTGCTTGAAGCTGTTAGTCACAAGTAAATGGGATATTTTTTGTGTTTGCAGACAGTATCTGGGAATATCTGATTGGTCAACTGCCATGTTGGTCCTTGGCACATTTAGACCCCACCTGTATGTACTGTATATGTTTTTTTTTTGTTTGTTTGTTTGTTTGTTTTTTTTAATGTTGCATATCTGGTGCCTCCTCACAGTAATAATAATAATAATAATAATAATAATAATACAACAAGGAAAAATTAAATTACAATATTTTCAAATAAGAACTTAAGACCGTAATGTAACAACCAGGTTGTCCCATTATGTGCCTAACACATACAAAACCCCAATGGACACGCATAGGCTGACACTCATGTCTACGTTGTTAAATTATCCTTTTTTTTTTTTTCACTCACAAAAACAACGTTCACTTTGAAGGCATTTTCAAAAAACGCAATCTTTTCAAAAATATCCATGTACGTGTAGCTGGGCCTTAGTGAGAAAAGAAAAAAAAGAATCCGATTTTCTCATAAAATTAACCTTTCATACAAATGATGTTGTTTGTATCGTCACAAATTACAAATGTTTAACCATGTTGCCTCACAGTTTATACAGTGATCTACAATGCACAAGAATGCCCGTTTTACTTCCTGTGTTTATAAGATCATGAGAGACATATGGCCATTTTCAGACCAAAGTTCTGGACACGATCCAAGATTCTAGTTTCAATGACTTCACTGTCATCTTAACCACCCTTTCTACTCTCGTTCGCTTTAACTGCTGTTTGGGTGAAGGCGCCTAGGCTGGAGCCATATTAGCGTTTAGCATTAATGCTAAAGCCGCGAGGCTGCCAGCTGTGCCGCAATGCCATGCCACTGAAGCCAAATGTGGTGTGTGGACAAAAAGGGGTACAAGGGTGAATATGTGTGTATGTGCTGTATAAGGGGTGTCTGGGGGGAGATAATCAACAGGCACTCCCCCACCCCCCGGGGGGTGGGGGTGGGGGGGCTCAGCAAGCCATCACTGCCCTCTAGTGCTGAGGAGGAGAAAGGCATTGAGGAAAAGAGGGCAGAGCAGATGTGGAACCACAGCCTCTCAGAGTTAAACAGATAATTGGCCTTATTGATGTATAAAAGATATCCCACTGAGCCTTCCGAATCTCCATTAGTGAAGGAACATCTAAATTGTTCATGAGCTGCTTCTGAATATAGAAATGGAAAGAAAAAAAAGAAAGAAAAGAAGATTAATAAGACCTTTATCAATCCATCTTGCTCTCTGTGATTGTGTGGGTTGGGTTTTTGTCAACAATTTAAATGCTTCTGGGATTCATTAAGCTAAATTAAACCTGGATAAAAAAGAAACTTGTGAATAAAGTGAGATTAATCAACACACACACACACACACACACACACACACACACACACACACACACACACACACACACACGCAAATCCATTCCCCATCCCAACTACACAACTTATATATATATTACATACACACACATGCAATACTCTAAGTAATGGCCTACACTACCTTTTCAACAAAGTCTCATGTGTGTGTTCTGTGTTGTTTTATTAATCAGAAAGTCTAATGCCTTTTGATTTTTCTATGATTGAAGTTCTATTACAGTGGAGACTGACACATACTTTGTACACTTGTGTCTACACCATATACAACACACACACACACACACACACACACACACACACACACACACACAAAAACAAACATGTACTTTCCATTTATCCAATAATGAAAAGTCAGTGGCGAGGCTGATTAATGGGATGACACTTCCAGTGCTAAAATAATCATGGATGCCCGTCCGGAGGCTTCTTTTATTTTCAGCATTCAGTTCTCAATCTCTCTCAATCGCAAAATCTCCTAGGTTCTACCATCTTTGATCAAAATGAATGCTCACTCTATTTCCATCCTGGTTTTAAACTTTAAAACCTCAATACGCTGGCGATAAAACTTCAGAAATCTTCTATTTCTCAGACTGATCATAAAACACTCAAAATATACTGCATAATAAAAAAATAAAAAATAAAAAAAACACGTCGGGAGAAGAAAAAAAAAATCATGCATGGGTTTTTCAGGTTAAAAAAAGCCATCTTTAAAATTACATCCAACTCTTGAGTTCACAGACGTGTGTATACGTTTATATATTTATATTCAAATCCAAGGCACATAATTATTCATGGAGTGAAGGCAGCTGAAGCGTTGATGGGTGCTATCAGGAAGGAATGACACCCTGTTAAGTTAGAAATTCTCTTTGTGTTAGCGCGGCTTCTCTAGTTAATCTTGCACCTTGCTTGATCTGCAATGTTGTAATTGGGATGCGCGGTGAAACGGCTTGTCTTATCGAGCTCGGCGGCAGAACAATGAAAGAAATGAACATCACACCGTTAGCTTTCTAATCAATTCTGTGTGAGCACGTTCAGAAGCAGGGTTGTACTTTTTAATGAGGACAGGGTTTTTTTTTCCTTTTTTTTTTTTTTTAGTAGCGCTGTATTTCTGAAGCAGTGAGGATTACAGTGCCAATTAAGTAAACTTTCACTTGAGCTGAAGAGATCTCTTTACTTTGGTTTCAGAGTCACTTGTTTGCTGTGTTAAAGAGTTTACACGGGCGTAATCAGTAATCAGTCAAATAATTAGATGCCTATCTGTATATGGATATAAATCTGAAGTGGGCGTGGCTCTGAAAGTCTGAAAGTCATCTCCATCTCTCGAGTTTTATAATAATAATTTTTAATAAGAGTTTTTAATAATTCCTTTTAAATAGAGAGATGCGTGGGGCAGTTTTTAAACCTACTCGTGCACCTGTTATTTTTCTTTGAGCCTGGAAACGACGTTTTCTTACAAATTTATTTGCTTGTATTGTTCATCCCCAAACCAGTATCCGAATTTAAACCAACACAACCCTGACCAGGCAGTTACCAAGGAGGAATATCCTCCTGAGACCCAAAGTCTAACGTTGTGTGCCTCGTCCTTTCTCCTGACTGTTTGTTTCATAGTAACTGATAACTACTGAACTGGATCATTGTCTTCAAACAGGAAGAAGTTTGACAAAAGAGTAATACCCAATAGTCCTCATACATATGGATTGTACAAGGAAATACACCCAGTGTGGTTGGGTGAAAGTGTTATGTCCTCATATGTGGGGGACAGTGGGGTCTGTCTGGGGAGGGAAAAAAAACCCAAAACAAAACAAACAAACAAAAAAAACCCCAAAAACCCACATAGCTCAAAACTTTTCTTGTGTTCTCATAAGATCCCAATCATGATCCCAAACAAATGCTCTAGGAACAAATAGTGCACCTTCTACTCGTATCTATATTCATACCTGGTATCTGTTTAGAACATCTTATTCCGAATAATGTATTCATATTTGGTCATATCCCTAATATCTTGACAACGTGTACAAATAACATGGATCTGGGTGGCACGTGGCTCGACGAAAAGGAATATAGATAGATTAGGTACATTTCTATTGGGTCATGTGGGCTTACGAGTTGCAAGTCACATGACAGAGTGATCTCCCATGTCATGACCCCTTTGCATAAACAGTCCGATGATGAGGCCGATCAGTTGTCGCGGTGACCTTGCAGTCACCGCAGTAACCCAGCACCCAAGTGGCAAACAGACTCGACCCTATGCCCTGCATTCTGCCAGGTACTCTGGCACATCCTAATGCATCCGAATGTATTCTCCAAACTTTAACAGGGTCATGGCAATACTTGAATTTATTTCACTTATGTTCTTTTATTTACCGCGCACCCCTGAGTGGAACAAAAGCAAGTGGCGCGTAAAAGTGTCGTAGACAAGATTGCACATCTTTTGAAACCTAGCGAGCATAAGGATCCTGACTCCATCTGTTTTCCAGCCTCTGTTTTGGTGCTCGCTCCCGTATTTTGCAGTGTTTTTGATAATTTAAAGTGACTGTGAGAAGAGTGAGGGGTGGATGTCATAGCACTTCTCTCAACTACCTATATTTACTGCTGAAAGTGAATTCTTGATGAGGCCGGTGATATCAAAGGCTACGGGATCAAAGCGGCTCTAATAAGCTACCCACTGTTCTTAAAAACCTGGACTTTTTTGTTTTTTTACGGCACCGTGCCTCTGTGCTGCCTCAGGTTTCTTCACCAGAGTCGAGCAAAAAGGGGGGAGACGGTGAAAGCAAACATCTGTAGTCACATTGTCATCCTCTAGTCTTTAATTTGTTCCTCTGTATAGCTTTGTAGAGGCAAATGTCCCAGTGCAGGCTGTTGGCTGTTGCTTTTTGGCTGCCGCTGTTTTTTTAGCCCCAAATGAAACGGGCTTGTCATTTCTAAAATGCACACCTGATGCTCCTCGCTCTGCATGTGCTCTGGCAGCTGTTAGATTTGTTTTCGCCTATTTTTTACTCAATGCGCCAGTGTGGTTTATGATGTGGGATAAATGGAGGCGGGAGATGAAGAGGGAAAGAGTCCACAGAGCTATCATCTGAGATCTTATCAACAGTCACAAGTCAGTTTGTAATTGAAACCTACAAAAACAATAAATCAAAACCTCGTGAAATGAAAAAAAAAAAAGAAAAAAGAAAGACGGTGGGGAGAATGTGGGTTCTCCTAGATACAAGGTGAGCTAAAAGCTCTGAAATGATTTGTTTTACCTTTCATTTCTGCCCAGGCTAACAGAAGCGATCAGCATCAATATTAGTTAAAACTAGCTAAGTTTCAATCTGCTAGTGAGCTGGACTCAAAAAGTAGCTTAATGTACAATCTAATGTTGATGTATTCTCAGGTAAATCACTTAAAAAACAAAAATAGATACAAAATCCCAGGCAACATAATGTACCCATAATTTTACCTTGCTTGGTCAGTTAGCATAAAATTGGCATTAGTCATTCCGAGCAGGTTAGCCATGTTCACTCAAGAATTTAGCTAAAACAGTATAAAGACGGACTATTTTATTCATTTTATTTATTTATTTATTTTTTTAATATTGTAAAATTTGCATGCCACATTTATTTGTTAAACCTTTTCAGGCCTTGAAAGCTGGAAATGGCTCCAGCTTTTCCTCGACCCTGACAGAGAAGCGGTATAATGGATGGATGGATGGATGGATGGACAGCCATCAGTGATGGTCTTCTGAATCTATTTTCACATTTAAAACAAACAAACAAACAAATAGCACCCATGCACTTACTGTATCCTCATGCTGAGAGTCACTTCCTACCAACGCACACAAGACATAACCACATACACTAAGTCCTCAAGCCATGTCATCCCTGTCTCCTTTCTCTGTCTCTGCACACACGCACACACACACACAGACACACACACACACACACACACACACACACACACACACACACACACACACTTAGCAGTAAAGCGGGAAGTAATTGAGTGTGCCACGCAGTCTTTAAGTGTTGTCTCCTCCAAACAGCTCCATGATTAAGAGAGACAGATGATTAGAGGCTGTACAGCTGACTCAAACACACACACACACACACACACACACACACACACACACACACACACACACACACACACACACACAGCTG
>JAQMCW010000023.1:4735470-4745690 GCA_030068335.1 Chrysichthys cranchii
TTTCACATGGAATTCCAATAAAATAGATTCATGTTTGTGGCTGTAATGTGAAAAAATGTGGAAAAGTTCAAGGGGGCCGAATACTTTTGCAAGCCACTGTATTCCAATCCTTGTCTAGAAATCAAAGATATAAAAGAATACCCACGCATACTGGGGGAAAAAATTGAAATAAACTCATCAGCACACCATATCAATGACACTCTCAGTCTTTCCAGGTCTGTCTCCCAGAAAAGTCTGTTGTGACAGTCATTACAAATTGATTGCAAAATAGCTAACAATCCTGATTAAATCATTAAATTCTTATGTATGCTTCAGAGAACGGGGGCAAAATTAACTTCCCACCAACCTCATTTTTTTCCCCTTTACCTCAATACGAAATAATGATTTTCTGCCAGTCTAATTACAAAGCCAACATCTGATCAAGCCGGCATCCACAGGGGATTATCACATGCGCCAGTATTAGAGCTCATTACCAGCTTGAGTGCAGAATTATTACATCTTGTAATTGGATGGTGAGATTTATATACAGATCGGGCCGGTTTCTGTAAGATTGTAATTACAGGCTCCATTGGTTAGCTACTTATCACTCTGCTGCGGGGAAAGGAAGAGAGGCAGAGACACAGGGAGTGTTTCATTAACCCTTAACCCCACATAGGGAAAACCCTGTACCAAACACACGGCTGTGATAAGAACAACAGTTCAACGCACACATGAAACTGTTTATTACCCTCTACCCAATACCCAGTGACCTCCACTCCCCGCCCAAATGGGTGTTCGTTTAATGTAGACACTGCTGGGCAATTTTGGTTCATGTTGAAATGGCGTGTGCATTTTTCCGCTTGGCTGAGATCCATTCTGTAATTAGCAGGAGTAACAGTGTGGAATAAGCACTCATCTGCTTACTGTGGCTTTTAAAAAAACGGGCTAAGCTCTTGACACTCATGTCCTGGCGTGTGTGCACCTCCCTTTCTTGGTGTCTCAATATATCAGTCGTCAGAAATGTAAGTGTATGATGGATAAATTTCTTATATAGGCAATAAAACATGATGGGGCGTGTGGTTATGGGGAAATAAAAGAAAAGAACATTTGATTTCCCCATAGTTGGCAATTTGCCAACATTAGCAATATTGTATAATGAAAAGCAACATGGATTTTTTTTTATTTTTTTATTTTTTTAATGTTTGTTTGTTTTTGTTTTTTTATCCGTTTATGGTTGCCTTTTAATGTTTTGGAACAGGCCTGAAACAATTCAGTGCCTGTTATCCCTTAGGTTTTTCCAGCTTGCCATGTTACAGAAAAAAAAAAAACAACTTCCCTTATGAAGACCTTCCGAGAATATGGTTTCAGTTATCGCAAAGTGTTGACACTGGAGACTCCTGTCAAAAAAAACCCTTCAATTAATGATAACGTTTAGAAATCTAGTCATATTCTGCTAGTAATTAACCTCCTGAACCAATCAGAATCAAATATTCTGTGGTATAAATGTAAAGTAGAAAAGAGCATGCACCAAACAAGCTCTCCCTTGGTAGAAATGCACATTTTACCAACCTGTCGTTCTTGATGATAATGTAACGTGATGCATAAGGGTATTTACTCTGAGGAGTAGCTGTACAGAAAAAAGTAGGGGGAAAAAATAACAAAATAGCATCGCTGTATGCAGGTTGGAACACAAACTTATTTATCTTTTCCCATAAGTCAGCAAGATACCATTCTAGCTCTTGAAAAGAAGGAAACAACAACAACAAAAAAATCAGCATCTATTCAAGTCTGGACAACTTTACAAGTTTCTTTTTCTGTGCATGAATACCAGGCTGCTCGGAATCAATACAGGCTTCCATTTTATGAGACAAGGAGTTAACTTGTTCAATTATGGCACAGACAGCTCTATTCTTTTGTAACAAGTAATGTGGGTAGGGAAATCGATCCTGACAGGCTGCCTGCACACTGCCTAATTTCATATTACCTCCAGCCAATGGCAGCTTGGCTCCGTAATGAAGCTGTGCTGAGCACTTCATTATGGTGAAGAAGGGGGAGATCAATACACACATGGCTACACGCATACATACACACACACACACACACACACACACAGCCAGGGGAGAGGGGTATCGCAGGCTTATCGAGTATGTCTGGAGGCACAGGATGAGACTCAAAGATGCATTAAAGATGAGCTCGAGGTAACGGATTAAGGTGTATATAAGCATGTGTGTGTGGAGGGTGTGTGTGACTGAGGTTTTGGGAATTACATGGTAGGGTTATGCTCAGGATCAATGCTCAGGATCATAAACATGGTCAAAGACTGCACGCTTCACTGATTTAAGTTGATCATCATGGTCAAAGTCAAAGTTAAAGCATGTTAGCTGTTGATTTTAAATTGAAAAGATACATTATGGAATTGATGGTAGTGGTTACGCATCGTGTAAATGTAACTAGCATACTTGCATCAGCATCAACCATTTCATGTAGATGTTGATGATGGTGCAAACCCTCTTCTATGCACACCATGTACCTGAAATAATACAGGAAGAAAATTCATATGTAAATATGTCTGTGTATGTGTGTAAATGTGTGCGGGTGCATACGTGTGCATGTATGTGTGTTTTTAGTGTGTGTGTGTGTGTGTGTGTGTGTGTGTGTGTGTGCGGGTTTTTTTTTGTTGTTGTTTGTTTGTTTTTTAACCATACAACTTGAGTGTAGGGTTTTATTAATCTGTATTATATAAAATTAAAAAAAAATATATATATATATATATGTATATAAAAATTAGAGAATTCAGTGGGTTTTGTTTTTATTTGTTGGAGTCAAAGAACAAAAAGTCATTATTTTTTTTTTTTTTTTTTTTTTATTATAGAGTAAAAAAAATAAATTCATTCATTAAATCATTCTCCAGTAATCGCTTTATCCTGGTCAGGGTTACCTGGATCCAGGATCAAATCCCAGGAACACTGGATAGGAATAAGGTGGCAAAACACCTTCGGAGCTAGTACATCACAGACACACTGCTGGGAGGCATTGCTACCTACCCACTTCTCCATTATATAAATACATAAATCTAAACCCAAAATAATATACTTGTAATACAAAAAGGAGGGGAAGAAAACAAACAAAAGCCAGTTTTAAAGTAGTACAATTTAAAGTTGCCAAGGACATGGAGTTTGGTGAATAATTGGGGGAGGGAAAAAAAAACAACAACGAACACATAAACAAAATACGCATTGAGACTAAAGATATTTATTTTTTCATAACTTTCCACTAAGTAATCCGCTCTTTATTACTCCCATTAATAATCATTACCAGGTTAATCTTAGCGAGCCGTGACAGGCATCATTTAGCACCGCATACAGCACTGGAGAATAGGCAATTCATAAGAGGGCAAGCTGTACTGTAATGTGTAAAAATTCCATTTAGCGCAGTTTAATCTAAATAACCCGTCCACGGCGCTGCATTTATTTTCTCTCTTCACTACAGAGTCACACTTATTGAGCAAATCTGACTTTTATGAGGCGGGTGCAGAATTTGTAGGAAGAGTATCATCAGTTATGTAGCAGTAAAATGCATGAATTTGTAATGTTTGGTACATGTAAGAAGATATGACATGAGCCTATCTAAGGAAGACTGCTCTATCATGAAGCTGAAGTGGTGGAAGCCTTTCTCCTGCATTATTTTTAATCTTTAATACACAGTAATATAAATCGAATGTCTCTAATTATATAGTATAAAATTAAAACTAGCCCAGCGCTCCACCATGCATGATGAAATCATCTGGACTACATCATCCGGCACATGCTGTTCTTTAAATATTGGGTTCTTGATCTCAATGGGTTTGATTTTATTTATTTTTTTCCTCCTAAAATAATAACGCATGAGAGGTGCAGGCAGTTCTCGCCGGACACGGGCTGCTCAGAAAGCTCAGACAACTTCAAAACTGAGGCCCTTTGATCAATACAGGATCATGTCTACTTTTTTTGATGTGCTTCACGAGCCTGTCTCGTTCCCTGATGGGACACTTGATCTTAGACACTTCATATTTATGCGTGCTAAACCAGGGAGCAAGAAAAAGCGTTGGGGATAAAGGAAAAGAAAAGTAAATAGAGCAAGTGTAGAGAAAGATGGGGTGAGATTGGGGATTTAGATGGATGTCAGGACGCTGGAGGATGGGAACTCTGCAGTGCAAGGCCTGCCGTGGGAACGGTCAGGAATCCACTTGTATCCTGCCAGATTGTTATTGTACAGGGAGTACTGGACCCTTGCGTTATAATAAAATTTCAGTCAGGTTATAGAATTTTTTTTATATGAATCCTTAAGAATTTAGGAAATCCTATAAGAAAGGATCTTTAGTGTTTTCGGGTTCGCTGAAGCCTACCGCTTCACTCAGCTTTCTCAATTATCCTTTGTATTTATTGCAAAATATCAATATCAATATTAAGAATACTAGGTCAGCTCAGACCTATTGTAAAGCGAACTCTGTTGGGTGCAAATGCCTAAAACCTGTCGGACCATTAGGCAAATACAGTGTAAATGTAAATACTGTTAGTAGACATCTGAGGTGACGCTGTGGTCATTTGAAGGAAGGTTACATATGTTGAGAGAATGAATTATTATTTTTTTTAAACTAGTTCATAGGCATGAAGTACTTGATTCATGGCCATTAATATTGGAATGATACATAAAGACATACTTTTTACATTATGCTCAAAAATTCACAAATTATTTTCTCCTGGGGACTTGACTTTGCTTGGATACTTGGTTAGCTCCAAAAAGCTCATTGCGGTGTCCATGACATGTAGGTATCACTAGCATGAGTTCCTTTGTGTAATAATTCTGGCCCTGGCTGGAGGACATTTTCAAAAGTGAGTGATTGTTACTTCCGCATTGTCCATCTAAAGACCTTCAAAATGAGGCCTGGTTTGTTGAAATCGGACAAAAAATGACCACCTAGCGACTAGCCACTTTCGTTTACGTCTAATGGGGTTTGGAAACTCGCTTTCCATCGGTCCATAAAAGCGTCATCGGGAATTCCATGTGTATTATCAGGAAGTAGAGGAGCTATGCTTCACAACGATACCAAACATGGGTCGGGGGATTTCCCCGTCTCGCCGCGAGCACGCGCTGAAAAACACAGATTTATCACGGAATATTACGACAAAGGACTAATTAATAAAGACATACGAATGAACATAATGAACAAAACCTTAAAGTCAACGTACTTTGGGATGTTTTCATGCTCTTTTATCATGGGGATCAATAAATGAGGGCTTTATGGACTCATTTTTGAGAAAATCTCATTTCGACCTAAACCATGTTTTGCCTCTTGGCTCATAATTAGCCTATGCGCATTCCGACTCATTTTGCCAGCACGGCTCATGTTTGTATGACTTTGATAATTAGTTAGTGCAGGCCTAAAGATGCTTCGCAAGGTCTGTGTCCCTGCTGGTCCTGTATCCACTGTCACAATGTCCTTGAGCAAGAACCTTGGGGTTCTTGAACTTCAGGTATTAAGCACCATGACTATATATCCAATGATGCTGTTGTCCAGCATCTGTGCAAGAGCAGGGATGGCTGAGTGTTCTAACCAAGGTCAAATAAAGTATCCTATATTCATGCAAAGGATACCCAAGAGATTGCCTACTTGCTGCACGAGATTTAGCCAGAGTTCCAATAAGCCAAAAGGGATCCAGACACTAAATCTATACCTTGACAAAACAGGTTAATTTGTAGTCAACTTGATTAGCCCAAACTGCTATGCTATGATTTGACATGACCCACCACCAAGACCTCACTTAGCACAAAGCAGAAGGCTCTCTCCATGGTTCCAGGGATGACCTCTGACCTAAGGATCTGACAGTGGTGTCATCTGAAAGGCCAATCACTTCGAACCAGCACCCCCATCCTCCTCTTTTTACTACTCCTCACCGCTTTGAGGACCCCCAGTCACTTATGACTTATTCATGCAGGTCTCACGTTACACCAATAAATAACAAATATGATACCCTCTTAACCCCCATTCACTTTCCATAGCCACCTCACACCATAATAGCATCATCCCTCATATTTGCTTCATGATCCAGAAGGTACTCTTGAGGCTCCGGATCATAGCTGGATCCATCCCTATAAAAGCATTCAGATGGAGAAAACAAATACGGAGCAGTCTGATCTCTTCTGTCTTTCTCGGTTACGCTGGTGTGTTTCTAGTCTGAATATTTTCATCAGCATCACTCGGTCCCCGTGGAGTCCTCCGCTTTAAACACTTAACGGCTAAATAAATAATGACAGAGGAAGCACACTCAGTGGAGCAGAGAGAAAAGGAGAGAGATTGAGCTTTCTCTCCATCGAGCCAGGCATCAGGCCCTGCCCAAACCCCTTGGTACCCATTCACAGCTGGATTATGGGTCTTTAACTACCACCCAACCCTTAAATGGTACTCTAGGGTTGTAGAAGTACAGTGACAGTCTGAGACAGAATATCTGAGTAAAAAACTTACCTAGGTAGTCATTTATGAGCAATTTTCCACTTCATATTTGAACATAAGAACGGACCCAAGTAGGAACCAGCCAGCGAATCTCTCTATTTCATAAAAATTGCAATCGTTTAAAAAGAGAGACCGAGGACAAGATTAAAGTAAAGACAAAATTACATATAATTTTTACTTACAAACCATTGCTGATTAGAATAATTCACAAAAAATATCCACGGTGGCACCCTGTGTAATCAGAAAATGAACGCATTTATGGTTTTACTGCAATATTTTTTTTTTGTAAAAATGCTTATTTTTGACGGTCCAAGGTTTTGATTTCTTTCAGAAATGTAATAAAATATCCCAGTCATACTTTTGATTTCCTGTTTGGTGACTGCAAGTCTGACCCAGAAAGGTCCTTCAAGGATTATTTGTTGTATTACAACAAGTACACTGTTGTATTAGAAAGGATTCCAACCTAAACCCATTTTGGGATTTTTTATTTATTTATTTATTTATTTTATTTTATTTTTTTTGCGAGTGAGGTGGGTAAACCTAGAGCAGCTGCCAAAATCCATACAACTGGAACTGACTGAATCACTGGCCAACAGCTTCAATTTTCTCGTGTTAAGTTCCGGTTCTTTGTGCAAGTTATCATTTGCAAGCACATAATGCCATTCTTGGAACCTGCTTCATGATTTAAGCACCTCCATGCATGAACCCTGCTCAGATGAAAACCTCAGCCTGAAACGCCTGTATAAACACTCACTCACTCATTTTCTATCCCACTTATCCATTGTGGGTGGTGGTAACCCTGGACATATTGCCAATCCATCGCATGGCCAACGCATTCACATTCACACCTATGGGCAATTTAGTGTACCTAGTCACCCTAATCCACATGTCTTTGGACCGTGGGAGGAAACTGGATTGCCCAGAGGAAATCCACACAGGCATGGGGTAACATGCCAACTCCACATAGAAAGGCACCCTGGTTGATCAAACCCAGGACCTTCTTGCTGTGAGGTGACAGTACTTACTACTACCCCACCATGCCACCCTTTTATAAACACATTTACATTTACGTATATGGAAATATTTGTGTTTAGTGATTCTGGTGCTAATTTGTTGCTTGGTGCTGTACTTTTTTATTCCCATGAAAAATTGGTGCTTGTTGGACTCTTGCCACAAAACGCATTGCGCAGTTAAAATGGCATTTAATAATTAAACTTTGTAAAGGAGTAGCAAAAAAATCTGCTGTTATCTCCAGAGCTTCTTTTCTCCCTTTTTCTGGCAACATTGGAGTCAAACTTTTAGAACACAATGCATCTTTTGCAATAAGAGTCTCAGCGAGATTAGCTAGCAATCGACTACATGACGAGTGTGATGTATTGTGTAGGGAGAGATGAAGCAAGCGCTGAACTAAAGGACTAAATGACTTGAAATTTTAGTAGAAAATGAATCTTGAATGTTCGTGAAGCTCTCATATTAAAATATACAGTATATGTGTGTGTGTGTGTGTGTGTGTGTGTGTAGACCATGTTTTTAATACATTGTAGGGAAACCGTGTCCCCAGCAATGTGATACACATCTGTTATTTTTTACCTCGTGTGGACATTTTTCCTGTCCCCACAAGGTAAAACTCAATTTTACAAAAGTCTGTTAAAACAATCAAAAAACTGAAATAGTCAAAAGTCTTGTATTTTGTTTGGTTACTTATGGTAAAGGTTAGGGTTGGGTAAGGGTTAGGGTTGTCATGGTTAGGGTTAGTGTAATACCTATGGAAATGAATGGGAGGTCCCCACAAAGACATTTTATATAAATATAGGTGCTCCCCGAGTTACGAAGGCTCGACTCACGATTTTTCGAAGTTATGATGACTATTTCGAGCTGCTAAAAATTGTAAAATATTTAGAAAATATTAAAAATGCAATGAGCAGGCATCGCTGGCAGGCCAGCGTAACAGTGTATGACGTACATGGACGTTCGGACAATGCCCGGAAGTACGCAGACGACATGGAAGTACACGGACGATGCCTGGATCGCGCACCTTGTGCGATGCCTCACTATCTCCCACAACTGACGGAGTTAACTTGTGTATCAGTGCACAGTACAGTGCATTACCGAGTGTTTTTTTTTGTGTGTGTGTGCGTGTGTGTGTGTGTGCTTCAAGAGCTATTTTTTTTAATTCAAAAGCATGTCTTCTACAGGAAAAGACTCCTGGGTAGGGTAGGCTAGGCTAAGCTAGGCTGAGATACCTAAGCTAGGCTAAGTGGTTTAACACAATGATTCTACATATGATATTTTCGACTTACGATGGGTGTCTTGCGTGTGTGTGTGTGTGTGTGTGTGTGTGTAATATTATATATATATATATATATATATATATATATATATGTGTGTGTGTATGTATACGTACACATTTTTTAAAGTTGTTTGAAATGAAATGGATTCCACCAGCATCTACCATAGCACATAGATAAATTGTACCAAGTTGCCTGCATGTTGTAGTGGAAGGTAAGAGTAAGTGAGTGAGCGTGAGATGGAGCGAGAATGATTAATCACAGGACCGAAGTTGGGATTTCTTTGAGCTTAGCACCATGCTATCTGTCCTCACTCAATATGACACGATCCCTTTATCCATCTTTCTCTTTATGTCTTTATCACCTGTTCATCTCAGATTAAGTCTGCTACTTTCTCCTATCTCTTTCTTTCTCTCTCTCTCACTCATCCTCCTTTATCCAACTCTTTGGGGATCCTGCCTTATTGAATCATGTTTAATTCCGTCTCTTTTGATTGATAAATTGCCTTCACCTTGTGCTGGCCGAGCTCATGCAGGAGCTTACAGTGATAACGCATTAAGATTCATTTAAGGAGCTTTGTTTGAGAATCGGATCGATAGCCAGCTTTAAAATAAGGCCTGTTGTGTAAACCTGGCACGTCATGTCTAAACACCCCATAAACACCAAGGACGGACAGAGGGCTGTAAAGTCTTCGAAAAACCACACGGTGATCTAGGAGAGGAGAGGTGGAGGATTCCAGTCCACCTCCGAATGACATCCAGACATCAATATGGCTCTCTTTCCATGTGATGTGACGGTAAAAGTGCTATTGATTTCAGACGGATTTAAAAGCACTGTTGGGAGCAATTGAAGCTAAACTTACTGCCCAGAGTGTCCACAGCCATCATGACGAATGAGTCCTGAGCTACATCACCAGGAGCACCAAGGAATGAAGAAGGTGGGTTATTTTTTTTCCCCTTCTCTCTTCTAAGCACAAGCCTAGAAGAACTTGGTATATTGAAGATAGTTTTGCTTCTCTAAGGTTTGAAAGATGATGAATGAAACACACACACACACACACACACACACACACACACACACAGCTTCTATACATCATTTGATTCTGTTTAGCTACACGTGTTTTATGTTATTTCTGACTTTACATAGTTATGTAAATCTGAAAAACGATAAGAATCAGCAACACCCGTATATACACATGTACACACAGATGGAGACAGCCCACCCTACACACTTTTTTTTTTTTTTTTTCCGTCTTGGTATCACACCTCACTTACATAATATTGATTAATCTGTCCACTTTTGGTGTCGACCTTCAGAGAGGAAGACTTGTTTTTTCCATCCCACTCTAATTACAGCACAGTATGCATAAGAGCATGAGGCAATGAGGTGCCTGTGTCTTTATGTTATAATTAAGATTACAGTGAACCCCCGCCTATAGCGCTGCCCCATGACATGTGAAATCC
>JAQMCW010000023.1:4765043-4782052 GCA_030068335.1 Chrysichthys cranchii
ATGGAGGGGGAGGGGGAGGGGGGGTGCAAAACACATCTCAGGAAAATCGCACTGTAGATGTGATTGGCAAACACATTATTCTATCCGAGCGTCCCGGGATTATCGTGACGTCACGCCGGTACCCTGCATGGATGAATGCTAAAGAACTATAGAGGCACAAAATAATGGCACAAGCAGAAGTCCATATCTTGCAAGTGTTACGTTATCCTTTAAGCTTTCTTCGGCACTAGGAACACTATTTATTTATTTGATTTTTTTTCCCTTTTTCTGTTTTTTTTTTTTTTTCTTTTTTTTTTTTGCTGCACTTGATTAGGATTTACTCTTTTGTTCCCTTAGGGGGATTATACAAACATATAAAACTAAGGGGCAGGCGTAAACAGACACAGTTCTCCTTAAGTACAGCTATCTATTATTGAAGGAAAGGCCGAGTGTGGAAATGCGCGCAAGAAGGTGGATTTGAACCAGATTTGGCTCCAATCGATCAGCGGAGAAGAATATTGCTGATGGTAACCAAAGACGCAGCTATGTCTTTCTCTCAATTTGGATACCCTTACAATGCAACTTCTCAGGTAAGCAAAAGGGAAAGTCATTTAGCCTTCCTTTCTTTCTTTTTTTTTCTTTCTTTCTTTTCTTAGGCTTTTATTTTTTTTCTAAAAAATCAACTATGGGATACTTTCATATTGCTTTTTAAAAAATATTATTATTATTATTATTATTATTATTATTATTATTATTATTATTATTATTATTATTATTATTATTATTATTATTACATCCCCTTTTAAGTAGGAATTATAGGTGACTTTATGCCATGCAGTCCAAAAAGTTTTGTTTTTTTTTTTTGTATTTTTTTCCCCCTCTGTTCGTTTTTGTGATGCATATATTGTGATGTCTGGGTAACATTCGGAACATTAGCTCAATTTGAATTATGAATGAACTCACGTGTTGTTGTGGAGTGACAAACCCCTGTGTACATTACCTTTAAGGTGTAATTACACACAGACTCGGCTCCTCCCTTTACTCTATAGAGTGCGTTAAACTGATGGAGCCTCCTGAACTTTTCACCATGTGCCAGTTCACGCCTGTAATCGTCAACGGGAATGCTGGTGTGGTTTATTTACAGGACTTTTTATTTTATTTTATTTATTTTATTTATTTAATTTATTTATTTATTTGTTTGTTTTTGGTATCCATCTTTTTTTTTTTAAATTTCTATTTATTTTTTATTATTATTTTTCTTTTTTTCTTTTTAGAAAGTCAGATCGTGAGAGCAAAAAGTTTTTCTTGTTTGTTTGTTTGTTTGTTTGTTTGTTTGTTTCTGTTTTTGCTTCCACTTTCTCTCAAACATAAACTCGTGAGGAGTTACATCAACTTTTGAAGGGAGTGAAATGCGTCCACTTTCTATTTTAGAAAAACAAAAAAGAAATAATAATAATAAAATAAGATGAAAAAAAAAAAAGTAAAGGGTGTACTGAACAATTCTACAACGAGTAATATTTAAAAAAAATAATAATAATAATAATAATAAATTAATTAAATAAATGCATAAATAAATGGCGGAAGAGTAAAATGAAGTCTTACCTTTTTGTTTTGTTTTATTTTATTTTATTTCATTTATTTATTTTTACTTTGCCATTTTACCTGGCATACAGAAGGTCTACACAAGTGCCTGTACTAGCAACGCAGAACAATAATGTCTCCTTCCGTGATTTTTCTTCATGCAGTTTTTCGTGTCATCAAAGCCCAGTACGACTTGCTGCGATTCGATTTCCAGGTCGGTACCGGACGGCTCGAGCGCTCCCCAGGCCGCCGCCGCCGCCGCCGCCGCTGCCGCCGCCTCGTTCTGCTGCCCGCCCGCCTGTGAGAAGCGCCTGGTGTCGGGAGCGCGCGCGGAGCTGAGTGCCGCGCTCGGGGTGTACGGATCCCCGTACGCGCCCGCACACGCTTACGCCAACTACTTCCAGTACGGAGCGGAGTCCTCTGCCATCTACTCCACACTGGTAGGCTCAGCACAAACCCACACACAGCTCCCCCGATCGATCGGTCAAAGCCCGATCACAGATCAGTGCTCAGGACTTCAGGCAGTTCAGTACTGCAGGAACACACAAGGCTCACTCCGGGGGCACATTGTTTCAGTCTGTTTACCCCCCAAATATTATATAAGAAAAAAAAGAAGACAACATGGAATTGAGGTCACTGTATGGCTTTATTAATGAGACTGTAATTAATAGTCCAGGTGATAAAAAAAAAAAAAAATAATAATAATAATAATGAACATGTTTAAAAATAGTTTACATGGTTCATCCACTCATACAAGGCAGAGATGTATACCTTGGTATAAGCAAGCTTTATTATTATTATTATTATTATTATTATTATTATTATTATTATTATTATTAGAGTTGTTTGTATATTCTCAATTTTTCCTATTACTTACTTATTTATTTATTTATTTGTTTGTTTGTTTATTTTAATATAGTGGCCTAATTTCAGTGCCTCCCATGCTGAATCTACTACTACAGTGTTGGAGTTAATGTGTTACTGACTTACATTCATCCCTTTGGGTCCATCCAGACTTCCGAACAGCATTAAGAGTTCATTTCTATTCATCACTTCAGATTTTGCTTCTCATCCACATCCACCAACACCGCAATTACCTAAAGAATAGGCTCAGGTGTGCAAAACAGGAAGCGCGCGCACACACACACACACTCACACACACGCACACACACACAGTTTACATTTTAGGGCTTATTCAGGAACTACTGCTTGCATCGAAGTATGTGCAACGTTCCTGATCATAAGAATTCAGGATATACACTTAGCAATAAAGTCACTTTATGTGTATTGGTCGTGCTGTGTTTTCTTCCTGTAGAGTGTATCTTTTATGTAGGAAAGGCTGTGTGGTGTAACTTTGGGTGTAGTGAAGAATTAAGGTCCAATCCTTGACCTCAGATTATCTTTCAGGATCATTTTTCAGGCTAAATGATGCATAGTACAAAAGTGCAAAAATAAAGAAAAAAAAAAGAAAAAAGAAAAAAGTCCCACTGACGATACCATGCCGGTGGAATGAAACGATACCGTTTGATATGTTTGTTTCTGAGCATACTAGAAAGTGTTCTTTGGCTCTGTTGGCAGAATCCTCAGTACGATATTAAGGAAAGCACAGGAAGCCTTCATGGTGGGATCAGCCAGCCCAATGCTTACTACCCATACGACCACTCACTGGGCCAGTATCAGTATGACAGGTAAGAAAGTGACAGTTATAGAGATGCTCTATGTTCTGATATAAGCGTTGAAATTCTTGTACTGTGCAAAAGTGTGCATTTTTGCTCAGAATTAATAAGTCCGCCTTTCTCAGGTATGGTACCGTCGACTTTAACAGCTCAGCCAGGCGGAAGAATGCCACACGCGAGACGACAAGCACGCTCAAGACATGGCTTTACGAGCACCGTAAGAACCCGTATCCAACCAAGGGTGAGAAAATCATGCTAGCCATCATCACCAAGATGACCCTCACTCAGGTGTCCACCTGGTTCGCCAACGCCCGGAGGAGACTGAAGAAGGAGAACAAGATGACCTGGTCACCCAAGAATAAGGCCGTAGATGACAAGAAAGAGATCCTGGGTAACACAGACCAGGAATCTGTCACCAAAGGTATCTGCATGTTATATCTTAAGACACCCAGCTTCCCATAATGAACTGAAAATGACACATATGCCAGTCCTTTTCTTGTCTGAGAACCAATCTTTGCAATACTTCATTCTTGTCCAGACTCGAAAGACTCCAAGGAGGATCGGGACCTCCATCTTAGTGACCTTGACAACATAGAAGATGAAGATGAGGACTGTGACAAGCTGGACAGTGACTGTGAGAAACCCAGCCGAGATATGGCATCGCTCCCTCTGCCCTCTCTGCCCATCTCCAGCCCTCCGAAGAGAGACTGCAGCTCTGACCTTCCTTCCCCCTCCAGCTTCCCTGCGTTCCCCTGCAAAGTGAAAGGTGTTATGGCACTTGTTCCTGACTTGGACACGTCAGGCTCCAGGCAGCAACCACAACAGCTTCCGGCTTTACATCCTGCCTCTGTTGGTCAAATCTCCCTTCCCAATTTCCAAGTACTGGATCAGAAGCCAAGGATTTGGTCTCTGGCCAGAACTGCTGCTACTGGAATGACCCAGCACAGACAGGAATTACAAACTGAATGCCAGCTACAAGCTCCTCGGGTGCCTGTGGTGGGGAGCGGTGTGCACTGTGCGGGTTCCAAGGGTCTCCAAGACGCGACAAACTTGGGGAACGCTGAGAGCTTGTTTGAAGAAGGAACACCAGGGATAAATAAGGTGTATGGTGCGTCAAATTACCGAGGCCTACAACTCCACTGCTCCTCATACCAGGCTGTGACAGACTCCTATCAGTACCCCACTTTGGAAGGTAGCGAATCTTGGAGCATTTCTCTATTAAAGTGGTTTACAATCTTCAAATCCAGTAACCACAGGTGGTACCCTTAAGTGTACGCCATTTGCAACTAGAGTACGTATCCTTTACCTATGAAAGGTGAATATGGGGTGCCTTTTTAAAGTGTAAATCCGAAGGGTAATTACAATCTGATTATGCACCATAAATCATTTGTACATGTACAGGGATTATTAAAAAGATGTACCCTTGAGCATACCACCCCAGTGACAAGAAAATTTACAATTTAGCGCTATTTTATTTATTTATTTTTTTAATTTTATGGAGAGCGTGGCAAATGTATTTCTTGACAGAACATGTTGTAAGAGTAGCACTATGATGGAAAATGGCTTGAAAAATCAATTCATATTACACATTTCTCCAGCCAAATTCACCCATGCATTATGAACTGGCGATTTGCCCGGTGTCCAACTTGCACTGTACGGATTGCGGATATGTCATGTGCGTCTTGCAGGATTCTACAGTGGAGGGAAGTCGGAGACAGAGTCCTCTGAGCTCGGTGACACGTGTCTAACGCTGCAGGATGCCAAGACAACCGCTTTCAGACCTGTGATGAAGAGGTGAGGCAGGTGAGCTCTTTGAAGACACACACACACACACACACACACACACACATTTTTTCTTCTACTATCCTTGTGAGGATCTTCCTTTCATGGATGGTATTAACTAGTTGTGGTAATCATTCATTACATGTTTACTCCTAAACATAACACTAACCTTAGCTTCAGTAATGATCAGGAGCATTTCGGTTTGCTTTTAGGTTTTATTTTTCCGCTCGTGGAGACCAGATCCATGTCCCCAGAAGTTCAAAACTCTCAACCAGTCTCATCCTTGTGGGGCCGTGCCTTACTAAAAGGCTTTCTCTAAAATTGTACATATTACTTACTCTGAACATACAAGCTTTTAAATCCAATCATGTGAGATTTACAAAATATAACTCTTCATTCCTGGTCAACAAACACATTGTTACTGATGGCATTACAAGCGTACGATGTAAACAAATGGATGATGTTGGAGATCTAAGAACAGTCATTGGATCACTACTTACAGAGTAATACATTTGTTTCTGAAACAAATCCTGCACATGCAAGGTGCTCATAAAGATCAGACGCAGTTTGGACCCTAAATTTTATTGAACTCTTATGTATATTCAACCCACTCCTTGGTTGAGGGACATTAGGGGACATCCCAGGAGGTCTCATAAGGACCGTTTCATAACATGTAGTAGGAAAGGGTTAATTAAAATAATATAAAATAATATAAAAACCACCTGTTTTGGGGTTCACAGAGTCTTGTATCCATCATTTTCACCAATGGAGATAGGTTTCCTATTATGATGAGGTGGTCTGGGTTTTCCAGGGTTAAGATGTAGATCTGAGCATCCTTTATTTTGCTTCTTGTCTGTAGGCTGACTGAAGCGCTGTCCTTAAGCACCGGCACGTTTCTATAACTTTTATTCACTGTGGACTCGAAAGAAAGAAGATAAAGATGAAGACAAAGAAGAGAAATGCGCGTGACCGACCGGGACTCGACCATGTGCGCGCGACCAGCCAGCCGCTTTGTGAACGCGGAGGTAGCCAGCATTTTGCACAGTATGATTCTTGACGGTGTTAATGACTTTATGCAATGTTATAAAAAAAAAAAATGCAACTGTTCTAAAAAAAATATCCGTGAGTTCTGACGTCCGCACCGGCAATCGTAGTTTAGTGACCTTGTTAGTTATGTGTTTCTAATTTAATTTCGCACCATGTGTCTATTTATTTCGCACCATGCGTCTACTCTGTGTTTTGTTGTGAAGTTAATTTCCCGATGTCAGTGTTTTACACCTTCTTAGGACAAATGTGAACTTTGTTGTTGTTTTTTATTATTATTATTATTATTGTTATTTATTTTATTTGGAGAAACTGAATACAGAATCCTTTAAAAAAAAAAAAAGTGCTCTATATTCTCGGGGGAGAAAATAGTATTAATTATGACCTTGGCCCATCAGAATTCAATTTATAAGCTATTTTATAAGAATGCCCCCCCCCAATCCCAGTCTGTCCATTCTGTGTCATGATTTCCTTGCTTACCTATGGGCTGATTAAATCTTTAAAACCTTTCAAACTCGTCACTTGATTCAAGTTCTTCTTCTTGGATTTTTGAGGCTCAGATGGCACCCGGGGGGTGGGGTGGGTGGTGGGGTGCGTGAATAAAACAGGATCTACTTCTCTTGCGGTCAGGGTTTAATCTGAATCCTGTAATAATTTGTACACCAGAGTCATACAGCTGATATGATATGAGCCATAGGTATGTTAGAATCAAATGCAGGCATCTAGAACCGCACAGCACACTGTCCCATTCTGAAGAACCTCACAGTGTTGAATGATCTCAGATTACGGAGGGGAAATAAAGTGTTAAATACAAATCTGGCTATAAAATGTATTTGTGAACAGCCGGATTTGGGCCTGTAAAGACACTGTAAGTGATTTGTTTCCTGTAATTTAATATAATCAAGGCTACCACCAGCCTAGATGTTACCTGTGAAGGTGCATGTATTAGAGGAACTTTTTAAAATTAGCCTAGCTTTCAGAATAAAGCTTTAAGGATACACGAGGGACCCTTAAGATCAAAGAAATAACTAAAATTTAAAAATTTTAAAAGGCACGAAAGGTGTCCGTTTGATGGTACCACCCTAGTGACGAGGAAAAGTGTACCGAGGTACCTTTTATTTCTGAGAACGAAGGCCTCAGAAGGAAAAGTGTGAAGAATGAAGTGCTGCAGGCTATTTTGAGGGTTCCTCAATAGGTTTTTTGAACAGTTAAGGGTTTTGGTTTATGTGTTTCTTGTCTACACACTGGTTCTACACACCACCTGCACCCAAAAGCCCAAGCATTGTTTCCCCCTAAGAGTGTATTCTCAGAGAAAGTTCACATGTGTTAGGCCCCAACCAAACTTTTATATAAAAATGACCAGGTAGTTGTACTTTAAACACCCCAGAAGGGGCTACTGGCCTAGAAAATCTGTACATTAATCAGATAAAATATTAAACCATATTTTGTGCAGTATTTGGAGGAATAAAGCATGTAATAAAGGAGTTAGCTTGTTTTTTTTTCTGAATTTGAGAAATAAAAGATTGCATACTGGCTTCACAAGAAAAAAAAAAACAACAACAACAATAATACAGTGATTGTCAAGGCCCTGTTTTGCCATATGCACCTGATAAATCAGATAGCCTAAAGTTTCACTACTGTATGCCTGCTGCAAGCACATTCACAGCTATCAAGCATGGCGATTTGATGTTGTCCTCTGGATTAGTGTCCATGGCTTATTGGACACTAGCTGTTGCCGTTAGAACAAGAGTCCAAAAAAGTTGTTGTTTTGGGGGTTTTTTTGGTCTTGTTCTACTATATATTCAGAATGAAAACAGAGACAGAATAAATGGGTGGGGGTAGCTAATAACCCTATGTAAATATGGCATGCTTAGCATATTTTCTTCTAGCTTTTATAATAATAATAATAATAATAATAATAATAAAGGTCACTGGAGCTTGGGTTAAGATGATCCCCCAGGATCTCCAGTTCTATGCAATCTGTCTAAACATAATCTATACATAATCTCTAAGGCTCGTATTCCGAATACTGTTCTGATTAAGGTAAAGTCGGAGCTGGACATGGTCCATAATGACATGGGAAAGAATTTAAGAGCCCGGTATTAAAGTTTAATGAAAAACGGACTCCTCCTGATTTGCAAATTCAGGAGAGGGATCTGATATTGCAGAGTCACTCTGGATGTATCGTCGACCTGAATCTCCCGAAGGAACGCAGTTAATACCCGCAGCACTCACTGACATTGTAAATAGGCTAGTGAAGGACAATTAAGCAATATTAAACAACGCAAAGACAAAATGCAGACTGAGAGCTGCAGGGCCTCTGTGTGTTCTCGCATTAACAACCTGTGTAGGTCTCATAAACAGGGTGGGTGGGTGTTTTTTTTTTTGGAGAAGGCTATATGAAATATTAAAGAGAGACTTAATTAAAATAAGGATGTTGAGCAAAGCTGCCAAACCTGATTGAAGGTAGTGATGCATGCGCACAGGGATTAGAGCTGCACTGCTTTACGGGGTGGGGTGGGTGGGGGAGTGTTAGGGGGGGGTCTCAAGCAAGCACTAATAGAGCAATTAAGAGCCTGTCTTACATGGGCTTAACAGATCCTTAATACAGGGCACAGGAGAGAACCGAGTCATTTTAGACAAATACACAATGTTGTGTGGGATCCTGGGCTTACAAAAAAGTCTAATAAAGTATCTCCATAATAATAATAACAACAACAACAATGATGATCATGATATTGCTGTTGATGGTATTATTATTATTATTATTATTATTATTATTATTATTATTATTATTATTATTATTATTGTTGTTGTTGTTGTTGTTGTTGTTGTTATAACAACAACGATGATGATGATGATGATGATATTGCTGTTAATAATAATAATAATAATAATAATAATAATATTATCCCCCACTGAAGGTGCCTAATGAGAATATTATGCGTAAATCATAGTGATTTTGAAGAAGAAGAAGAAGAAGAAGAAGAAGAAGAAGAAGAAGAAGAAGAAGAACTACAAGAATTCTAGGAATTATTTCTGTAGAATTATTTTTAGATGAAACTAAAACTTCCACATTAAATGAATGCTTGTCCACCCCTGCGTCATTTCCAGTTCCAGTGCACTTAAGGGACATCACCGTTAATTCGACCTGAGTTAACCTGAACTAGTTACTAATGCAGCCAACCTAATTTCTTACACTTTTAGACACTATTAGTATTATGAACCTTCCTTGAAAAGTCGCAGGTGAATACCAGGGTGTGCTATTGCACCTGCGCCTGTCAAAGCCCAACACGCACAGTTTGACGCACACAGCGGCTTAAACAGATCTCACGTGCGCACTTCCGCCACGCGCTCCTCAACGACTTCCTGTGCAGTATGACAGGCAAAATAAAACGTCCAGCTCTGAAAGGCTTAGAGATATATATGGGATGCTTCTTGTGAGCTCTGTGGATGCTCAAAGTATCTCCTAGGCCACAGGATCCCTCCCGATCCTTGTTCCCGGAGTACCCTTGTCCTGCACACTTCAGTGTTTTCCCTGCTCTAACACACTTACTTAAAGAAACATTGAATTACACTTAGCTGATTAGCTGAATCAGGGGTCCTGGAGCAATCACAACGCTAAAATTTGTGGACAAAAGGGCCTCCAGGACCAGTGATTGGAAGCTGTGTATAAAGCTGTAGCATCTGGGGACCACAAAACGTTTCTGAGGATTCTGACAGACACGTACCTGTCTTAATGTTGGTCTTACACCAGACAACTGTTCGAGCAATTTCATGGTCGCAGACAAATTTCCACTGTCTGAATTGAATCATTTATATTTGAGTTGCGCTCGAGTCTTGAGTCTTCTTCCTCATCTTGACATTCTGCTGAAATCACCCATGTTTCATGTTTAGTCTCGGCTCGGTCTTTGCAATATCATAGGGTGCAATTGCTTGATCAGTCAGAACTCTGATTTCTATTTGTATAGATGAGTACACTATGTACTTTTAGATACTGATTTTCTATTATTTATTTGTTTTTATCTCAGTTGGTCTATTAATATGCAGATGTAAATCAGTACCAAATCCTGTACTAATGTGTATTAGTTTGCATACTTACAAGCCAAAGTAGTTTGCATATCCAGGCACGGTGCTGTGTGTAAGATCCCCCATCGCTGTAAGTTTGCAAATGCATATTGTTAGGCCGACAAGAAGGCCTTTTTATTCCACTGCCTCTGAAAAAGCTTTTTACACAGCATTTTTATATTCGCTTATACATCTGTTGGTGAAACGCAAATCTGCCTAGACGTGCTTTACATAGAGGTGCATGTGGTGATTGTTAATATATTTCTGCTGTACGGAACAATTTATACAACTCGAATAATTTAATACTTACACAAATAAGTTCCCTGCAGTTTTGTTGTTGTTGTTGTTGAGTGGGTAGCACTGTCGCCTCACAGCGAGAAGTTCCTGGGTTCGGGCCCCGGATTCGGCACTGGTGCCTTTCTGTGTGGAGTTTGCATGTTCTCCACATGTCCAGGTGGGTTTCCTCCCACAGTCCAAAGACATGCTCATTCGGCAGATTGGCTACCCTAAATTGCCCACTGGTGTGAGCGTGCCATCTTCGGATGGAGCGACACGTCGGTTGGGGTGTTTCCATGGTCGCATCGGATGTCACAATGCTGAGATGGCTTGTGACGACAGCAGACGCTGCATGGCGCGGGACTAACGCTAGGAAGAAGAAGAAGAAGAAAGGTCAGTGAAAGGCTAACTGCCGTAAAGTAGGTTAGGAGAGGTTTCTTCCTTGTCTTCTGCTCATTTTTCAGCGTGGTTGCTTATTGAGCATACCGCCACATTATATAACTCACTAACTGATTTGGACATGCCAGCAATCACCAGCTGTACATAATAAGGCCTGTAATCACATCATCTCTTAAAAGAGTTTGCCAAAAAGATTGGCTAGAAAAGAGGCCGGATAGAAGGTACCATTTGATTTGCACAAAATAGAGTACTTGTGAAAAAAAAAAGGTCTCTATGAGGATGGCTCCGGGTTCAAATGTTGATGAGTGGGACATGCAGCACACTTCATTACATTTTGTCAAAGGGTGCAATGAAAAGTGAGCAAGCCTTTGTTCCTGTGCATGTCTCCCTCAGCGGAATTCTGGCTCTCTGATGTCGTTACCAGTGTCTGCGCTAATGAGTTTTGTCAAAGATAATTATGGGCTTTTGGATGAAAGGGTGTCTTTGTGGAGTCCGTTAGTGGACTGTGCATTTTTGACCTTCCTCGTGGACTTTGGGTGACCCGTTCCTGATGCTGAGTTTAAAAGTAGTGGGCATGAAAACAATGATGTTGTGAATCCTCTCTGTTCAGTCCAGCTCACTCGTCCGCTTAACCAAGTGTCTCTACACCCTTAGGTACATGTCCGACACTCCAGGCCTCAACATGGCTTGGGAGAAATTGAAAAGAATTGAATTTGGAGCAAAAACATGTACGATTTAGGTGAGAGTCTCCATTTTAAAGTGCATCGCGGGTTGACTTACATTTTTTCTTTTCACAAATCAATTTTTCAACTCCTTGGGACCAAAAAACCCCCAGTGCAAATCTGTGCAAATCCAGGATTAATCCATGTACTAAAAAGCAGACTGCTTCCATGATCCCATGTCTGTGGTGCCATTTAACCATGTACAGTGTAAAATTAAACATTATTTTTTCTTGTGTGCAAGTAAAAATTTATAATAATAAACATGGGGGGAGTGTGTGTGTGTGTGTGAAGAAGTTAACCAGAAGTTTTCTTTCCCTTCAGGCTGCATTTTAGGGTTGAGGTGCAAAAAGTGTTGAGGTTTTTAGCAATTAGCAAATACATAGCATGTGATTAACTAGCATCCATGCTAATACCACGATAATGCTAATAATACAATCTGTAATTTAATTTTAAAGTGACTACTGACCATCAGGCTAGGTGAAAATTTCATTGAAAATACAGAAAAGAGAATGAGATCTTACTTTTGTTCAACATATTATCTATCTTTGATCCTTCTCAGGATCAAAAACCAAACGATGCGACTGAACTGGGGAACGTTTTCAATGCTGATTGAATACTGAACATAAATGTACATTTCTTTCATAACCCATCATGAAGATTACACCTTCTGTAGACAGACAGACAAAACTAGAAGAAACAAAATACCTTTTTAGGTTTGTTTTTGCGTTTTTATCCATGTATGTTCTCAGGAACGGGCACCTATGATTATGCTGTTGTAAAAAAAAAAAAAAAAATAATAATAATACAAATAAATTTTCCCCGTGTTCTCACATGCACTTCACATACATATACATACACATGCATACGTTTATCTTTGCTTTGCATGCATGTGTGTCTCAGTGAGACACAAATGGCGCGCAAACATGTAATCGTGTGTGTGTGTATGTGTGTGTGTGTGCGACAAAGAAATAGCAATAATCTATTTCATTTTAATGCTGCCTTTATAATCCGTCCAACATTCCATCTATTCATTTAATCTCCTCCTCTACTTCTGATTTTCTTCCTCTTGTTCACCCCCATCATCTGTTTGGGGTTTTATCTCTTATGGTTAACCCCCATTTTACTCCTTCACACATACACAGATACACACAGAAATATACTTCTTGTCACAGGACATCCGTCTTCTGCTTCATGACGTCTCGGTATGTAAGCTAATAGCATTCTGCATTATGTCAAACTTTATATCCTGATCATTTTAATTAACGAACAGGACGTAACGTATTCCGAGATTCACGATTCAGTGGTTTGTTGCCAGATCCATCCTAAACAGTTGATTGGAATTTGTTTCGGTGTGCTTTAAATCAAACCTATAATTATATAGTATGCACAAGATCTATATAATCAGCAATAAACACGCAAGATATTTCCACACACTGGGGGAAAGAAAACCCTTTACAATGACAGGACAATATGTACAGTGGAAACGTAAGCAAGTGTCCTATTGGAGGAAACATTCATAAAGTCTTGGTCGCGAAATAAGACCCTTACATTACATTGGTAAGGAGTATAAACTTTCATACACTCTCGTACTTCGATATAAATCATGTGATAACTGATGAATAGTCTCACGTGAGCTCCGCACGTGGGTTTCAGATACGTCACGTGTTATGTTGGACTTGTTTTTCACTTACGAAGCTTTCAAATGTAGCGCGCGCGTGTTTTTTTTTATTTTTTTACCTTTTTGCCACACGTAATAGATGCCCACGTGTCATTTCATTTCCTTTTCCGATCACATCAAGTTCACCTTTGTCCAAATGTGAGCGCAGATCACGCACAATCACATGAGAAATGCGTGCAATTTATTTACTTACTTACTTACTTACTTACATACGTAAGGTGATTTTGCAAGGAATCCCATGCAACAGAAAGAAAAGTCATCTTTTTACCCCCCCAGGAAAAAAAAAAAAGAAAAAAATTCAACCATTCGCTCAACGTTTACATCCACCTCCCTTCACACTTGCTATCATACTGCCGAACCTCTCCAAGTGCATATTTTGCATTCCTCTGTGCCAGGCTTTTCAGCACAACCGACAACCCTGAGCATTAAATACCAGAGATTAGAGTGTGCATAAGCGTGTTTACCGAGTGTCTCCATCAGGTTATGATCCTTCATCACCTCTGATAAATCTGGGAGTGTGTGAGTGGGAGGCGAAATTTCACAAGGTGTGTGCCTTCGTATCAGTGGTGGTCTTCTCGGTACACTTAGCAGTATTCCTAGGCTTTCGTACAATTCACGTTTCGACATTAGCACTGCGTAGCACTGGTATGAGGCAAGTCGTGAAGTGGTGTTTTTCCATATATCTAAAAAAAACAAACCCTGCCTTTGACTTTTGTCTATTATTCTCGTTTCTGTGCTCACGGTGTTACAAGGCGGTACTGCAGTGTCTTGCCAATTAACACGTTCCCTTGGAACCGTGTGTCCCGGAACAGCGCTAGTATCAAAGCGGGGCCGTCCCAACATGCCCAGCCCACACGTTACACCCTACACAGACATACAATGAGCTCCGGCAGACCTGAAGGGGTTCGACACACAGACCACACATCGTCATAGCTGAATCTGAGCAATAAAGCACAGCTATTATGCGCGTGTGGGATTTTCGGCCCGTTAAAGAAAAGAGCGGCCCTCCGGGAATGACAGAGCGTCATAATTACACATTTTATTGAGCATTTCGTTCCAGCTAGGACCGATTCTGTTCCTAAGCGTTTCCATTTGCCCTCTCTTTCATGTGGGGAAAGCTCAGAGCGCCGTGGCTTGCCCGTTTCAAAGGTGGGCCTGACAAATATTTACAGCCTGACGTGGAGGCACGTCTAATCAGCCCTCGCGTGCCGGGTTTCAGAGGAATCTGTTCTTGGCACGCGCTTATCTTGTACATAATAAATGATCCTCGCAGAAAGACATAGAGCCTTGAAGAGGCTGCCCAAAAATAATAAGTGACACATCTCTGTGGAATCACTTATAATGGAGGAAAGGTAACACACACTGACAAAATGGTGGAAGTAAATCAGGGACTTCCCCCTGCTGGAAGGATGAGGAACTGCAGTCAGTTCTCTCTCTCTCTCTCTCTCTCTCTCTCTCTCTCTCTCTCTCTCTCTCTCTCTCTCTCTCTCTCTTATCCATTAAATATTTTCATTGAGAATTTACAGCAGTTTTGGATGAAAAAGCAGTTGAGGATTTAAAGCAGGCAACACTCATGGTGTTAGGGTGTTTATGATGAAGACACAGGAAGGCCCGAAAGTAAAACAATCCTCTGTCCTGATACAATCCCAACACAGCAGAAGGACTTAAATATAACGACAAGAACAACAAAAAAAGTTCAAAAAGAAAGCTAAAAAAAAAAAAAAACCCTGAAGGTGAGAAGGAGAAAACATAATGCAGAATGTAAAATATGACTCGAACGACGTTAATAAAATGTTCTGCCCAAAATATAACTGCCTTTCTATCAAAATAAGTCAAATGTAATTGCCTCTTTACGTTTCACCCGTTCACAGCCAGTCCTGTTCCTAATGTCCCCATGTGCTTAAACCCAGCGGGTCTGAAATGCAGATTTATGACAGTAATATGTTCTTTTCCATGCTTTAACAATCCATACAGCCTTATAGCTGGCCTGCATTACCCAAAACACACATTTCCCACTTGTATTAGGAGCTATGGGGATAGCAGTCCTTAAAATGAGAGCCATAAATCACACTTGCCAACTATTATTCCATTAACAGAAGCATGGTTCTGTCATTTGGGTCATGCTAATAGTCCACGGATGATGACTGCGACTGTTAACAACGCCAAAGCCGAGTGAAGAAAGAGCGACGGCTTCATTTGTGCCATGGATCAGAGAGACAATCCACTTGTTTGGTGGTCCAGGGGCCTTGTCCTTTTTCTTCGCCCCCCACCCACTACCCCCCACCCCCCCATCTGTTCCGCATTTCCCTTCTTTTGCTTTCCCTCCTCCACAATTGAGTTTCTAAATCCTGCCTCTTTGTGGTCACCTACTGAGCCCCCACGACAAACCGGTGGCACGTTTTCGCAATCTGCAGGCCTCGGGATACCAGGATACCAGGATACCATGGCAGAACATATTAAATTTGTTACCAATTTTAAAACTTGGCCACAGTTTGTGCCATCGGCTCGCAGGAGGCCGACGGTTCGAGTCGGGCGCAACCACAACCACAATACAAACAAAGAGCAAGAAAGAGCAGCTACTTGTGTTCATTCTTCTCTGGAAATGTTTAGAGGAAAGACTTGGCAAAAATAACTCTGCATAATAGCATTAGCGTGAAACCAGATCCCCTGCCTCAGTGTGTGTGTGTGTGTGTGTGTGTGTGTGTGTGTGTGTGTGTGTGTGTGTGTGTGTGTGTGTGTGTGTGTTGCTCTCATGATACAGTGAGACAATACAGAGTACTTTTTACTTAACAGTGAAGCTCAGTCGAGACAAAACAGAAGAATGAGTCAGAGTTGTCCAAAATCAGACGTCGCATGCTTTCATCTTTTATCGGGTACATGTGTGGGAATGATGCTTGTGTGCCCGTGAGATGGGTCGTTTTCATTGTCGGGCAGATCGTGTGATGAGAAAGGAGAAGAAATGGAATTATAAAGCCTATCATTTATATTTATAAATAAATAAATAAATGAATGAATGAATGAATGAATGAATGAATAAATAAAAATACATATGTGTGGATGGGCTAGACCTTTGAACGATGTTGTAGGGAAAAGTAAAAAAAATAATTAATAATAATAATCTGACTCACACCCTATGCCTTAATCATAAATGTAACATCTGTAGCGTTTTAGATCATATACAGGTATCGATTTGTACCCAAAAGCAATGTAACGCTCAGATCATATCCTGATAATCTTCCATATGCGTCAGTGTACCCTGAACTTCACATTCTGTCGTTTTTCTTTAATACAGTAGTTATAGGAGATTAAATAATAAATAAATCTTTTTTTTTTAAAAATCTACCCATGTTGACCCTTAACCTTTCAAACTTGTTCCAAACTTTTTGTGCTTTAATTGATTTACGGTCTCACTTCACTTTAATTCACTCATAAGCAAACATACATGCACATATCCAAATTAGTGACAAGGTCAAACTGTGCATGTGTGTGTGTGTGTGTGTGTGTGTGTGTGTGTGTGTGCGTGCGTGCATGTGTATGAGCAAGCACAAGTGTGACAGCAAGTTCTGGAAGCACATTTTGATGGTTAATTGTCTTCTCTTTCCTCCAGTCAGCCCCTGATGGAGTGTGTTCAGCCATGTTGGCTGTGTGGCAGGGCCATGAGTGCAGCTGTCACTGGTGGAACTGCACTGACCTCTAGAGACTGATCTCTCCAGGCGCAACACAAAGACTCTCTTTCTCACACACACACACACACACACACACACACACACACACACACACACACACACACACACACACACACAC
>JAQMCW010000023.1:4886773-4903241 GCA_030068335.1 Chrysichthys cranchii
ACCCAGGAAACTAATGAAAATAAAATAACTACAAATTTCAGAAAGATTATTATTGTTTCGTGGCCCGGTACCAAAAGACCCACGGACCGGTACCGGTTTGCGGCCCAGTGGTTGGGGACCCCTACTCTAGATTACCAATAGATGTGAATGCAAATGAAATGTAAATGGTTGTTCAGCCCTGTGATAGATTAACAATTGGCCCCAGGTTCGCCAAGACCATTAATTTATAAGCTGGGTAGATAATGGATGGATTGATGTTCCTGCTAGTGTTCAGATAGGGTGAACTGTCTCAAAATCTGTGTTTGTACAAAGAGATTCGTGATGATGTTGGATGTTTTATGTAGCCAAATTGGTCCATCTATTAAATGAGCTCACAGGACACAATCTATTCAAAGCAGGTTATTTTAGAGCTTATTTTGTAAGCGCTTGCTTTAACGCACTGAAGAGCTTTTCCACTGGACGGTGTAGGGCAACTTGAGTCAACAAAGTACCCAGGTTTTTGGTATTTCCACTGCTGATCCATGAAGTAGCTAAGTACCCGTGCGGTAAGTACCCACGTTTTAATGCGAAATAAGTGTGGACATATGAGAAGAGCTAAAAAAACCCAAAAACAAATAGTGCAGCCTATCGATTGATCAGTCACCAGACGTCCTGAGTAATAACTGAAGCTGTAAATGCTTCTCTACTGACACAAAAATCAACATGTAGGCTAGTGTAGTGTCTGCCAAACTTTCTCCCTCTTCTCAAAAGTCCCTTTTTTTCTGGTCGACTTAAGAGGGCAGACATGTCAGTAACTTTAACAGCAATTTAATGAGTCAGATGCAGTTTTAATTCACTTACCCACTTTTCTTTTCTGTGTTTTAAATACAATTTTCCAGTCCAGTCTTCCAGTTGGGACCGATCCCACATAGCTTCCTATGCACTTTGGTTCAGCCACTTTGTTTTATCTGCTAAGGTTTAGTCTGTATTTCAGGAAAAGGTTAAAATATCGGCACCCTTGCCCGTGTTTCACAGGAAAGACGACCATTAAATGAAAGTTTGCTCCTTTTTAATTTCATTAAAGTATCATCTGTCATTAATACAAGCTCACTGTGTCTTACGCTCCATTAAATCCTATAAGAGAGCTTAACATTAACAGAGAAAAGCCTGATTTTATGATAATCAATAATCTGATTTTGAGCAACCTAGAGAGAAGCTCCTCGTGCATTTTCCGATGGGAAAGAGACACGAAGTTAGCTCGGATATGGATAGTCCCGAGCCACGTTTTTAAGAAGCAGTACAAATGTTCCTGTGTACTTGTAAGACAGTATCAGTGTAAACATCATATCTTTTCTCCAGTGCCTTTTTCAGATTTGTTTATTTAGGTTAGAGTATCAAGCTATGAAAAGTTTTCTGCAAAGCTGCATAAAACAAGGAAGATATAAAGCCTTGATATTTTCTGATTTTCTGACACCGTGGCTCATCTGTACTGTATGGGGCATCTGTTTTCTATTAAAAGAAAAAGATATGAGCACAAGATCTGTTGTTTGGAAATCAAAGATTATCCCAGATCCTGTGTCAACTAGTGCTCAAGTGTGTACTTTCTAAGCCTGGTTTCCACTCCTGTGACGAAATTAGATTTCTAAAATATAAAAAAAATATCATATCCAAAGATATAAAGTCACGATGTACAACAGGGTTTTATTTATAGATTATACATGACTGTTTAGGAATTTCACCCTTCAACCATGTATGCCAAGTTTTCGGCAGTACACATGTAAACAACTCTGTCAGTTTCTTTTCTTAGTTCTTCCTCATGATTCTGGAGTGATAACATTCATGGAAATCCTTTCTTCAGGGGCCTTTCTGATCCCCTACCTGACGTTCCTGTTCATTGCGGGAATGCCGCTGTTTTACATGGAGCTGGCTTTGGGTCAGTATAACAGAGAAGGGGCAGCCACTGTGTGGAAGATCTGCCCCATTTTCAAAGGTGTGTTTTCTACATTCTCTCTTTCGTTCGGTACCTTTTTACACGGACACTCAGCTCGAGCAACTCGTAGTCTTTAATATCCGTTTTAAGAAAATGAAATGTATCGACAGTCCTTTATTTGAAATCAAATGCCCAATCATTACTGTAATGGCCTTCCTTAGGATTTATTAAAGACATTACGGGCGGCTGAAGAATTTAAGGGAAATCTGGTGGATCTGTTAGACAGTTTTATCTGGAGTATGTGTTTCTTTTGCTGGCATGATTTCGGTCCACTTGTCCCATTGGAGAGAAACGTCACTGCAAATCAATACACTGTTCGTCAAACATTTCTATTCTCATGCACATGGTCTCTTCCAGGACGACGCCACCCCCATCCATAGGGCACAAGCGCTCACTAAATAGTTTGATTAGGAGGAAAATAATGGACATTTCACGCTGAGACCTTCATAGTCACCAGACCGAACAGACTGGACACCTATGGGAGATTTGACAGACATATTGGACAGTATTCTGCACCATAATCATCAAAACACCAGTTGAGGGAATATTTCTTTTGGAAGAAGGGCATTCATGCCTCCATAACTGTTCCTGAGATAGGTACACTGATGATCTTCTGGGGTCTCACTATGACAGTTTTGCTTTAAGAGCATAGCTTTATGGTACACGTCTAGATGTCATACAAGTACCGGTATTTACAATACAAGAAGGATGTAATTACAATTATGTACTGTACATGTTATTCACTTGGACGACTGAAATCCTTCACTGACATAAAAAGAAAAAGAAAAAAAAAAACATCGAAAGATTCTTTGGTTTTTCTCTCAGGTGGAACCCTAAGACATTTTATGTAGAATCCAAGACCAGACGGTTTCTTATCCAGAGATGCTTTCAAATCTAATCCCCTATAGAAAGCTAATTATATGTCCATGTCAGGGCAGAATTAGGGTAATTATGAGCTTCCAACATTTAAAAAAGCACTCAAGTCCCTGTCAAACTTAATTACCACCTGGAACATGTTCTGAACGCTCTGACATGACATTGCGCGTTTTGTTATAACCAAACATGACCAGAAACACCAGCAATGTCTTTCACAGTTCATGCAGTTAGGAGTGTAGTGTCAGACATTCCTGATCGTTTATTTAATTCTAGCAAATGAATAAATAAATAAATAAATAGCATAGTTTGGGCTTTCTGCATAAAAGATATTAAGGCACCAGGTGAGTTTCCATAGAAACGACTCAGGATTCCCAGAGCTGCCATCTTGTAATACCTGCAATTCTGGCATGATCTAAACACACTATAGGAAATGTCAACAATCTAAAATGGCTGAAAGAACGCTTTTAAGAATGTCCTAAATCACCTGTCCTGTCTATCCACAGGCGTTGGGTATACTGTGATCATCATAGCTTTGTTTGTGGGCTTCTACTACAACGTCATTATAGCGTGGTCTCTGTACTACCTGTTCTCCTCATTCACGCGTAAGCTGCCCTGGCAGGACTGCAACAACACCTGGAACAGCCTCATGTGCAAAGACCCCAAGCTCATCAATGGCTCCTATCTCCTGGGCAATGCGACCTACGCCAAGTACAAGCATACGCCTGCTGCTGAGTTCTATGAGTGAGTTTAATCATTCTGCATGTCAAATCTTATATCCTGCTTGTGCCTAGGATTTGGTTTGTGGCACTGCATCACTGAGTTGCTGGGCCAAATGCAATTTTTTTGAGTCAACAAAAGTGTCGTCTTTCATTTCATTTCATCCACTCTGGATAGTTGACATAAATTTACTCTTGGTCTCTATTATATTAAGTGTGTCAGGTAAATTGGGTAATTCATGCAGTTTTTTTTCAGATGTGCTATACTGTACAGTGCATTTAGATTGATCGGTATGTCATGAGTACAAATTTGCATTTTACTATAAGCCACCTCTTATCTTGCAATATGAAAATGTATGAATGGTGAGGTTCAGAGCAGGGAGTAGTGTTTGAGGGTTTGGCATCTATTAGACCTTACATTTTTTTTTTTTTTCATAAGACAGGGCTGTGTATTAATAGGCTGCTATAATAAGTAGGCTTTCTCCCTAATGCGTTTCATATCCATTCAGTGAGCTACTTCTATAGTATCATGTTGCACCAGTGGTATATTAACAGCGCACCCTATCATGGCAATGAAGCTTCCACTTGGTTTGAATTCAGCAATTTCTTTTCCATCTCTTCGCCTCTTTTGTGTGAGCAGTACTTCCATAAAGCATCGGTCAGCGGGTTAAGATGTGTTTCTTTGGATTAAGTAGGAATAGCTGTGAAAAAAAAAAAACATGTTTAAAGTAGGATCCTACTGCTGATGGGATGTGTTGAATGGTTGCAGGCGTTGATCGTTAACAGTAGTAGAGCGTGGAGGGTGCCATAATTGATTCGGTCTAGCTGAAAGCAGTGGAGCATACGAGCATTGGATGGCTGTTTGAAAGTAGAGCAGTTTGCCTTCCAACAATCTTCTGCGTTGTATGCGGAATGAAACTCAGAGCGGAAAATTTCCGTTCAGCAGGAGGAGTAATGTGCGAGGCATTCAGAATGTTTTTGGAGGTCTCTTTCAAATAAACCTCGTAATTATAAATCCGGCAGTGTATCATTACGGGACCAGATTGCTGAATCTGAAATTGAATAAATGTGGTTTGAGGAGGATTCGCTGAAAATGGTTTTCTGACATAACATTTAATCATCGTGATTAGTTTGATTTAACAAGGAGTTATTTTGCATTGATATCAATCACCTGCTCATGTCATTTGTAGCAGGCTTCGGCTAAATAGTAGTTTACTTCCCATTCTTGGTTTTACACGTGCTTTTTTTTTTTGTATTCTCATTAGAATTTGTACATTTTGCACATTTATTTATGTTTATTCGGAAATACTACATACTTGCATACCCGTCGTGCACAGGGACGAAGGCAAACCCTAGAATGAAGTTTGTAAAAGTCTGCTGCTAAAGCCCAAGGTTTTAAACAAAGTGCTTCCCATATCTTAACAGTGATTCATGACTCCTACTAAATCTGCCTGATTATAAAGTGAGGATTGTCAGCAGTGAATATATATATATATATATATATATATAGATAGATTGATAGATAGATAGATTGATAGATATTACAGATGTTCACTCATTAATCCAGACTATTTGATTTCTTCATACCCAAGACGCTGGGGCATCTGTGCTATGCTTTGCTTATTTTTAAAAATTGTGGTTTTCTGTGGAAAATGAGTAAGAGTTTTATTTCACTTCTCAACCAGATTAGACGAATATACTTCATCTGTAGTGATGTCTGACTGAGTGTGTTTTCAGGAGAGTGTTTTGGAGGAAAGATCTTTAACCCTTTGCGGGTCCAAATTCTCAATTTTTGCACATCTTCTTAAATTATCCTTTAAAAGCATTAGCATATAACTTGACACTCATACTGTATGTTTTATATCAAAATGTTCAGAATAGATTTATCTCTCTTTGAAAGGAGGGCCCATTTTACGTAGAGCATTGTGTAAAGAGACAATTTTGGCCCTTATGCTAAAAAGTTGAAGTGTAATTTTCGAAATCCCCAGATTATGCACAGTGAAGGGTAAGCCCTTAGCAATGTTCTGAGTGCCCATTGGTCAGTTTCACACAAAATAGGACGGACACACAAATCCACCAATTACATACAGTTAGAGGAAGATCTAGTCATCGTCTGAAAGGGTTCTGACTCATTCATCGCTATTCTTTGTTTTTTTTGTTTTGGTTTTTTTGAGGCATGTATAGATATTTTCTTATCGTGGAATCAAAAAGAGAGAACTTTTCGTCACTTCATAATGAAATAACATTAGTGGATTTAATCTTAAAATTGTTGGCTTTGGAGAATCTTTCCTTAAAAGCTAAATCAAGGCCTTCTCATAGAACATGTCTCTAGAACGGTCATGTTTTTAATCTGTTCATGTGGAGTGCCTGCTATACACGTCCATGTGTAATAAATTCAGAAAAAGACATTAATATGAACTCATGATTTCACCTGCAGCCTGCACTAATATCCTGCTGCTGTTCTAGAAAATTAATCTACACCTTCTGACGAGTCAGAATGTCATTGATGCGGTTGATGTATGACGACGTTACATATTCCTTTCTTCTGTATTCTCAAGATCCTGAAGCCTCCAGTGTATTTTATACACACTACACTACACACTGCTTTTGCATAGAGAACATAAGTAGAAAATATATACGAACGGGGAAAGCATTTACAGCGGTACCTTGACTTGCGAGTTTAATTCGTTCTGTGACGGAGCTCGTAACTCAAATTACTCGTATGTCAAATCAGTTTTCTCCACTGAAATGAATTGAAATGCCATTAATCCGTTCCGGACCGCCCCCAAAACACCATAATTTTTTTGTTACATTTTTTAAATAAGAAAAATGTACTTATAAATAATGAATATTGTATAAAAACACAATACAGTAGAATGTACTGCAATAAGCTGGTGTTATTAAGTGTAATGTACAGCATTTACCTTGGAGATCAGATGACTTGAAGATGCTGACGGACGTGGGGGAGAAAGGCTGAACTGAATAACTGAAGCTTATTCGCTGATTTTTGCCCTTTTTGCAACACTTTCCTTACTTTCATCTGCAGGGGTTTTCGATTAAAAAATGTCCAATGAGATTTGTTTCATCCTCCCTATCAGAATGTTTCGTTAAATAGCGCCGTCGCATGCCCAGTTGCAACTTTTTCTAGGAGTTTCTTTTGAATAAAGTCTGAAAGTAAGAAAATGATTTTAACGCCCTTGGCTGGCGTTATAGCCTTTATCGACTCCTTCTGCTTCAGTATGGTGCAGATCGTAGAAGTGCTACTTTCGTACTGCTTCGCCAAGTCGACTACACGCACACCTTGGTCATGTTTTTCGATCATTTCTTCAATTCAATGCACATCATCCGCTTCTTCTTCTCAGCACTGTCTTTCGCACTCACTTTCTTCGGACCAACTAGCGCTAGTCTGAAGCTGACTTGTAACCTGAATTTTAGCTCTCAACTCAAAGCAGAAAATCGGCCGAGAGACGGCTCGTATCTCGAAAAACTGGTTAGTTGGGACACTCGTAAGTCAAGATACCACTGTATACCTTCAAGAATAGTTTATCCCAAAGATTGGGTTCTGCTGAGGAATTGGAAAAATATACCAATATTTATTCCATCCATCCTCTACACTGCTTATCTGTCAGGGTTGTGGGGAAGCTGGAGCCAATCCCAGCTCACTTCATGCAAGAGGCATGGTACACCCTGAGTAGGTCGCCAATTTTTGACCGGGCTAACACAAAGACAAACAACTGTTCGCACCCACATTCACAAGAATGGGTAATTTAGACTAGATATGTCTTTGGGAGGAAATCAGAGTACCCATAGGAAACCCACACAGACATGGGGGACACATGCAGACTCCAGTTAGCCAGTAGGTCCAGAACCTCCTTGCTGTGAGGTCACAGTGCTAATTACTGCACCACTGCACCACCCTCACAATCCACTGCAGGGCAACACACAGAGACTGACAACCATTCACACTCATATTCACACCTATGGCCAATTTAGAGTCGCCAATTAGCCTAATCCCCACTGTGCATGTATTTGGACTGTGGGAGGAACAGTCGGAGGAAACCCACGCGAACACGGGGAGAACATGCAAACTCCACACAGAAAGGCACCCGTGCCGAACCCGGGGCTCGAACCCAGGACCTTCTCGCTGTGAGGCGACAATGCTAACCACTCAGCCACCATGCCACCCAACAATAAATAACCTGTGTGCAAATTCATTCATTCATTCATCTTCAGTAACTGCTTCAGTAACAGCAAATGTTGGTCAGGGTCATGGGGAATCCAAGTCTCGCTGACATATTTTTTATTTTTTTTTTAAGGTGGAAGGCAAACTTAGAGAAATTCCATGAAGACGCAGAGTGAAATAATTAAAGTACAGAGGAGTTGACTACTTGGAAAAGTGCTGTAGTTTCTATTTGCCGAAGCATTCCTGAGTGAGAATTATGTGGAAAAACTCAAAGCACTGGGCAGAAGTCTTCCCCTTGATAAATATAGTTTTATCTAAACAGGGAAAAGTGGTGTTTGATGTCTTTGTTAAAGCGAAATTCAAAAGACTCACCATAAAGCTGTTTAATAGTTCATGTGAAAAGTAGTGAAAGCCCCAAGAGATAAACTCTGGGCTTTTAAGCTGATTATACCATGCTGACCTTAAGGCAATAAAACACATCCCTTTGAAGCGAATGTCTCAAGTTTAGTTTAGTTAGCATACTGTGCCTCCTTGCTCTTGAATTTCCCTCATTCTCTATTCTTCTTCCCTTTTTCAACCTTATATTACAACTAGTCTCAACTTTCTCATATGTTTCTCTTTCTCTAGCATGTCTTACATGTCTACCTTTGTCCTTGTGGTCTCTCACATAATGATGCATGGTTTCCTCAGCGGTCATTGGCCAACACTAACCCTGAAATTGAGTGTAAAAGAAACAACTGGAGCTGGGACTCCCAAGTGGCGCAACAGAAAAGTATTCGCTCTATCATCCAGATATCACAAGTTTGAATCCTAATGTTTCCAAATCTGTGGCTGTAAGGGGTATTGTAATTTCGCTTATCAGTCACAAGTGACACTAACTAAACATAGCTGTGTGTGAGAGGGTGACCATATTGACAAGAGGATACCGGGGTGTGATGGCGGCATGGGGTACAGGGACACCTGCAAAATGAACAGCGGGTGTAAAAAGCGAATGCCAGACATTTTCTGTGTCTTAAAACAGAAAACTGGACGCCTCAGATGCCTTTTGTTAGGTCTCAGAAAGAGAATATGTCATGCTCACCCTAGTTTGTGAGATTATGCTTACAGAAGTGGGCGGGTAGCGCTTTCCTCTGAGTGCGTTATGCCACATCTGATGTTTTTTGATCAGCTGTTCGAAAAGATGCGAAAAAATGTCTTGGAGGAAATTTGTAATTGCCTTTGCTGGTGGCACAGCAGGTAGTGTCTGCTTCACTGCATCACAGCTCCAGGGTCCCTGGTTTGACTCTGAATTCATGTTACTGTCTGTGTGGAGTTTCTGTTCATGTTCGTCCTCTATCCATGTGGGTTCTCGCTGGGTTCTCGGGTTTCCCCCTACGCCCCAAAAACATGCGAGATGAATTGGCTGAGGAAATTGATCTTAGGTTTGAAAGTGTGTATGTGGTGCCATGTGATGAAATGAAATCCCAGTCTGGGTTGAATTCTCACCTCATGTCCAGTGTCCCTGGGAAAGGCTCCGGATCCAGCAGGATAAAGCAGTTTCTAAGGTTGAGTGAATAAGGTTTGGATTCCATTCAAGTGACCAAGTAACCAATCAAACAGGGTAATATAAGAACTATAAGAATATAAAATCTAACTGGAAAATAAAACACATATCCTCTGGCTTTGGTACAGAACACTTGGTGTCCCTGGACCCCACTTTGAGATCCATGATCTTACACAATGGATAATAAAAGTGGATGGACGCACTTAAGAGGATTTAAGAGCGATTACACAAATAGAAACCAATAGTCAGCAACAGACATAACCTGAATTTATTCTTCAGCTCTGTTGTTGGATTATGTTTGGGAATTGATTTGGTGTGCACTTTCCAAGACATTTCACCATATAGTAAACTTAAAGGAACAGAAAACAATAGATAGCCCTGGCAACCCCAAAATTAAGGAAGTTGTTCATCGATTTATTTATGTCACATGTCATCACTACATCTTTCTTCGGTAGACAATCAATTATGACTTCTAGAGAAAAGAATGTGTGGCAATGTCAATTAGAGGAAGTTTCATCAGCCAGCTTACCACCCACATTTCAATTCAGTGCATTGTTTCGTCAGTCAGTCTCTGTCTCTGGTGGGTGGGAAGTAATAGTAGTTGTCAAAAAATTCTTCCAGACACATTAAACCTAGTCTTGAAATAATGATTTTGTCAATAAGAATTCTCCACGGAAAATCTAAGTTTAGTTGATAATGGGGGAAAAAACTCTTTCTCATTTGAGAATGGATGTTGAATAGCGTTTCTTTAAATAACGACTTCAGAGGATAAAACTTATCAGGCCCAGTATCTTGACTGAATGTTGGAGAAATGCTATTTGAATGGGTGTAATTAATGTGATTTTGTTTTCTTTTTCACTGTGCTGATCGCATGGAGGGTCAAATATCCAATTTTTTTTTGTTTGTTTTAAAAAAAAGTTTTATCCCACGGTTCTTCTTCCAAATTGAATGAAATAACAGAGCAACAAAAGTCAAATAAGCTGTCTTCTCCTATTAAACTGTGTCTGAGCATTGCTGGCCCGTGTTCATTTATGTCACTAGGAATTACTAACATTACTCACTTCTGTTTTTGTTTATTATTATTATTATTATTATTATTATTATTATTATTATTATTACAAAGATTTTACCAAATCCTTATCTGAAACTTTACCTGTAAAGCAATAGGATTATATATATGGCGTCGTCTGATCCGTTTCTATTGTTTCTCTAGTACCATCTCACATCTCACACACGTGGGTTGTATGGTAGACGCTCTGATTACCAGTGAATCCCCATTTACGACGTAAGCAATAACAGGAACTAACATGTTTCATAATGTCTTATTCCACTCTGGTAGAAAACTGTCTGCTGTATGGATTCCTTAGGTAACGTTTCAAATAATTGACTGAGAAAATTGTATAGCTGTTTAGAAATTCATGAGCAATTTAAATATGTACATATCGTGCTCGCACTATCATTTAAATGGTGACACTGTTTATTTTATTTGTGTTACCTGTTTCCTCTAAACCCATTCCCGAATGTAGTAATGTAGCAAAGGCTAAAGATATGATACTGACTTAAATAGTGCAGTCCCTTAAGAGTTGTGTGTGGTCTCCACCAGTAAGTAGGTTCAGTAAGTAGTAAGTAATGATCAGGGACTTTAGTTACAGGGAAGAAATATGTGGCAATTATTTGATTTGATTTTTTATCTTCCAGAGTGATTTATTCTGCTTATACTATGGTAGCATTATAGCAATTATGCATTTTTTTCCCACTTCTGTCACTTCTATTACACATTCTAGCATCTTTATAGAGTATAAAGGGACTTTTTCCACTAGACTATACCAAAGAGCATTACATGTGACTTATGCACGCTACACCGTTTTCTTTGTTGTAGAAAAGGAGCACCTGGTAAAGAAATCCCCGTGACTATAGATATGTTAAAAAAGAGAACAACCTAGAATTCTCCCATCTGTATTTTCATTTGTCTATTATCTTGCATCTGTGCCGTTGTAGAGAATTACTCAATACCTTCGGAGCAGCAAGAATCATTTAAGAAATATTCGATGCTTATATTTTTACTGTGAACTCAGACCGTTGGACTCTTCCATAAAAGAAAGCTGTCAATTCAGATTGGAAGCAGGAGGGTTAGCGTTTTAAACCTCGCCCGTGGAACACTTAGTGGAGACAGATGAGATCTGTTACAGATTATAAAAGAAATATTTTCCCATGTTTCCCAGAGACAACTATTTGGGCATCACTTTTAAATTGCTGCAAGAATATAAATAAATCACATTAGTGGTTATGAAGAGGGAAATGACTTTCAGTTAAGAGCAAAATTAAACGTGGACCTAGTCACCATTTAGCCTTTTTCCCACAACAGGAACGTAAAATGAAAAGTATAATAAAATGAAAAGAAAACAATAAGTTCTTCATGAGAGTTTTTATTTCGGAAGGAAAAGCACAAAACAGTCTTTTCCTATAGGGGTTTGTTTAACATGTAAGAACAATGGCCTTAAATTCTTTTCCCTATGAACTTCTGGGAATCGGGATCATGATTGCTTTTTCTCAGAACGTGTGGTGCTGATATTTTGCTCTGACACCTAGAAAGAGAAATGCTGCATGAATAATATTTATCTCTCCTAAGGTGGGGCCCCATGTATGGGTGGTACTTTTCAGCTTTTCATATTTATGCAGCGATAAAATTTTGAAACCTTTGGAAACCCACAGAGCAGGAATAAGACCTGATGGAAAAGAAACGTCCCACAGGGGTGTCTATGTGTTTAACTAAGAGAATTGGTGATATCACTGACGGTATAAACAGTAGGAGCAAGACCAGGTCATTTTTGAGAAGATATCATAAACAGTTCCCAAATTCCGAGTCTGGTGATAATGGGACACAGTTGTGTTATGAAAACCTTATGAAAAAGATTCAGTGCAGTCCAAATCGGTCCGAACAAACCAAATCTGCAACTGCAAGTCTATAAAATTACAATTCTATTCTAAAAAAAATTCAATGCTATAAAAAATAACAGCAAATCTATAAAAAAAAAATAAAAAAACATCCAATTAATAGCACATTCTAAAAGACAATTTGGATATAAATCAGGAAATCCAGACCCATCATGGCACATTCTGAAACGCAACAGGAAATTTTGAAATATTACGGTTAATTGAGGAACGTGACGGCAAATTCAAAAACATTACAGCAAATTTGGAAACATGACAGAAAATTCAGAAAAATAACGGCAAATTCAGACCAACGTGCCAGCATATTCGCAATCATAGTGATTATACTTTTTATAGTTTTATTCTTAACTAAGCTTCTATGAACATGCACCATATGACATCTGTTTGTACTTATACATGGACAATAAATCTATCTCGGATCTTCTCTTGTGCCTCGCTTGGAAACATGAAAGAAACCTCAAAAACACTACAGCAAATTTGGTAATAAGGCAGCAATATTAGATTCAGAAACATGACAGCAATTTTTATAACGCCAAAGCAAATTTGGAAACAAACAGCAACATGGCATTTTACTTGCTGCTTTTTTGCTTTTACAGTGGGCTGGCTGATGAATTTTGTCTCGCTCTCAGTCTATTTTTGAGAAACTTATAGGCTTAAATTTTTAGCTATTTACATGTGTATGCATTTTGTTTTTATAAACAAATGAAATAATCTCAGTGTACTGTTAGGTTGCACATAATAATTTCACAAGCCTTGTGATGTAAGAGTGGAGTGTTAATAAAAAGAGGTGGATAAAACTCTTTATGAATGTGATCAAAATGCCAGGCAGGATAAGGCAGACCATGATGGATGATATTCTGAATATTTCTCTATTTATTTGTTCCCGGAAAAAAATGTGAAGTGCTACACGGAGATTATCATACAATGCTTGGATCACGAGCAATACAGTTCTTGTATAACAATAGAGGTTGTTATAGGCTACCAATGGATGGATCCTAGGATGTTATGGGGCATCACTGGGAGTTCCTTGGGCCCTCACTGTGTGGTTCCTAGATATATTTAAAAGCTGAGGCTGGAATTCATTGTTAAACAAAACTATGGAAGGAATAAACATAGTTAAAGTCTATGGAGTTTATTATTGACCTCTTTTCTCTGCTTGTCTGTCCTTTTTCTTCTCTATCTGTGCTTATTGCATCACTGTCTGCCTCACCCCTGGCTGCAGAACAAAGTTTGAAATGTGACCCATGCTGGCAAAATGAGTCAGAATGGGGAAATTTTGAAAAGTGAGTTATTGTTCCTTCCACATTGTCCATCTAAAGACCTTCGAAATGAGGCATGGTTTGTTGAAATCGGACAGAAGGTGCCGCCTAGCAACTAGCCACTTTTGTTTGCGTCTAATGGGATTTGGAAACTCGCTTTCCATTGGTTCATAAAAGCGTCATCGGGAATTCCGTGTGTATTATCAGGAAGAAGAGGAAGGTAGGGGGATTCCCCCGTCTCGCCGCAAGTGAGTAGTGAAAAACACGGATTTATCAAGGAATATTAAGACAAAGGACTAATTAATGAAGACATACGAATGAACATATGAACAAAACCTTAAAAAAAAATAATTTAGGATGTTTTCTTGCTGTTTTATCATGGGGATCAATAAATGAGGGCTTTACGGGCTCATTTTTGAGAAAATCTCAATTTCAACCGAAACCATGTTTTGCCTCTTAGCTCATAATTAGCCTATGCGCACTCCGACTCATTTTGTTAGCACGTGTCACAAATAGCAAAAAGTCATGAACAAAGCATAAACCCAACACATTGCAGACTCAATCAATAAGAACGACCAACAAAAAAGACATTAATTTCTAGTCTAGTTTTTGTGATCAAGATCTTTTACTGGTGTCGGCAGGAGCAGGCTTGCAGTTTTCATGTTTCAGAAATCACCATATATCCATATGGCAATGACAGGAACCCAAACATGTAACGCTGGCCAACCTTTCTTGTTGAGTCTATTTGTCTGATCAATTTCACAACAGCTCTTTCTTATTTTAGATGTGGGATGTTGTTGTTTTTTTTTTTTTGCTCTTTCACAGCATTAGAATGCTACTGCTGCCACTCGGAGTCTTTCTGCTACTCAGTGGGTGTAACTGCAGTGACTTCTGCATATGGTGATGTCACTTGCATGCCCTCTAGAAAGAGATGATATGATTGGTCACACAGTATCTAGTAAATGCTGATAATGCAGCGGAGTTTTGAATATACCACGCGTACGCTGCTACTAAAACAACAGGAAACTTTCAAATTCCTAATGTGTAAACTCTATTTAGACATGTGTATATGCTATTTACCGCAAAGGTGCGTAAACACCATTTCCGAAATGTAGAGGGTGCGTAAATGTTTACGTGTGTTCAGCCTCCACTACAGCCCTGCCTGTGAGCAACACTCACCACAGTCTTGTTTGAGATCTAACAGGCTGCGGTGCTTTTCAGTTCTTATCAGTTTTGAGGAATTCCTGAAAGCAGTGAAATGCGTGCTTGTTTGAACTTAGTTTGGTAAATAGTCTTTGCAAGGACAAAAGTTTTCTCCTGCAGTCCTCTGATTAACCCAGTGATGGTTATGTGAGTGGGGTGTCCCGAATATGTGTGTTGTTTCAATGGTCAGGTCTTTAAATAGCAAAGGAAAGAAATTCCTCAATTTCTTTGTGACTTCTGTCAGCTTCAATAAAGATGGCTTACAGTGTCAAGACCAGTGATTGTTTGTTGTTCTTTACAGTTTAGCAGAAGTTAATCCCAACCCTTTTAAAGACATCAATCGAACATTGTGTCCTGTTTTAATTTCAGTGAAAACTACTTTTGTATAAATTTCATGCTTCTTGGTAATTCAGAAAAACATGTTGTGTTAAGAGTTTTAACATATTACTTATTAGGTAATAATATGAATTACCTTTTTTAAATTTGCCAGATTTATTAAATTTCAGGAATGTGTTCCTTGCTTTAGACGAGAGGTACTGCGCATCCATGAGAGTCAGGGCATCGATGACCTACAAGGACTTCGTTGGGAACTGGCGCTTTGCCTGGTGGTGGTCATCTTTATTCTCTACTTCAGCCTCTGGAAGGGCATAAAGTCCTCTGGAAAGGTACAGAGTGTATTTCTAAAATTAAGGTACAATATATGACACTATGTATTATGCTGATTAAATTATACTATTGTTCAGTATATGTTTTATTCCAAAGATTCTCTGCAAATGGTTTCATGCATCACATGCTGACAGTGCAATATACTGTATACCATGTAGTGTTAGGGCTGGCCTAAAAACATGACCTAAAATTTACATTGTGATATTTTCCTGATAATGATATTTATTGATATATCACCCAGCCCCATGTAATGTAACTACATAGTATTTATTTTTAAAACAAGCAATAAGAGAAAGAACCCATATATGCACGAGTCCAAATACCTGAGTGTTATATGAAATATTTTAGAAGTTTTAGAGTACTGTGTAACCTCACACATTGTATGTATTTTTCAAAAGAGCTTTTTTTATATTTTACTATTTATTGTAGAGCTCCAGTAACTTTTTTTTCCATTATTATGAGTCATTTTTAGATTTTTTTTTTTTTTTATTTGCCTGCCATTCGTAATGCCATTAATGAATTTTTAATGCCATTAATGAAATCTAATAATCTGGATTATAGTTTATAATAATTTATGCATGAAAGGACTTTCATTATGCATGAAAGAGGATTCTAAAACTGTTGAGCAGATATGAAAGTGGTTGGAGGCAGGAAATATTACACACGCACACACACACATCACACGTATGTATGTATGTATGTATGTATGTATGTATGTATGTATGTATATGGCGGGATGGTGGCTGAGTGGTTAGCACTGTCGCCTCACAGCAAGAAGGTCCTGGGTTCGGCACAGGCGCCTTTCTGTGTGGAGTTTGCATGTTCTCCCTGTGTTCGCGTTCGCCTCCCACTGTCCAAAGACATGCGCGTTAGGTAGATTGGCTACCCTGAATTGCCCGTAAGTGTGGATGTGTGCGTGTGTGAGAGCATGAACCCGAGTCCCAAGTTAGTGAGGGTTGGGCGTGGGACTGGCGACCTCACCCTGTAAAATGCGTCTAGCCAGGAAATGTCAACTGGGCCCCATTGGGTCTGCTTGACGCACCTACGTGCCGCCGTTTGACAGACTTACGGGTGTGCTGCTGGTGGTACAGAAAGGGCCAT
>JAQMCW010000023.1:4906555-4917926 GCA_030068335.1 Chrysichthys cranchii
GTTAAGATTAATCGATTAATCGAAAAATTAGTCGAAAAATCGGTCGTTAGAAAATTAGTCGTTAGTGGCAGCACTAGCGCTAATACTTTTGTAAACATTGTAAATGTGGTATAAGGAGCAATCCGAGACCCACGATGTAAATTCAAACTGATGTAAACCTGTGATGTATTGTGCTCTTGCAGGGATGCCATCCTGACCAGCACCATAAACTGCGTCACCAGTTTCTTCTCAGGTTTTGCCATCTTCTCAGTGTTGGGCTACATGGCCCATGAGCATAAAGTCAACATAGAGGACGTGGCCACAGATGGTGTGTATGTCACATCTCTTTACCAGCTCTAGACATCTATTTTAAACAGCTTTAAACTTTGCTGTAACTTGATTGCATGGAAAATCCTTGATTCCATTATTTTACAATGCTGAATCATAAAACTGTGCTACGTAAGAGCCATGCACAAGTTAGTAGAGAATCTGATAGCCGAAAACCAATGAATATAATGAATACCAGTTCCCTGAGTGGAATATTTACAGTAATATTTTTGGACTTTACTTAAGGTGTAATGTTGGTCTATTTAAAATTTAAAATTAGTTTATTAAAATGTGCTTATTATTAATTATTGTGTGTGTGGGGGGGGGGGGGGGGTTTCCATTGCATAATAATGATATAACGATAAAGTTCTTACTGTACTTTGTGTTATGTTGTTAATCCTTGGTGTCTCACCCTGTACTACTTCATCTACTTCTGATGTGTGTTTGAATACAGGGCCTGGGCTTGTGTTCATTATCTACCCAGAGGCCATTTCCACTCTCCCTGGCTCCACTTTCTTTGCCATATTCTTCTTCATCATGCTTCTAACCCTAGGCATTGACAGCTCTGTAAGTGCCTTACTGAGGAAAAAAATCTTAGTTACAAATAATGTTGCATTATATTTTTCTGTTTTATATATTTAATTATTTAATAAAGGATTTTCTGGATGGGTATGGCTTTTGTGTCCATCTATGAAAATAAACAGAGGGATATTAGCATTCATGTAGTGTATGCTCCAGCCAGCTAGATATCACAAGCAGGATTATAACGGGATTTCTGTGAGAATAAGTCAAAACAGTGAATGCTTATTATATTAATGCTAGCACTGATTAGTTAGCTAAGATTAGCTAGTCTGAACGAAGACTTGTATATGTTCCCTGCTAAGACTAGCTAAATAGTCTTGCAAACTTGCTAACACAAGCTAACCTAACAGGATTTCAGAGAGGATTTTTATTTGTCTCTATAAATGTAAATGATGTTCATTGCTAAAATTATCCAACTAGCTGTAATGAACATACTGACAGTATTCCTCAGTGGATTATTTAAAGTCAAATTAATACAGCAAATGTGTATCAAGTTTTTTGTTAATGCTAACTAGTATTCTAGGTTAGTTCACGGTAGCTAATTTCATGGAAGTTAATTTTACAGCATCGTTTTAAGGCAAATTAATACAGCAAACATATTATATTTACTGGTAATGCTAACTCTGATACAAGCAAACTTCTATTAGAAAATTCAGAAAAAGCTAAGTCATAAAATGCTGTGAAATGATTTGAGTTCATATATGTCTGTGTCCAGACTCTCCCAAATAACAGTAGCTGCAGTAGCTCTTTTTTTTTGACAAACACTGAAAAAGAAACACTTTTTGTGTCCAAAGATCCTCCAGATGTGCATGATTTTAGACATTTTTCATTTATATGATCACTGCGGCAAAGGAAAGTTTGACAGAATTTGAAGAATAAATACCAGTAAATAAATAAGAATATTTTGTGATAATAATCTATATATAATGTACATACTCCCACAAAATAATGCACAAAACATGGTGTGGGCAACACTGTCGCAGTTGTTTTATCACCAGTATGTCACCAGCAAACTTGGGAAAATATTTTGTTGACAGGAAACCATAATGGAAATCCTGATAAAACTGAAACAAAAACTGTCAACTGATTAGCCAAGCAAACACATCACACACAAACACACTCACATTTTAACCTCCCCATACTCATACACTGTGTCCTTTCTGTTTAGATGGGTGGCATGGAAGCAGTTATCACTGGACTCACAGATGACTTCAAGATCCTAAGGAGAAACAGGAAATTGTTCACCTTCATCACTGCATTTGGGACCTTCCTGGTTGCCTTATTGTGCATTACAAAAGTATGTATCATCTCATTACACTGGAAAAATGACTTAGTGGGAACGTTTGAGAGTTTAAATGAGCAATTCATATGAGATTATATAAATAAAGGGGAGGGAAAATCAACTCTGATATTGACAGCATCCACAGTCCTGTCTGAATTTCCACAAGATATTGCTGCAGTGTTCTCAGCTTGACATGCATTCCTTACTTAGTTACGTCATGCCTTGTTGAAAAAGCAGGATAATAAATACAGAAGACAGCTATGCGTGTATCCATTCTGCATGCTTATATAAACACCTTATTTTCTCATAAATTCTGAAGATAACCCTGGTTTGGTTTGTACTGTCAGATACAATGAACCATTGTACTCCAGTTCATGTGTCTTTTTGTACGTGTGTGATAATCCTTAAGAAATTTCAAGATATTTCAGATAAAATGATGGTCAAGCTCGTAAGTTACTACATGAATTAAAACTTTTGTGAGAGTTCATCACTGAGGTTCAAAAAAGTGTTTTTATTGTTTGAAAGGTTTTCATAATGGGCTCTTTTTTCCTTTGCGGATATCATCGTCCACAGGGAGGGATTTACTTGTTCACGCTGTTGGATCATTATGCTGCAGGGACAGCTATTCTGTTTGCAGTTCTCATGGAGGCCATTGGAGTGTCCTGGTTCTATGGTAGGTGATCAAGTCATCAAAGTATTACCAACTGTAGGATATTATATATTACATTATCATACATAGCGGCTATCACACACATGAAAGAACATGACATTCCGGACCCGAGCTAATCTTTCAATTCCTTTCAATTCCATTTTAGTTGCATAGAGCTTTGAGTGAATAAATCTTTTCGTAAAGTTCGATGTAAAAGTTTGCATAAGCCACACCAAACTAAAATTTTTGAAATGTAAAGTTTCAAAAAGGCTGCTTTTCTTCATACTCACATGCAGACCTCGATCACCCGTGAAGTGCGTATTTTCAGACTGTTCTACGTTTTCAAGCACAACATGGCTTATTGCTCAAATACAAACCATATGTTGGGATTTCTATGTAGCGTAAAGAATAGACTTTTCCGAAATATAATATAGACCATGTCATAGGATCATGTCATGCAGAGTCATACAAGAGATTTTCTTAATGGAAACAGTGAAGAATTGAAAAGCGAGTACTGAAAGCCGCAAGCCGCAATTCATAATAAATCAACTAAAATTAAACCCTCGATCGGACTTACTCGGGTAAGCTTGGAGCTTGTCTGAGTGAAACCAGAACAATTAAGAATCCAATCCATAGCCAGGATCTCATGTAAGACTACATTTTTTACTCTGATAGGTTATGTTAAATTGATTACTGATAAAAGAAATTATTTATGTGTCTGACATTTGACAGATTTACTCATGTTTGATAATGGCATTGACAGACTTGTCATCTTCTTTTGCTTCCTCAGCCTTGATTGTTGCATCTCCTTCCCTATGATTGTAATTTCACTGCATAATTTATAAGGTCAGATTTCAGGTCAAGCTGAGAGTGCAGATGCTGGATGATAAGGTGTATCAGTGTATTCCCTTACTGTGTGTGTGTGTGTGTGTGTGTGTGTGTGTGTGTGTGTGTGTGTGTGTGTCTGTGTGTCTCAGGGGTGGACAGATTCAGTGAGGACATTGAACGGATGTTGGGCTTCAAGCCAGGTCTCTACTGGAGGCTTTGCTGGAAGTTTGTCAGTCCTATTTTTCTGCTGGTGAGGAGTGACAATGATGATCTTGGAAAAACAGGCACATACATATTTATACACTAACATAGAAATATACTCATTGAAAGATGAGATTGCTAAAACCATTTGCGATGGCTATTTTTCAAACCAAGTCGAATCATTCTTTTTCAAAGTCGCAAGCATGGTAAACAGAATGCTTCCTATTAGCCATTTTTTTTTTGTTTGTTTAAACCCAACAGACAAAACTTTCAGTTCTGCTATTTGAACTGCTTCCTATAATCGTAGCTGTCTTTGGGCAAGGGGCAGGGTGCAGACTGGGCAGGTTGCCAGTCTATTGTAGGGCTAACACAGAGATTAATAACTATTCAAACTCATATTCACACCAATGGCCAATTTAGAATAGCCTATAATTTTCACATTTTTACGTAATAATCATGACGATGAAAATGTCCCCATCTGCTTTATACAGCTGTTTGCAGTGTAGTATGCATACCGTCTTAAATCGTGTTACAAATAAAAAAAAAAAAACAAATATGGATTAAAATGCACATTTGAATTTTGCAAACATCTACTGTGAATTTTGGCTCACTTTATCACACTAAATCATGTTTTGGAAATGCGTAGTGCTTGCCAGAAAAAGATGCTCCCCTTCTGAGCTTTGTTTCTTCCTTATTATATTTCAAGGGTATTTTTTTCCCCCTTTCGTTTGGCTTGCCCAAAGCAGCAAGAGTCTGGGACTGTATAAAGTGGCTCTGACCTTTTGTGAAGCAAAACCCGATTTAATTAGCGCAATTATCACAGTCTAGTCACATTATCAACATGAATGATCTTGAAGCCTTGTAATGGCTTTAGTGCTAGGGCTTAGATTGCACTACATTCTTCATTTAAGTGAATTCATACAAAGCAAAACAAGAACAATTCAGTACATCCAATCCTGAAGAGATACCTCTCAGTTCAGGGTCTCTTTCCGGAGTTAATACATATTTATCAAATGCAGATGTTTGTGTTAAAAGGCACACATGAACAGGATTATGAGAAGCATATGACCATGCCTAAGTGAAACATGGTTTAACCTGGATCAAGGCAAGATTCTTTCCTTTGCTGCTAACAACTCTGAACGTTAGGAAAGAATGAAGGAACAAAATTGGTCTTATATCACACCTGTTAAGCAATAAAAAAAAATCTGTAAGGCCCTTACAGGACATGAAGATAGTAATATAATATTTCACATCAACACACACATGCTGCGGATATCCATGCTTTTTATATTCCATTAAAAATGAGCACAGGAAGAACAATATTATTAATGTCTCTGCTAATTCATACCACACGGGATGATTGGATGCCCCTGTCTCAAAGCATGGCCTTGTTTTTGTAGGTTGTGGTGATTGCCAGCATTGTCACTGCCGATTATTTGAAATATGAAGACTATACCTTTCCTAGTTGGGCTACCTTTTTGGGCTGGGGCATTGCCCTTTCTTCTATGATCTTCGTACCACTCTATGCCATCTACAAGTTCCTCAGTTTGCCAGGCACCTTCAAGCAGGTTACATTGCTTTAATGTTTCCAACTTCTCAAACGTTCTGTATACTATACATCCTGTATTCTTCTTAAATGTTCTCAAAAATACTATTATGTTTGATAATTCAGGTAATAACGTTTTCATGTCTTTTTCTCCTGTTAATTGTTTATTTTGTGTTTTGACCTATATTTAGTCTTGCTTTTAATTTAGTTCCAGTCCTGCCCAAATATCTTGCTCATTATTTATATTTTCATTGATCTCCATTTCAGAGGATAGCATATTGTATTACACCAGTGCACGAACATCACCTGGTGGCAGAGGGAAATGTTAGGCAGTTCAAGGTAAGACTTTTTATGATCTCCAACCAGAAAAAAAGCAGGCAGGAATACTATAACACAAAATGACCAGAGAGAATCAACACCAACACGTATTGATGCTGACTAAAGCACAGTATTTGAGAGACTAACAAAAGTCTAGCAAGCAAAATAAAAACAAACTTCAACAATTTTCATCAAGAAACCACAGCACAAAATGCTATGCCTTAACCTCAAAACACCTTTATATAGCACACACTCCACACTCTACTGTGTACTGATCAGCCATAACATTAAAACCACCTGCCTAATATTGTGTGGGTTTCCCTTTTGCCACCAAAACAGTTCTGACCCATAAAGGTATGGAGTTCACAACACCTCTGAAGATGTCCTGTGGTATCTGCCACCAGTGTGTTAGCAGCAGATCCTTTTATCCAGCACATCCAACAGATGCTTGATAGGACTAAAATTTGTGGATTATGAAGGCCAAGACACCATCTTGAACTCTGTGTCATGTTCCTCAAACCATTCCTGAACAAGTATGGCAGGGCATAGTATCCTGATGAATGAGACCACTGACAATAGAGAATTAGAGAATTGCCATGAACACCCTGTACTTGGTCAGCAACAATGTCTAGGTAGGTGGTACGTGTCAAAGGAACCTCTACGTGAACATCAGGACCCAAAGTTTCCAGGCAGAACATTGGCTTGAAGACCCACCTCATCAGGCTGCACCGCTCCCCTGCTTCCCTGTCCACTGTGTAATCCCATTGTAACCCAGGCTTTGTTCTGTCTATCCTGGTCATGATGTATTCAGGTTAGCTACTAGGGATTTATTCTCCTTTTAGTTAGATCTGCGGTATTATGTATTTACATCTGCGCTTATTTATAGGATAGCTCTGCCTTCACTGCTGTTAGCTGATTGGTTCTTCTACAGAATACTACACTAGGTGTTCTTCTGGCACTTATTCACTCAGCACGTGAACTTTCTTTGCCTAGAAATTCTACTATTCTTGTACCTGACTTTTGCACTTGTTGTATGTCGCTCTGGATAAGAGCGTCTGCTAAATGCCTGCAATGTAATGTAATCTAATCGCACTGACTCCACTGGCTTGCCTTCTTTGCATAGTGCATCCTGTTATCATCTCTTCCCCAGGTAAGTGACGGACACATACCCAGCTGTCCACATCATATAAAAGAAAACAGGATTCATCAGACCAGTTCTGCTGTTCCATGGTCCAGTTCTGATGATTAAGTACTTGTTTAAGTACTTAAGTAGGTGATTTTTTCAGTGGACAGACTGTCAGTCTCCTAATGTTTTGGTTTGAGAGCCACACACAATCTCTGCCACATGCTCCAGGCATTGGTGTGTACACTCCCGAATCTGTGCACTCATCTTGAAACACTCATCCATGGCTAGTGACTCTTTGTGGTTGGTGTTCCATGGGAACAACGGTGGCTGGTAACTTAGGATGCATTGGAAGTGGATGAGTTGTTCTGAGCAAATTCATCCTAGGGAAGAAATCGTGCCCAGTCCCCTTGGTTCTCAGAACAGAAGGTTCTTCTCTTCTGGCTTAGGAGGTGTCCAAATTCTGCATTGGCTCATTCTACTTGCCCATATGAGTGGGGACAATAACCAGACATTGGACTGACAGTAAAGCTGTCATGAAGCTGGCCCATACTCTGGAAGTGAATTGCAGGCCCTGATCACTGATCATATCCTCCAGAATTCTAAAATATCTGAACACATAATTGAGCAACAGTTCAGCTAACCTGAAGGCTGTTGGAAGTTTAAGTAAGGGAATAAGCCTCAGAGAGCAAGAAAAGTGATCAGTGGTAACCAGGGTGACAGTATTGCCAGAGGATTCAGAAAGGTCAGTAACAAAGTCCAAAGACAAAGGACAAAGGGCATTGAGGTGTGGGCGAAGCCATGAGCTTTGGGAAGGTTCAGGGGACCTTGGTTTGTGCACCGTAGGAGCATGAGGTGACTTCTTAATGTCAGAAACCATGTTGGGCCACCAATAGTTTTCAGTGAGTGCCTAGAAGCCCTGTGGCTGGAGGGGTGTGGGCCCAGGTGATTAGCCTTCTTCTCAGATGAGGGAGAACAACCTGTTGGGTTATTATATGACAGAGTGTTTTCCAACTCCCTATCTAAGTTCTAAGTGATGGTGTTAACATTACATTGCCATCATTTGGCAGACGCCCTTATCCAGAGCGACTTACATTTATCTAATTTTTCCAACTGAGCATTTTGAGGTTAAGGACCCAACAGTGGCAGCTTGGTGGTGCTTGGATTTGAACTCCCGACCTTCCGACCAGAAGGCCGGTGTCTTAGCCCCCTGAGAGTTAACAAAACAGGATGGTGGCAGGATGGTTTCTGGAACTGACTCATAGTTGCCAATGTCATTGTTTTGTTCTGCTGATGATATCTTTTTGGAGAAAAATGCCATGGGGTACAGTTTCAGCTTCTCACCAAAGCACTGTGACAACATGGCTCCAAGCCCCATTTCTGATTTGTCAGTCTCTACTATAAAGGGTTGGTCAGCATTGGGATGATGCAAGATGGCAGCCATAGTGAAGGCTGATCATAGTCTGTTGAAGTCTATCTCAGCTGACACATGAGCTTCTTGGGACCTTTCTTCAAAAGCACCGTGAGTGAAGCCGCCACAGTGCTAAAACCCATAATGAACCTTTTGTAGAAATTCACAAAGCCCAGAAACCTAGGTAACTCTTTTAGGGTGTGACGAGTGGACTATTCTTTCACAGCTTTCACCTTGGTGCTATCCATTGCAGTGCCTCCTTGACTAATGATGTACCCAAGGAAGGTGATGGTGGGAACATTTAATTTGCGTTTGTCTCACCGTTGATGAAGAGCTGATTTTCTTTGAGCTTAGATAGTAGGACTAACTATCTCAACTTAGGATATCCAGTATGATTGGGTGATTGGGGATATTGGTGTCCAGGTGGGAAATAACTCTGTGGTGCAGGCTGCTAATATGTATGCTCATGGGTTGGGTACATTGCTTATTAATCCCCTTTCCAATTGGGCTTCCACCAATGGTGCTGATAGGTAATGGGTTGTTCAGGGTGATCAACGGGAGTTGGAGCTTGAGAGCAGTGGCATGGTCGGTGAAATTACCAACAGATCTGCAAACACATAGGCATTGTTCGAGTGCACAATCTTGGCCTGAAAAATAAGGGAAGGAGTAAAGATTAATGAATCTGTACTCCCTGCAGGAGGCTTAGGTGATGAACGTGCCCCTTTGGTGGTGCTCTAGGTTTGACCGACTCTTCGTACTGCATCCTAAGCGATGGTATGATTGGAACCTGCCCAGTAAAAGCTCAGTCCTTCATTTCTCTTACTTTCTCATTCAGCAGAGGTTAGCCGTGTGTTGCATGGGTTCAAGATGCATACTACAGGGATGTGATGCATGGAGGGTAATTTTCTTGGGTGGCAATCAAGGAGCAGATTATCCAGACAGATGGCGAGATCTATGAGATAATCCAGTAAGGCCTCGTCATCATGGGATGCCAGTTCAGTGAGTCCTGGGCAGAAAACTACTTTTTCAGTGCTGGTCCATTCCATCTACTTTTTGTGCCAGCGTGTGGAATTCCAGGGCATATTCAAGCACCCGTCTGCAGCTCTGCTTAACAGTCATTAGGCATTCCCAGACCTTCTTGAACACAATTGAACTCCCGACAAAACAGGGTAACAAAGTGTTCATAGGAGGAAACAGATTAACCACCTTTCTGCCATTCGACTGTTTCCATTTAGCTGGGTGAGCATTAATGCTATTTGGTCAGATAGTCTTCCTTGTAGTGCAAATCAGAGCTTACATAAAGGAAGCAGGTCTGGGATGGATCTCCATTGAACTTGTCTGGTCTGGCAATGGGAGACATGGCTGTGGAGTGAAGTGTAGCCTGTGTGGCGAGCTGTTCAGTTATTTGGGAGATGCCCAACAAGAGTTGCTGAATCTGAGTGGCCATTTCCTGCAGGAGCTTCTCCTGAACTCCGTGACATTCCTGGGCCACAAGCAAGCCTCAAAGTGCTGTTCAGTTCTTTTCATAGGCAGACGTGTAGAATGGACAGGCAGGGACAGTATCCAGAAGCAGGCAAATCAGTGTGCAAACAGAATATTGTAGGCAGGGCAAAAAGCCTAGAAACCAGAAAACTAGCAATAAAGTCAATAAACCAGAAAGAAAACGTGAGTAAACCATGGCTTGGGTTTAGCAGACAAACGGAGGTAAACTATTGCTTCACAAAGTCTGAATGTGAGTGAGTGAGTATGTAAAAAGTCCTTGGTGTGGTCATTAATTGCATACAGGTGTAGAAGTCCCGGGACTGAGAGTGCAGGTGAATGTTGGTCATGTTGTCAGTTTGCGATTGCGCACGGGAGTTGGAGTCTGGTACAGAGTCAGCAGGTGCAGACATGGCACATACCAGGAACCCCCTACAAGACCTGCAGTTTTGGAGATGCTCTGACTCAGTCATTAATCCATCACAATTTGGGCTTCATCAAAGTCGCTCAGATTCTAACACTTGCCCATTTTTCCTGTGTCCAGCATATCAACTTCAAGAACTGACTGTTCACTTGCAGCCTAATATATCCCACCGCTTACACATGCCATTGTAACTAGATAATCAATTTTATGCACTTGACCTGTCAGCGGTTTTGATTTAACCTCCTAAGACCCCACTGTCCTCATATGAGGACATCACATTTTCTCCCAACTATATTGTGCACATCTCCTTGTAAGATCCTCATATGAGGACCATGGGGTATTACTGTTTTGCCAAACCTCTTCCTGTTTGGAGACAATGATCAAGTTCAATAGTTGTCAGTTGCTAAAAAGCAGAAACAGTGAGAAGAATGGACAAGGCATGGACATTGGAGTTTGGGTCTCAGGAGGTTAAAGGCTAATGGATTGTTAACACACAGCAACAGGGCCCATCAGTACTATACTATACATCTCATCTAGTCAACATAGCTGGCAATGTTCATTACAAATGAGATGGCAAGGAAAGCAAAACCTAGATCCAAGGGAAAAGAGAATATGTGTTCACAGATTTTAATATCTGTGATGTTCTTGTTTTGGCAGGACTGACCCCTTCGTAGGCTAATACACACAGACTCTTTAGTCAGCATTAAGACCAATGCTGTCGGAATTATCGGCAAAGTTTTGTGCTGGTAATCTTAGCAATAAAAAGGTTAGATGATAAACCTAACATGCTGCATGTGTCAGACTGAGGAGAGGTTGATAATGACACAGCAGCTGGGGATGCATTATCGACTCTATCAATACTGCTGTACATCATTATCAGTGTCACTCAATATGCAATATATTGAGTAATTCTGTAGTTTTAGCCTGTTTTATGGATAGATAGATAGATAGATAGATAGATAGATAGATAGATAGATAGATAGATAGATAGATAGATAGAATATAGAATTAAAAAAAACCTTAAACTCAGTAGGCTCCAAATCAGACTTATTGAATGTTGCTCTACAAACTAAAACATATTATACCTTTCTTTTTAATTTCACTGTAGTTATGTAGTAACTTAAAAAAATTAATTTTAGTTTTATTAAATTATTATTATTATTATTATTATTATTATTATTATTATTAGTAGTAGTAGTAGTAGTAGTAGTAGTAGTAGTAG
>JAQMCW010000023.1:4950629-4965046 GCA_030068335.1 Chrysichthys cranchii
TTTAGGGTTTGGGTTAGGTGTTAGGGTTGCATTTAGGGTTTGGGTTAGGTGTTAGGGTTGCATTTAGGGTTTGGGTTGGTGTTAGGGTTGCATTTAGGGTTTGGGTTACGTGTTAGGGTTGCATTTAGGGTTATGGTTAGGTATAGGGTTTGAGTGAGTAGCCCAGAATGGTAAAATCTCCAGAAAGAACCTTCTGCGTTTTGTGTTTTTACAAGAATCATAGAGAATCCAGAATGAAGCACCAGAAGGACAACAAAGAAGAAGAGAAAGAAGAAATAAAAAGGAATCTGTGTTTGCTGGTGCTGGCAAACAAGTATAAGAACCTAAATGTTTTAAAAATGGAGGCTCACACTTATCATTTAGCACAAGAAAAAGCAAGGGAGTGTGAATATAAGTACTTGGGCATACGCTACGGGCACCTGACAGCAACCGTACTTTCTAATGCATGCCCCAAATTCAGATTGGTTGTAATTCTACAGAGTGGACCTTTAACATCTAGTTCTTTAATGCAACTTAAAAGTGTAGCATTCTCTCTCTTAGGTCCTGTCCATGCCATCCAGCACATAGGGTGTCAAGTGGTCCCTACAGGGTTCAGCTGACATTTCGTAGCTAAGCCTGCATCCTACAGGATGAGGTCACTAGCCCCACGACCAACCCTCCCTTAACTCGGGGCTCAGGTTCATGCACACACACACACACACACACACACACCTATGGGCAATTTAAGGTAGCCAATCCACCTAACGTGCATACTTTGGACTGTGGGAGGAAACTGGAGTACCCAGAGGAATCCCACATGGACCCGGGGAGAACATGCAAACGCCACACTGAAAGGTTAGGGTTAGGGTTATGGAGTATCGAACCCAGGACCTTCTTGCTGTGAGGTGACAGTGAGTGCTAACCACTTAGCCACCGTTAAATGTGTTATTATTAAATGGATAAAAAGGGCACTCGAGTCTGCTCTGGACTCTATTTCCCATAATCCACTTCAGCACATGCGCACACACACACACACACAAACACAAACTTGGCTGATTACTGACTCAAAGCACCTGGACTCAATGACCCAGCTCAGTATTTAAGGACAATGCACACACATACACCCTCTTTGCAGGGTATTTATGTTATGTGGGTGCTATGATGCAGTCTAGGTCAGGGCTTAACGTAAATAAAAGAGTAGTGTTACTCCTGTCACTTACTAAGCTGTATATTTCATCTTGTTTGCCATCTTCCCTAAGCTGTTCATATCACTGCCATATTTGCTTGATTATTTGGATTTGTTTGTTTAGCTTTGCTGTGGTTTAATAAAAACTTAAAATTGCAGTTTCATCCATTTCTGCTCTCTAATTATGATGCACAGATTTCACACTCTTGTGCGTGCATGCACTCTACATCAGTTGAATTTGAGAGAGAACGACGAGTTTCCAAAATAAAACCTTCTTTGGTCTGTAGGCTTCCTATCTGACCACCTACACTGATGTGAAAAATGCTTGCTCATAACATTTTTTAGTCCTGATCCACAAGTTAACTAGAAACTGGGAGTTCTGCAAGGACATATTTGGAAATCAGGTCTATTTCTAGGGCTTTATGAATAATCAGGAGGGAAATGGATGTTCTGAATGGCTGAGCAGTGAAGTGAGGCGACAGAGGCGAGTTTGATGATGGCTTTTAGTATGACTTTATTCATATGAAAAAGATCAATCTTTGGTTTCTCTGAGAACAGGATAAATGCAGAGGGCCCAAAAAGTGTATACACATTTCAACATGAAAAATATCTACATAAAAACTACAGAATATTACTAGACTTATATAGATATCAAAAGGTATGATGTCATCGAGATGGGCTCTCACGGCTCGAAAGTAGCGTAGTGGTGCACTTTAAAAAAATGGGTACCGATAACTATTGTTGAGGTACATTATTTTGGGTCCCTCTAGATACAGCTTTTTTTTATTTTTTTTTTAGGTTTTTCTTTAAGATCATTATGTTGAAAAATCCTATTCTGGTTCTAATCTGAACAGAAAGGTAAATTTTTAATAGAATGAATAATATTTGTAATGGGTGTGAAAGAATTATCAGGAATTCACTCAATCAGCTGTACAATCTCTACACAGAATGTAAAAGTAGATCGTATTAATAAATTTCTTGAAGTTTCTTTCAAGATTTTTTTTTTTCCTCTCTGAAACAATACAAAAAAAAGATAAAATTGTTCCTGTCATGCCTTCCGTCACATAGGGTGTCAAGCGGCCCCGTGGGGCTTGGTTGACATTTCCGTAGCTAAGTGCATTCTACAGGGTGAGGTCGCTAACCCCACACCCAACCCTCCCCTAACTCAGGACTCGGGTTCATGCATGCACACACACATCTCTGGGCAATTTAGGGTAGCCAATCCACCTAGTGTGCATGTCTTGGACTGTGGGAGGAAACCCACGTGGACACGGGGAGAATGTGCAAACTCCACACAGAAAGGCGCCCACATCCACTGGGATCGAACCCAGGACCTTCTTGCTGTGAGGCAGTATATACAGAAAATATATATATTCTGCACGTACCATTTATCAGCAAGCGCTTTTCTTGCCTTTAATTTATCACTGAATAACTAAAGCGACTCCAGTCCTCATATGGTAATATACAGCACTTCCTCCTCCTAATTCAAGGTGGCAACCTAAGTTTGACAAGCAATTCATCAGGCAATTTATAATAAACTGAGAATGCAGCAGCAGAGCTTGCCTAAGGACGAGTTCAAGGAATTCATCAAGTCGTGGCTTCAGGCAAAAAGGGGCCACATTTGAACAGATCCTGCATGAGATATGGTTTTGATTAGAGACTTCCAAGGAGATGTCCCAAACAAACGTTGCCATGAACCAGCGTGTTTAGTTACAAACATACGAGGCAGGCGAGAAGTGCCGGAGCCAGGTGCCGGGCTGTTATTTTGTGTACGTTTCTGCTTCCATGGTGACGGAAGGACCCACATCGGAATCCTGTTCCTCTTAAACAGCAGTGGAGGGGCGGTGGACACTTCACATCACTCTGTCCACTGTCCACATAAATGACTGGCTAGGGTTTGGCTGTGTGTGTGTGTGTGTGTGTGGATGAGACAGGACACCATGATCTTTCTGTTTTTAATCCAGGCTTGACTTTTCCAGCTACACACACCACAAATGGTTATTAAAGCAAGCTTACGTGGTTCACCATGGAGAACAAACTGTGTAATATGTCAATGCTAGGCTACTAGAGAAGTAGTACAAATGTGCACAGATTTTATAATTATACTATGCAGACATTTAAGCCTCTTTTTTCACATATGATCTAAATTTTAAATTGCCATTATGTGCAATATTTGCTCCAATGCATGAAAAAAGTGTGTGAGAATATATATGATTATGATGATGATGATGATGGGAGATAGACTGTGTGTGTGTATATGTATGTATGTATGTATGTATGTATGCATGTATGCGTGTATGTGTGTATATATATATATATATATATATATATATATATATATAACATGAGGAGGAGAAATTTGAAATTCTTGAAATATGGAACAATATACTAATATAAGAAATGGAAAAAGTCTAAAATGAAACTCCCACCACACTTTATACAACTTCTTGTATTTCATACAACCCTTGCTTATAATCTCAACAAAACGTTAACCACAGGACTAAACTCGAAAGACAACGTAAAAGTCATTCTCTGGATATCTGAGACGTACATAGTTCAGTATAATATAATGATGGCACATTATACCATTTGTCCAGAAATATGTTTACAGGTAATTGAGCATATTCTAATTTATTCTAACTAGGATGAATTAAGTAAAAATAAAAAATCTCCTGCAGTTTGTTATTTCTAGTCACGAAAGTATACATCAGGTTTATAGTTCATATGCATCCATTAAAGTGCAACGAAGAAGGCAGGCCTGCATGTTTTCTACTTGAGAAGACCAGAGAAGACATGATGAGATTATAAATAAGCTGGCTGTAACTTTAACGTACACATCTAGCACTGTTGTCTGTAAACATATAGTGACTAATTGTGGTGAAAAGAAGGTCATCCTCTCTAGTGCCTTTACTCTGTTTTTCATCAAAATTCAGACCTCAATAGTCAGCCAAAAATGTCCTCGTCATGAGGTTCCTCTCAGTCATTTGGTGCAATTATGAACCATGTCTCTGTAGTCAAACAAAACCTTCTGAAAATTATTTTGCATTTGCATCACATCCAAACCCTACTGAAAAATGAATAATCGTTGATTTAATTTTAGTATTACTCTATGCACAGTACACTCTTTGGGATACTTTAAGGGATTATTTGGATAGTCAGGGGTTTTTAGCTTCTTAAAATGGTTTTGATGAAACCCGACATTCCTTAAACAATACATACCTTCTCAACAGGGGTGTTGCTAGGGTTTGAACCTCCCTGAATCATTTTATGACCCTTCCATATGCTTATTAGCATGTGTTTAATGTAACACACATAGCGTTTCTAATTACATACACGCCATTACATATAGCTATGGTGCTAGAATAATGTTTCTAAAAGGTTACGCCAATATTTAAAAGGTTACGTCCATATTTATCCACCCCAGAGGTTAAATTAATGCATTTGCTTCTATTTAATCATAGTTTAGATGCAACCAACATCAATGGTGAGAAATGGGATGAACCAGTTACCGGTAGGTTTCCTGTTTCGATTTGAAAGCCTCGAGCAAGCAATCTAAACACTGAGCAAAACGGCATCAATGTGACAGAAGTCTGAGCTTTATAAGCTTTATAATTTCTTTTTTTTTCCTTTTCATTTTATGACTGTTGTAGGACTGTCGTAAGAGTATTTGACTTCTCCATTAATTAACCTTATTCATAAGGGGAGATTGGTAGATCAGGTTTTAAATGATGAATCGACCAATTCTTAATACGATGACTGATTCTACTACCACCAGCCATTCACCCAAACTGTTATCAAATGAATTGCATGCAGTCGTTTTATTTAACATGCTTCCACATTACCCTGAAATTAGCACCACCGCTCACTAGTTTCCGATTTGTCTGTAGTCATTTTTTTCACACAAGTCGACATTAAAATGGCTTATTTTTAATCAGCCCTAGCCTTAGAAATAAAAATATCCCAGAAATGAAAATGGTTATAATTAACAAAATGAATAATACCGCATCCAGTGCTTTGTGACCATACAGGAAAAAATGGCTGAGCGACTTTAAAAAATGTTTTCCACAAAAAGAGTTGTTTTTTGTCTCTATTTTAAGTGTACAGAATAAAATGTGTAAATGTGTTGGTGGGGGTGGGGGGGTAGTGGATTACAGGAACTTTTACTCTTTCACAGAGAAACCAAATGTTCCCTACACAGAGTAAAATTTTCTTCAGTTTGAGTCAATTTTACTCTAGCACTCTGACTGTGCACGTAGGTTACTTTCATTAACGGAGCAGAAACCTAAAAGTGACAGCAAAATGTTAAAAACAAACAAAAAAAACCCACTTTAATTAGTTTTGTTTTGGCATGAGCATGACCAGATTTAGAAAGATACGTTAACATTTGAAGATGCATTGCGCAGAAACATCTTATAGCAACAAAACGGTAACATTGACGCGTCTAAAAGACTGCATCCGGAGACCCCAGACACAGCCGTTTACATAATTTCCTGACATTCACTGGCTTCCACCATGACAAAGTTCAGGTCTGCCTTTGGTCCAGATGTAAATGCTGATGGAAATGGAGCTCTTCCTGATTCCTTTTGTGTTCCACTAGCCTCGCGACCTTCACTTGGTTTTGGTCTTCTCATCGTAACTCCCAGCATTCTTGTATGCCGCAACATAGCCAGTGTTCTCTACGATCTCCTCACGTCCGCTTTTTCCTTTGCCTTTTCCGCTTTCGTCAAAGCGCTCCTTGTGAGAGCCTGTGTACTTGGTAGTGTCTGTTAGCCTGTCCACTGCTCCGCCCTTCGTCACTTTCTGAAAAACAAGTACAACATATGAGAATCTTGGAGGACATAAAAATTTGGGTTTGTTTGGATGAGATATTATATTTTTTTGGCTAAGAGGTTATTTCCTTGAAAAGAACTCTTTAAGAACTCTTGCTCTCGAAGCTAAATGTAAATACAGGTGACATGAGCTACTCAATCATCACTTGGCACACAAAGACCTGGCAATGGGAAATATTTCTGTAATGGCAACCAATTTACAGGGATTTATATGTTGGAGACTCCATATAATCTAGGCTTAACATTAAGCAATTGAAAATTACCGTTATTTAATAAAGGAAAAGGAAAATGACTGTGCATTTTTATGTTCAAGTTCATCTTCAATAAACCTCTTCAACCGAGCACATTGATATGTAGCAGTTTGGGCTGCAGGCTTATTCATCCATTGTTTTGTAACATTACGTACAAATTGTATACATGCAAGCAGCAGGTTCGTTGCCTCACCGTTATGCCAACATTAGTAGGTTCCTTGCCCTCGATCAGCTTGTGTATGGCCTGCAACGCTTCTTCCTTGCTTTGACCTTTGAACCTCTTCATGGACAGGTCTTCCAGGGCTTTCTGAAACTCCTCGTAATTGATGACGCGAGATGACTTTGCTCTAAAGTCCCATGCACAATATATAACCGTCATGTTTCAAATATATTTTCAGTGGGGTAGGATAAAAACTAATACTGGATTTCCAGTGAAATGTTTTTGTTCATCTATAATGGATAGAATTCAAACTATGATTCATAACCTCGAGTAGCTCAGGTTTTCTTTGGATGGCTAATGGTTTTAGATTTCTAGGTTTTCTATGGTTTTAGGTTTTAGGAGACTACGTAGAACATGGTTAATGGTTTCCATCAAGGACCCTTTAGGGTTCTCAATTTAATCCTTTTTAGTTACAGTATACTTATTTAATATACTTTTATTTCTAAAGCACATACGACATAGGACATACAATCCAGAATATACCACTTAAATGTACATCCTATTTACCATTTTGTATCTTCGTATTTGTATGTAACGTATCATGTATATCAAAAGTTTTCCAGAATTTTCTGGGTCAACTCACTTGACTTTAGTGAAGACAATATCTACATCAGTGGACATGACGTTTTTGCCGTCAATAACTCTGCAGTCCTTACAGAGTTTGGCCCAGTTTTTACCATTCATCTCCTTCCCTGTGGCTTTGGTGTCTCCATGGATAGCAAACTTCTTAAAGGCACTTAGCAGCTGGTCCACATCTGTGCTCTCTGCCATCCTGCCTATGCTGGAGAAAAGGGAACCATTATTTGATTTTTTTTTTTTTTTTTTAAAGGGCAAAAATGCATTTTCCATTTAAACCTTGACTAAAATAATAAATATAATTCGGTATTCTGCAGCGGTTACAGAGCAGCCCAGATGTCAAACTTTTCTCTATTTGTGGCAAGATCATCAAATCCCAAGACTATCAGAAGAGCAACTTGTGCACCAGTTTACACTGCTAGCAACTCTATCATGATTCCGAAGATTCATTTTTGTCATTGTTTCTGAAATCTGATGCATTGTTTTTATTTCGAAAGCACGTGACCGCTACTGTGCTAGCTCTCTAGGCAGGAAAGCCTCTGCAAATTCACTGCTAGTGGTCCATTCGAAACCCATCGCAAACCTTTTCTTCATTTGCATGTAATACGTGGAAGCTTGAACAAAATATCTTATTTCTTTCCTTTGAGGCCACCCACGAGACCACTGAGGCCACTTCAGTTCCATTACATATGGAGGAACCATACAAAAACACAATGAATCACTCGAAAGAATGTTAAAATATGAACACTGACAAATTATCTTCAATTTCATGTTACAATTTAAGCTCTGTGGCTGTCGGTGGATTGCTTTGGAATATTGCTACCATCAAAAATGGAGGATTCTGTGAAGGGTGAGCCAGCCCCTTTTTATATATGTAATGTGGTTTACTATATTTATAAAAATGACCTGCTTTTCAACATTACATTACCATCATTTGACACACCCTTATCCGGAGCAACTTACGTTCTTTATCTCATTTATACAACTGAGCAGTTGAGGGTTAAGGGCCTTACTCAAGGGCCTAACAGTGGCAGCTTGGTGGTGCTTGGATTTGAACTCCCCACCTTCCAATCAGTAGCCCAGCGTCTTAACACCCTGAGCTACCACCTGCCCCTTCATTCTGATATTTCCCAACTAATGGATTATGTGTATTTCTTTCTTTCTTTAAAATTGTGTATAAAAAAAAAAAAAAGTGAAAAGGGGTAAAATTCTGCCAGTGTACAACTGCAGCATATAATTGTTGCACTGTTAGAATAATAAACATTGTGTAAATCCTTTGAGCTCATGTTAAATCATGTATTAAAGTGAGTTTCTCTGGGGTTCCTTAAAGAGTTAAGGGTTCTAGCTTCCTTAGCCAACTTGACATGGAGTTCTCGGTCAATGAGAAACGCTGGGTATTAAACAGAACTTAGGGCTCTGCATTTAGGGTTCTATTCCCAAGATGCCAAACAGACCAACACTTTAAACCAATGTGAAATGAAGGATGCTGGACATCAGCAAAGATGGAAGTAGAGATGAGGACCACTAAAAAAAAATCATCTCTCATCTATTAAATTTTAGAGTTCCTAAAGTTCCTCGGTGGTTCCCTAGATAGTTCATGGTTCTGGCCTTCTATAGGGGTTCTGCTGAATCTTTTCTATATGGATGATGTTGATTATTGAAAACCTTCAATGATTCCCTAAAAGCAACAAACCAAAGCACCCTCATGCATGATTTTTCTCACAGACAAATTCTTTTTTTTTTTTAACACAAGTTTTAGCTCGTCTTATTCTTCTTGCTATTTGTAGAGAAGTGCATACTTTAAAATTCTTTAAAAAAAAAAAAAAAAAAATGTAACCAGCCATTTATTTGAATTAAAGCTCATGTTCTGGATCTTTTTTTAATGAGTTCAATCAAGATCAATCCCAATTTACCTGAAGATCAATTTCTACAAGGCAGGGGAAGTAAATCCTAATTGTGGGAAGCAGTAGGAGTGTGTAAGGAGGTCTTTTCAAACGATCCCGTGAGCCCTGAGCTCTGTGTGTTACTGTGGAATCTTTCAGATGGATGTCAGACGCTTGGCAGGGGACGGCTCTACACTGAGCTGATGGAGGGACAATGTGGTGGGTGGGCTTGGCCTGACGTCAACACACAGCTTCCACCACCATCTGTAGTTTGTTTTTAGCTCGAACACAGAAAAACACATGCACACAGGCACGTACACAATCACTTTACTCAAGCATTGATGCAGATACACAAACTATAAGGCTGATCACTACATTCAGAGCTGCTCTAATTAGTGAGCGTGTGCTCAGTTATAACACGTCACTTATTTAATGAGAGTAGGATAGAAGAATTTGTGCAGGTTAGGGTCGACAATGACGACTTGGTGTGCCACTGACCCCCACCCCCCTCCCCCCACACACCACCATACACATGCACACACAACACACACACACACAGACAGCCTAAGAAATTCCCTCAGTCTGACTCTACTGCTTGTGCACTGTCAGGAAGTGTCCATGGAAACCTTGACAACCTGAGAAACACACACACTCACGCGGGCGCACAGACACACACACTTGTTTTACTGTCCTTAAGTGCACCTTCCCTTCCACTGACCACTATTAATGCAGCTGCTACAGCTAACCCTCACTTTTATCTCACTAACCCCTTTTGGGGTTTTAAACAAAATGGGCATTTTCAAAACCATCCGATATTCTGATTCTTGTGTGGTCTTTTGGCTGTTCCACATTATGATTTTTTTTCTTTTATTAATTTTTTTTTTTTAATCAGTCAGAAGTTTTCCTGTTGGTTACTGAGCTTAAGGAGAGTTTAATTCAGCCACTTAAAATGACGTGTGTGTGTGTGTGTGTGTGTGTGTGATCATTTGGCATGATGTCTGTTACAGAGAACTAAATGCTCATTGGAGATTTATTATTATTATTATTATTATTATTATTATTATTATTATTGCTTAAATGAAAAATTTGCATTCAAATATTTGTGAAATTCCTTGCAATCCACACTTCCTGCACCTCAGGAAAATCTCATACAAATACCCAAGTATAAACGCAAACCCTACGCCTAACCTCAGCCTTCATAAACTTTTCATGCAACTTGAATCATGTGAACTGTTCAGAGTTTGGATTCGTGACGAGATGGTTTTTGACAGTTAAAAAGGTCTAAGCTGTCAGATAACACACATTTTAAACGCTTTCCTTTCATGATGAAATGAGCTGGAACTGCACAAGCGTGTAACGAAGGTAGGACTGCACGTAATTACACTCCGATTCACTTCAGCACACCTCACTTGTCGTTACCTTCACGCTGTGGTCATGATATCATCTTTTGGCATTTGACAGCTCTTCAGTCAGTCATGATGTCAGTTGATGTATTTATAGGCAGGTTTCACACGGCTCTAGTTGATCGTAGCATTCTTTTGCATACGCTTTACTACTGATAGCAATTTTGAATATTTGGTACATGAATGAATCTGATTATGTTTAATACAATATAAGTATTATATTATATAATTATAATTGGACAGAAGGACACGATCTGATTCAGTTTTGTTGTAATATAGTTTAATAATCCATTTTGCAAGATCACACCAAGTAATCAGGCATTATCTCATTAAGAATTTGAGCAAATAGACAAAAGTGCATTGCTACAGTCGTATAATCTGTAATAAATAAATACAGGATGTACTTACAACATGTGAGTGTGCATGCAAAAATAAAGCAAAGAATCGACCCATGAGCAGAGTGTGTGAAATTATTCTGCAGCCTTGTGCATATAGGTGTGTGTGTGTGTGTGCATTTGAATGTGTTTGAGTAGTGACTGATATATAAAGCTCTTACCTGTGGCACCCTGCTCCTTCCTGCACGGCTACTCCACACGCATATACACACACATGAACTTACACACCCATGCACAAAAAAACCTCTCTATATACAGGGCTACGGTCTACAGCACCACCTGCTTGCTCTCTCTCCCTCTCTCTCTCTCTCTCTCTCTCACTTTTTCAATTGAGCTTTAAAGGGCTGGGGGCTTGTTATCATCTGTTTATCCCTGTATCCATAGAGACATCCTGTTTAACATCGAGGGAGGGCAATAAAAAGAGTGTGTGTGTGAGAGGGAGAGAGAGAGTGTTAAACAATGTCACAGGGTGGGGCAGGAGAGTGTTTGTGTGTTTATGACTGTGTGATTGCTGCTGATGAGATTTAAACAGACATGTATTTTGTCTGTACGTAAGAATGTGAAGGGGTGTGAGGTCTGGCATCTGACTGAGGTGTGTGTGTGTGTCTATAAACACATGCATTAATGCACTTCGCCATATGTGCCAATATACTAAATATATTTGCACACGTGTGCAGGTATGTCTGTGTTTGGAGATGCATATGAGGTCCTCAGGTTACAACAGTCTCGATATACGACGTTTCGAGTTTGCGACGCTCGCTCCCATATTATGAGCATAATAAATTGAGATATGAGTGTTTCGGTTTGTACCGAGATGGTAGTGCTTCGACGAAGAGGAAAGCCATCACGATGGAAGTGAAATTAGACATTGTAAAGAGATCAGAAAAGGGAGAAACCGGGATGGATATCGGATGTCAGTTGTTCTGTTACTACAGTGCAGTGTAGAGTACAGGATATTTATGTCCTTTTTCCTTTTTCTGTGGCTTAGTTGTGTTTTTATGTTCTAGATTATGATTGTACAACTGTGTTAGTACAGGTAAGTGACTTATGCTAGGGTGTGTTACGACTTACAACAAAATTCAAGTTACATCACTGTTCCAACACTGTGTATGTATATTATATAATATTATTTATATTTACTTTTTCTTTTCTTATGCTTAGATGCTTAACAATATAAAGCATACCCGTAACCCACTCACACACATGTACATTTCACCATAATTAATTAGTCATAGAGTAATATACCGAGCTAAGAAGTTAAAGGGTTAAAGTTCTGCTTAAACCTACTTCTGTGCTTCCTCTATTTTCTTTCTTTTCTTTTCTTTTCTTTCTTTGCACACTGTCTGCTGCAATAGCATTACAATTTCCAGCGTTGCCCACCCGTTCTACCACCTCCATTTTGTCTGGACATGATAAATAAACAGACGGGTGCGAGACTTTGTAATAGCCTCAAAGTGAGCCAAATATGATCTAACGCCGTCTGATGTCATTCAGAAATATATTTTTAATTATGTAAGCCTTCAAATTAAGGAGGTGAAGGGACCCCGAGCTGGACTCGTTCCTACTGGTTAATGGGCTGCAGAGTTTTAAACAAACCCTGGATTTCACCGAGCTTCAGAGATTTTCTTCTGCTTCTCATGTTCCTTTATTTATTTATTCTTTTTTTGTAAATGTGTTATTTTCCCCTTTCATTTGATATGGGAAGCAACAATAAGGCAAAACATAAACATTTCATGGGTGACTTTATTGTATTGACTGATTGATTAATGGTTTTATAAATGTACCATGTTGTTTTCCAGCACTGAAGGAGAGCTTTTCTTCTTTTACCAAACCATACTGCCAAAAGTATTGGTGTGTCTTGGACAAGCCCTTGGGAGAGGTTCAAACAAATCTTCCTGTTCTAGCCATGCCTCATATCCAAAATTCCCAAACCTTTAGAAGCATGTGTACGAATTTGAACAAGGCATTTACTTTGATTAGTGGTTAGACTGAACTTCAAGTCATGACAAAAGGTCCAAACAAAAACCCCGCCCTTAAGCTGAACCGTAACCATAGTAACTTCTCACCCAAACTGAGTTGTGTAAGCTGATTTTAATTTGCAGCTTAAATGTGTTCCACGTTTGTAAAATCGTTCATGCTGAATGCTGACACTCGGTGTGTAACTTTGTTAAATGAGTTGTAATCTTCTCTTATTTGAGTTAAACACTGTTTTGAAATGTTGTTAAGTGTTTAAAAAAAAACCCCATCTGATCTCTAGTCTTCCCATCACAAATATTTGCATGGATACAGTTTAAGGAGGACGACACCTCCAATGGGTGTGTGTAAGTACAAAGTCACTGTGATGCATGTGTGAGGACAAAAAACGGACCAGATGTCATTGTGACAACAGTATAATGTCAAATATTCTAACATGGCCCTGTCATCGTTTTTCTTCATTAAAAACTGCAACTTTTTATTTGAAAAATTCAGGCGAAATACCTATTTAGGGTCATTGAGGTTATGCTGTGGTTTAGGTGTAGACATAACATTTCTTATCTACCGTGTGGCAGTCTGGGGAAAGTCCGTCGGATGTCACTGTGGCTGCATTCTAGCCAAAAAAAGGTTGTTTTTTTGCCCCAGTAGGCGTTTTCTGCTAATAACGTATGCTGACCCCACTTTACAACACAGTGGTAAAAAAAAAAAATCTTCCAATTTCTAAACAACATTGCAATTTCCTTACATGGTGAATGTCACGCGTTGATCAGTACTGTAATAATTACTACTGCTGAGCTACGTGCTGTTGAGGAATGGACACATCGCTTTCATTTCAAATCAGATAAAGGCCGTCAAAGACCACGTTCACATCAGAAACCTCACTGTCTAATTCCGATCTTTTGCTAAGATGGGCTTGGATTTGCCTATCGTGACAGTTTTTCATAATTCCCAGTGACCTGTATCCAACCGTAATGTGAACGCACCAGTCCTGTGAAACATCACACATGCTCACGTTGATGCATTTATGCACGAGTCCTCTACATCACTGACAACAAAAACATATTAGTGAGACGATTCGTGGTATTTAAACTGACAAAATGGATGCGCTAGTAGCTAATGTATGCATTATTTCTCTGGAGGATGGTAAACAATTCATCAGTTGGAGCTCTCCTTCACTGCTTCGCTGCACTGCTGGTGTTCTGTTTCTTTACCAAGAAATGCTCCCACAGCATGAATATCTGCTACTGATAGCGGAGAATAAACTCGATCTTAGCCGTAGCCCTTAACCGAACCTTAGGTTTAAGCCTATGATTTAAAGCTTAAAGTGAACCATAAAATCTTAACTTTAAAACTAACACACAACCGCTAAGTAGCATATCTCGATAGGTAGCACAAATCAACAGAACACGACAGCACGCTGCATATGGATATAATTCAATTCAATTTTATTTATACAGCGCTTTTAACAATGGATATTGTCACAAAGTAGCTTCACAGTATATAATGTCCAGTTAAAGGCTTTATTAATCTATAAACATATCTACGTGTGTGTATGTATGTGTATATATGTATGTATAAGTATATGTATATATGCGTGTGTGTGTGTGTGTGTGTGTGTGTGTGTATATATATATATATATAATATGTGTATATATATATATATATGTGTGTGTATATATATATATATATGTGTGTGTATATATATATATATATGTGTGTGT
>JAQMCW010000023.1:5066041-5078871 GCA_030068335.1 Chrysichthys cranchii
AATTATTATAATGTGAGCAGTAAACACTGAGATTCTAAACACTCTGTAAATATTCTGATGGTTGGTGGGAGAATGAGGCATCAGTATCTTGGTCCATCCTCTGATTTATTTATTTATCCATGTATTTTTTGTGTATTGTTGTTGTTGTTGTTGTTACTTTTCACATAGGGACGTTTTCCTTATAATAATAATTTAGCGTTAATGATAATTCATGAGGAACATCACACATCAAGGGGTTTATTCCTCTTACATGACAGGAGTCTGGGATATTTTTATTTTTTTTATTTAAATGTATTAATGAACATTGTACTTTTTATGCATTTAGAGTTACAGGTGATGTGGAATACCTGGGAAACAAGTTCTCACTTGCGTTACGTCGACTCTCCTGTTCTTTTCATAAGACAAAGTCTGTTTTCATTTTGCAAAATGTATTTATTCAGGCGGTTTTTCCATTGATCGCTTCAGATTTGTTTATTCATGTACAAGTTGTCGTAAAGAGGATGTTTTAGAAGAAATTAGTCTTGCAGCGGCGCAATCATCTCTTCATTCATTCATTCATTCATTCATTCATAATATCACAAAAGAAAGATATTTTTGGTCTTTTTTTTTTTAGAAAATGTAATGAAAACTTGGATATGATGTATTATTTACTTTCTCAGTGAAATAATTTAAATATAGACTAAGGTAGTAATAGGATTTTATTTTGTAATCATGTAAGGAGTTTGTAATAAAAAGAAAACAGTTTGTTATAGTTGTGTAACCAAAAAAAATGTAGGTAAAAGTTGCTCTACTGAGGAGGTTAGTTTGTATTCGGAAAATATTCATTTATTTAGCTCTTTTTAAGGATCAGCCCAGTGCTGAAAAGTTCTGAAGCGTAAAGGAAGTTCTGCAGGGCGTTTCCCTCCTGCCAGTGTATAATTGCATGTGACGTTAAATCACTCAATCATATACAGTATGCAAATCTGATGAAATTAACAAGATAGTTAAGATAGTTTGTAGCACGCCTCGAGGCTAGTGCATTCCACATGAGGTTTTTTAATCCTTCATGTGTGTGCATGTGTGTGTGTGTGTGTGTGTGTGTGTGTGTGTGTGTGTGTGTGTGTGTGTGATATCTGTAAACCTACCAGTTTGAGGCAAATTTTCTTAGTTTAATAACAAACACACACACTATATATATATATATGTATATGGAAAATGATACACAAAGTCTCAGTCTGAGCTCTGCCAGTCTTCTCGAGTGTGTCGAGAAGAAACCAAATTTGTACAAAGTCAGCCGCCATGCTTTGGGTGTGTGTGTGGGTGGACATGTTTGAATGTGTTTTGTATTTTTATTGTAGAAGCGAAGCCTGCGAGCAAACGCCCCATCTTGTATGCAAAGCAGCGTTTATGGAGCAGCCACTGTGCTGCAGCAAGATGCAGGCTATTAGCTGATGATTGCTCGTGTTTAATTGCTAAAAAGTTTGACACTAGCTCTGGGTAAAGTCATTTAGATGTTAGGATTGGGATAATTAGATTAGAAAACAACTTCTCATCACACAGAGTCATCACACTACTCTTTACAGTATGAATAAGACACGGCGGAAAACCACCATAATATTCAGAATATCTGATTGTAAGAAAGAAAGAAAAAGAGGTTAGTGATGTATTAATTCATACTTTTCACACATTTGATTTATTGTGAAGTAAAGAATGATTGTGTGAGTCAGCGAAAAAGGTTGTAAAAAAAAAAAATCCGATTGAATTAATTGATTAATTTTCCCTCGACCTTCTCTGCATACTTTCCTGTTAAGAAAACTAAAGTTATTTAAGGGCCTTGATTTGTATGGGTTTTTTTTTTTTTGTCTTAAGTTTGTGGAAATGTGTTGAAATGAAACCCTGGAAAGTCTTTTACTCAATTGTCTAATAATAATAATAATAATAATAATAATAATAATAGTAGTAGTAGTAACAACAACAACAGCAATAATAATAATAATGTCAGAGAAGGTTTTGGTATGAAAATGTATTTGGGCTGGATGATGGAGATTGAAGCATTTGCTCTTCACATTTGATCTCTCTCTCTCTCTCTCTCTTTCTCTCTCTCTCTCTCTCCACTGCGTGCCTGAGCCTTGTGGAGATTCTGTACATTTGAACACAGTCATGTTAGTGTAGTGCCGAATGACACAACATGACATGACAGTGTTGAATGAGCCAGCACTCAGGCCTGGGAAGTGTTTGGCATCCTTGTTGAAGCAACTTCAGCCCTGAATTTAGCCTGTATTTCTCCCACAATGTGAAAAGGCACCATGTTTGTGTCATACGTGTGAAGTGGCTGAGATATGTCTGACATTTGCTTGCTGTAGTGGACAATTACATGCTCCTGGTTTTATACTGCCTGTGTTTAAGCTTGGAATTTATTTATTGCAAAGGAGATTAAGCACTTCCGTCTGTCAGCCACTGTGGAGGTGTTGAAAGGTCAGCGTCAGTGCATGGCAGACAAAACAACGGCAGAGAGTCTGATCGCCATGAAAGATACGCTGCAGGGTATTCATACAGACTTATATCAAGAGTCAGTACGAATATATATGTATGTATATATGTATGTATGTATATTATAGTTAACATTTTCACGATACGTTAGAGGGTATTGTAAGCTTTATGCTGTATTTTACTTCTGTGAGACAGACTTTAAAGTTGTGTCCCAATCCACACAATACACTCGAAGTAGCATGCCTAAATAGTAACAACCCCAAGAGTGTAGTGTCATATGTGGTTTGGGCGTCTGGAATGCTCAGTGTTACCGAAGTGCTCTGAGAATAAAATGACTGTTATTAACGGGCAAATCTGTGCAAAGACAGTTAGTTAGCTAGAGGACAGTTTGCTCGTCTTTTAGCTACCGTCTGCTGGTCTCTGGGAGCGCCCGATGGAGCTTTAGTGCCCACGCAGAGCCGATTCTGCAGCATGGTAGTGCTCGAGCTATCGTATAAGCAGGACATAGTCACGTAACATCAGGCTGCATTTGGAGCGAAGCTGCAACTTGTAATTTCGCCTCCTCAACTTGAAATTTCTTGTGAACTCGGGGTAGACTTTCCAACTAATAGTTCTTTCCCTGTTCATGGAGTGATGCAAAAAAAAAAAAAAAAAATCAACATGGCTACGCACACTGAACAGTGTAAAGCTCCAGTTCTTGACTTTTAAAATGAGTTTATAGCTGTAGTGGCTTTAGGTCTGTTAATATACAGAGCGAGCACTTAGTTAAATCTTTAACACTCACCAGACTTTGATCACTAGCATTAGAGTTAGCACCTAGCTTGATGCTAATTCTACTTGCAGTTTTGTGCAATTTCTGTCCAGAGCGTTGCATGAATGTTTGAAGTTCATGCTCGTAGAACAGAACTGTAAAAGTGTGTTTAGCGTGACCTTTTCTGAGCTTTCTGTGCTTTCTTCAAACAAATGACACTCTTTTGTGGATACATGCATGATTGGGTTTTTTTTTTTGTTTTTTTATTGTTATTTTTTCATGTCACATGTTGAACATCCTGAAGTGGGAAATTCTGTTATTACAGCTTGCAAATTATTGCTTACATGGCACGAGGAACAAAGCATAAGCTCTGGTTGAAGGGAAACGTTGCATAGCACACTATGTGCACCATACAAACCAAACAGCTGAATGCGTAGGGGCTTTTCTCACAGAGTTAGCTATAACTAGCTTGCTGACTGTAGCTAGTTTGATCAAATACAGTGGCACCTCAACTCACGAACTTAATCCGTTCCAAGGCGCTGTTCGTGAACCGTTTTGTTCGCGACCCGAATCCATTTTTCCCCTTGAAATGAATGCAAATACACTGAATGTGTTTCAGCCCTCAAAAACATGTTTTTAAAAGTGTATTATGGGTTTATGTGTGGCAATAAAACCGAATAAAATGAAAATAATGTTAATTAATGCAAAAAAATAAAAGGAAATGAAATAAACAGATGATTTTAATGCACGTTTCCTTTGTGGTGGAGACGTAGTCGCTGGCGTAGGTGGACCGTGGCGGAGGGATTTGGTGGGGCTTCTCATGTTTTGTGATTACTTCTTTCTTTACTTCAACTGTTATACGCTTAGGCTTCTTCACTTCTCCACTACCATTTCCACTGTTCTCTTTCTTGGGACCCATAATGAAGCTTATAGAGCAAAAACACAGAGAAACACAACGAAAAAATACGTTGAACACGTTCACACCACGAGTGCTTGACCAGAATTGAATGTTTGTGCCGTAAGGTGTAGGTTGGCTACTTGTATGTCAGTTGAGGCTTTGTTTTATCGGTCAGTACAAAATCTGATCAGGAATTTAGTTCATACACAGATTTGTTCGCCATCCGATGCGTTAGCGAGCCGAGAGTCCACAGTTTAATGATAAGAAAAACCTATAAGGCCTTGGGGTTTTTTTTGTTTGTTTGTTTGGGGTTTTTTGGGTTTTTTTTTTTTTTTTTACCTGATTTGTGTTCACTCTGTTTTATTATCTAATCTGTGTATTTTCTTCTCCTCCAGGTCTGTTAAAACATTTGATATGACCTGGGTAGTGCTAGCATGCTAACTAATCCCACACCAGAGGATTTAAATACACAGATCGCATGAGCAAAGGGGTCAAATTATTCGCTCTCACCCAATATGACTGCTTGAAATGCAAAGATACTTGTAACGTCACTACCGGATACCTTTAGTTCTCTTGCTCAGCACCTGAGCAACGATACGAACTCTACAACGAGAACAAATCAGCTATCCGCTACCATTCACTACATTCCCAAAGGGTTAGAGAACAGTTAAATGAAGCTAAAACGTCTTCAGGTCTCACTCCTGTTTGTTTACACGCTCACTCTCCTGGCCACCCGTCGTGTAGTCAGACTCCTTTCTTCAGGCCTAAAGTTGGAACATGATTGTGTTTTAATGTGCGGTAAATTACAGACGATATTAGTCATGTATACAGAAACTTTATTTAACTAAAAACGTAGACAGAATCCGTCGATGCGTTAATCGTTTTAAACTTTCAGTAACTGACATGTCAGTTAGTGGTCTAAAAAAAGAAACTTCAGAAAGTGCATTTTTGATCGCAGTATAGCTGCATCCCAATACAGATATCATGTCGTCATATGGCCCGCCCTGAGTTCAAAAATTGCAAAGGTTTCTGTTACAAATAATCAGTGTGTCGGCTGGAAATGTGGAGAAATTCATGGTCTATTTTTTTTTTTTTTTTTCCTTCCCCATTTTTAACCCGATTCAGCTTAGGTTTGTCACTGTGCCACTGCAGACTTTTAGGAAGTTGTATGTACGTAAAATTCTTGCTAATACAGTAGTCCCTCGTCTTTCGCAGGGGTCATGTTCCAGAACTTTCCACGAAAGACGAAAATCTGTGATACTCGGACGCAACCCCGAAATGCTTTTTTAGAGTTTAAGCCCTAAATGATCTCCCCACACACTTTAAACACATTCTAGACCCAATTAAACACATAAAGAAAACATTTGCGACCATATAGCGAAGTGAAGTTTGTGTAGAATTCAAATAGAAACTGGGATGTTGGCGAACGATGGTTTCTTCTCCCCAACCGTACGCATCTTAGCCAGCAGCCAATCACGACCAAGGTTAAATGAATAGGGCATTCCGATTGGCCAGACTTGTTTTCATAAACAACGCTATGTGTTCTTTGTGTGTTCTCGGCATGGGTTGTTCTGCTGTGGTGGCCCAAGGCTTGGATTGCCGTGGACTGTCTTGCGCTCGAGGCTCCGTTGAAACCGAACAGACTATTCTTAAACCACAGTGAAACTGGTGCTACACAACTGAACTTTGCGACCACATAGCACATGGATGAAGATGTGGGTTGTTCCAGTGGCACTATCCGGTGTCACCCAAATGAGGACGGGTTCCCTTTTGAGTCCGGTTCCTCTCAAGGTTTCGTCCTCTTGTCATCTCGGGGAGTTTTTCCTTGCCACCGTCGCCACAGTAACGTCAATGGAAGCATGTTGTTCTCTGAAGCGCATGCCATTTATAGCTTGAAAAACAAAATAGTTCCTCTGTAATGGCACTTCGATGTAAAAAGGAGTTGTCCCTTTGATGTTACGGTTATATGATCTGAATGACGACCAAGTCACAGACAGACCATTTCTTCTCACCTTTCTTACGTTTCTGCCCCGGCTAGGGTAAAAGATAGATTCGTAGAGCAAAAGTGTTTGGTGTGTGTCATGACAAAAGTTTTGCCACCTGATATAATCTACCTGGAGAAGTCGGCTTTGGGTGTCGCAACAACAGCATGGCCACTTCAGTGACTTCAGCAGCATGTCTTTCATGTGTGGAGGTGGCATTAGGAGGGGCACTGTGAACTTTTAGATATGGTCTGTGTTATGTGTGGTTGTGTGTGTGTGTGTGTGTGTGTGTGTCTGGCTGTGTGCCCAAGCATGCCATGTGGTCCTCAGATGGCAGTGGAATTTAAGGGGAGGGATGGACAAACCAGGGTTTCTCTCCCACTGAGACAGGAACAGGAAAGGTAGTCTATCTCTCACGACTTTCCTCCATCTTCAGACTTCACTCTCAGTGTTCACCGGCACTCCCCCATTTACTCCTCACACGACTTCTACGCTCCTCTCTCTCTCTCTCTCTCTCTCTCTCTCTCTCTCTCTCTCTCTCTCTCTCTGTGTCACCCACCTCCCATGGCCCTTGTCTGGCAGTTCAGTTTCTGTCATTGCATCGTCGCTCCGTGCTTTAGCCCCTTTCCTTTCAGGATGTGACTCGATTTAGCAAGTCGAAGTACCAACAAGTCGCACAGTTACGCAGCTTTTGCGCTTAACCGAGTGTGATGCATGCATAATATAGCTCAATGATTACCATAACGAATGCTTGCCATTACAAAGATTCGTCTTTTCTCACGCTTTTACTTATCAAAGCTCATAAGTCACTCATTACCCCAAAACGTGGCTACGGGTAGGTTTACACATATGTCTCAGGTTGTAACCAGTCATAGTTTAACAGCAGGCAGGATGCAGAGAGAGAGAGAGAGAGAGAGAGAGAGAGAGGAGCGTAGAAGTCGTGTGAGGAGTAAATGGGGGAGTGCCGGTGAACACTGAGAGTGTTCGGAGTGCTCGTGTCTGGCCTGCTGTCCCAGTCGTGGGAAAGACTGAAATTACATCGCTCTCAAGGCCGGTTATTTTCAGCCCCGGCTGAAAGCGACAGAGGGCACGCACTCGACTCCTTTAGCTCCTCTGAAGCAGGACTCCCCCACGAGTTCGCCGTGCCCGCAGAGCTGAGCGAGAATGCTGTGTGCCACGTCCCCAGGTGAGTTTTTGCGAGCGTGTCGGCACGGAAAGTCAACGAAAGGCGGGTCAGCTCAGTCAGCCTGGACAAGGAGACGCTGGACAAAAATCACGCCTCGTATAACTCCAACCTTAAACGCTGGTGGATGTTATTGTTTCTGGTTTATTGGGTTTTTTTTATTTGTATATTAATAACCCATCCTGGTTATTGTGTATGTGTGTCACAAAAGTCATGTGCCGTGTGTTTAAGAGACAACAGCATCGTTAAGCAACGGCCTCACGGATAATGAAGCCTGCTCCTCAGCTGTTAGTGACTCAGGCATTGTTTAAGCAGCAATAAACATTGAGAGAGAGGCACCTGCTGACTCACTAAAGACCCCGACTCGAGTCAGTTAATACTTATCCTAAACGTGTGAACCGGCGTCTTGCTACACCGTACACACAGCATATACAGAGGGAACGCCATCGGCTGCTCAGTCTCAGAGACTTTATGAACCTTATAGTTTGTATCGTGTGTGTGTGTGTGTGTGTTCATATTTGTATGTCTGTGTTTATGATATGAGATGTACTAGACTAGGCAGATGAACGAATCACCGATATGACATGTCCATTAATAAACTTTAGGCCTTGACAGGCATCGTGCTAGTCACGTGGTGTTCTTCTTGTGATCTTTGCGTATCCTCTGATTTTGTCTCTCCCTACCTACAGGGACAGCGCGCGCAAAGGTGAAACAAGAATTTGCTGACCGATGGCTCGAACGTGGCAAGTGTGAGCGGGAGTCGTTTGTTTCCCGGGGCGAGGCACGAGCAGATATGCGTGGCATTTGTCTAGGTTAAATTTAGTGTAACTGAAGCCAGCGCAGGCTGCAGTGCATCAGCTTGCCTGTGCTGTTACCAGCATTGAACCCTCGCATTTAAAACTGGACGAGCGGGAGCTCAAGAACATGTGAGGACAGACAGAGAAACCGCTCAGGCTTAGTCATACAGTAAGAGTTTATGATGTTTGTGTTGTCTAAACCATAGAGGGGACGAATTAATCCGATATTACGTTTTCGAGCTAGCCGATTTAAATGGACTAACCGGATTTCCTTTTCATTTCTGGTATCCATATCTGATTATATGTTGCTCCCAAAAGTCTTAAGGAGGATTATTTCGAAATGTTGTGGAACAAAGCGTGACGGAAGCACAAATAGTCTCGAGAAACATCCACAGAATGGTATGAAAAAGAGACACTGGGACTGATTTCTTTCTAGCCCAGACTGTGGACTCAGCGATGGCTGTACAAATGACCCAAAAGGACAGACAGGAGAAGAATTGGAAGTTTAATTAGTTTGTTTTGGGTTTTTTGGTTTTTTTTAGTTTGAATGTAAGGGTTACTGCTGTCTGTTCACCATGTTTGGTATTGTGAGGAAACATGGCTTGGGCCCAGGAGAGCATTACAGGCTTGAAAAGATAGAAATCATGAATGCAGTTGCCTACCTGCCTTCAAGTGTGTGTGTGTGTGTGTGTGTGTGTGTGTGTGTGTGTGTGTGTGTGTGTTCGTGTTTGTGTGCGTGTTAGTTTCCCCTACGTTATTTTTTACACCATCGACCTCGAGACCTTCCAATATATTTCATTGCTCAACCATAAAAGTTTCATTTTCAAGTTCGATTTCGATCTAATATCACAAGTGTCGCTGATAACATTATTGAAATCAACGTCAGTGGGCGGTTTAGCAAGATACACACACCTCAAGCGTCAAACAGGATTTTTTTTTTTTTATCACAGTGTTAAGCATCGCTGATGATTAGCTTTTTTTTCATAATTTCTTATTGTTGAGTCTCGCTCCAACACTGTTGGGATTTTTTGTTGTTGTTGTTGCTGTTGGTGGCGGTGTTGGTGTTCTAGTAAAGATGTGGTAAATAATCATTTTTTTCCCTCCAAATTCATCAAGGTTTTATATTTTATAAGTGTGACCAGTACCATCTAATTATATATATAATTATATAATATGTAACCATCTAATTATATAATAATTATATATAAATATATGCGATATATGCACGGCTAAGTGTATGTATTTATGCTCATTTATTACACACCGATCACCTCCTCCTCAAACATCTCATTGGATCCCCGTGAGCAATTCATTTAGCCTGATCAGGTTGCCCCATTAATGTTAACACGACTTTCTCAGACATGAAAATGTAAAGTCCGGTAACTTCTTTGCATACTTGGCTTGCATAGGACCCCAAAGCAAAATAAATAAATAAATAAATACATCGCAAAAAAATTTCCCCCACCCAAAATTCCCCCACCTGCACAGTTAAGTGATTCAGTGATTAGCCCACCGTGCTGAATTGGTTAAAACTCATTTGTAGCCTTAATTATAATTTTTTTTAATCGCTTCTTGTGTAACTAATGCACGTTTCTCCCCTGCCAAGGAGTGAGGTAAAATAGAAAGGTCCTACTCCTATCATCGGGAACATATTACTCACATTCAGCAGAGAGACAGCTGTTCATTTCAGAACCGTGTGCTTGGCCTGCAAGTAGCTCCAAAATGGAAGTACTTCAAATAAGCATCAGGAATTTATTTGTTATTAAAAAAAAAAAAGGCAGAAAGAGATGGAAAAAATGACACAAAAGCACTTAATGTGGATTTATAGTTTGTCGTCTCTACTTCAGAAAGAGTAAACATGTTTACAGCACTGTCGTATCGTGTATATTAATATGCACGCTACTTTGATATCAGATTTTTTTTTTTTTTTAAGATCAGAGTTGTGCTTGGTTCGTTGCTGATGGTGGAGTCAGACTGGGGCGGGAGATTTAGGTGTGGGACCTATATTCCCGAATCATCCTTTATTCAGCCTTTCTGTCTTCAGGACGCTTCAAACTGCTGTAAAAATCCCAAGGGTCTAAAAAAAAAACCTCCAACTGTCAAATAAAACATGCGCTACCAGTGCGACCAAAAGCCGCTACCGTGATGATCGTTAGCACATCCGACGCTGTCTTGATCAGTACGCCTGATCCCGCTCGCCGCTGGGTCACCACATCGTTTCCTTCCCTTTCTCACTGTCCCCAAGTCTTACAACATGCATCTCCTGAACCGTTGTGTAATTACGAGTGTGCAAGTCACAGCCACATGCTGGAAGGTGGGCTGACTGTCTGAGACTGAAGGCTTGAGTGGTCCCTGCGTATACGGCCGTGACTTTTTAATCTGAGTCACACTGAAGGTGGGACGTAATTTAAGGGGAGACACGCAGTATTTAAATGGGGATTTTCCCTTATTGATGACTATGATGTGTGAATGAGTGTATAGGTCATTCAATGCACACTTTATAGGTCATTCACTTATTTTGTTAGAGGAACGAGTAAAAACGTTTAGCGTTGAGTCAGAGCATTAGCTAAGATCATGTTTAAAATTGCTTTTGGGTTTAAAAAGAGTTAAAAAATCAATGAGTTGGCCAACTGAATTTCTGTGAGTGAAGTTTATGTATAGAAATAAACCCACACTGGCAACTTTAATAAGAACACCCATACTGCTGCACATCCATAAAGTTATCCAGGCGGCCAATCACGTGGCAGGAGCGCAGTACATTAAATCCTGCAGTGCTTCAGGTGACATTTTTCCAATTATCAGTTGTTTATTTTCATGAGTGTGTGGTCATTGTAGACTCAGATTCCTGGCCTTGGCTGGCAAGAGTGGAATCCACCTCCTCCTTGAGGTTGGGACGTTTTGTGCGGTCTGAGATGCTTTTCTGTTCACCATGGTTGTAAAGAGTGGCTCTTTGAGTTACCGTAGCTTTCCTGTCAGCTTTGGCCAGTCTGGCCATTCTGATCATCAAGATGTTTCCAGCTGCTGAACTAACAATCACTGGATGTTTTGTTGTTGTTGTTGTTTTTGAAATTCTTAAAATATTCAAACCAGGAACAACCATGCAATGGTCATTACTGTATGATTTTTATACATCGCATTGCTGCCACGTGATTGGCTGATTGGACACATCCATCAGACGTCCTTTATCAGCTCTCCACGCTATATGTGCTATGCTCACTTTCTCCCTATGAACATTGCTCCGAAATGCTCTGTGCACGTCAGCCCGCGACGAGTTCTGACGTCTGACGGTGACGTTTATAAAGCCTGAAGAATCTTTTTAATTATGACGTTGGTGTACGTGAGTGGCCAAAACTTCACCATACGATCTTCACCATCATGTAAAGGTTTCTGCGCACCACGTTCGACGGACAATGAAACGGAACGTTTTTGACGACATTGAGCAAATATTGGCGAGTCGTGGGTGATCTTCGCAGCATCTTATATCGTAAAGTTTTGGGGTTTTTTTTTTTCCTTCGGAGCAGTTAGCATTTTTAGGCTGCAACAGATGTATTTTTGTTGAAGCCCAATTTTCACAATATCCTCCTCCTCCATGCGATATAAAAATGGCGTTCTGCGGTTGGCCGATTGCAGTTTCAGTAGCCTCTTCCTGTGAGATTGGGCAGTCCTTGGCCATGTTGAGTAACACATGTACGTCGTGAGACTAGTAAAAACAGTAACTGCTTTACTGTATATCATGAAAACACTACGAGATGTCTCCATACATGCATAGTAGTGACGGATACGGTTCAGAGTGGCCGAACCTGTAGCGCTGACTCTGTCTGCCAGCTGAGCTTTGTTGATCCTGTAACGTTATCACAGTGTGGGACGCCTTAATCAGAGAGCTTTATTTAGAAGGCAAACATACGTTCGTGTTGGCTTAGACCGCCGCCGGGCAGCGCAGCAGACGTCCGACGCTTGTCAGTGATGTAACCGACCTCAGGTCAGGGAAATAGGTTGCGTTTCAGATCCGCCGGTTGTTAAAAGGTTTGGAGCTTTAGCTGGCATTTAGAGGATTTTTGTCATAAAGAGGAAATAGATTTGGGAATTATAATCTAGACTGTTTCGATCCAAAGCCAAACGAGTGACCTTTGACTAAGCTGCACTGAGTTTCTCACTGTTTATATCTCGCTGACACACATACACAATCTCTCTCTCACACACACACACACACACACATACACATATACACAGACTGGAGTTGGGAGCTGTTGTAAGGACAGGCATGCAGGTGTGTGTGTGTGTGTGTGTGTGTGTGTGTGTGTGTGTGTGTGTGTGTGTGTGTGTGTGTGTGCGCGCACTAGACCGAGGCCTGTGCCAGAGAGCGTGTGTTTATATGTATAGGCACTCTGCCAACAGTTCTTAGAAACAGGAGCGGAATAAAAGTCTTTTCGCCAAGCTACTGCATGCTCAGTGATGACGCATGTCTCCTGTTGTGTTTCTTTTCTTTTTTTTTTCTTTTCTTCTTCTTCTTTTTTTTTTTTCAGAGAAACCTTCAAATTTGTAGGTTACGTTTTTTTGTACGTTGAAGTGAATGAGAGAAGTCTGTTCTCTTCTGTTTTGGTGCAAAGAGAGAAGCCTGCTGTTAATGAGACAGCGCTGCTTCACAACGGGAACCCTGGCTTAGGTTACACCTGTCCCCACAGAACAAAAATGTATACGCACACACACACGCGCACACACACACACACACACACACACACACACACACACA
>JAQMCW010000023.1:5146294-5158565 GCA_030068335.1 Chrysichthys cranchii
GGGTGTACGCCCTCCCGGAGAGGTGGGGGGGGGGCGCAGTTCGCATGTCTGTTGAAGCTATCAAATATATTTCTTTGCCCAATAAAGGGTTAAAACTCGTGGCTAACAAGCTTAAAAGGTAACAGCGCTTTGTTTCAATCCGTCTTCTGTGGACGTAGGGGTACTTCTGCGTCTTTGGTCCTTGTTTCGTTCTCTTTTCTCGTCTGTCTGTATTCTGTAGGTGATAACGGAGGAGTTGTTATTGTGCAGTTAAAGCACTGATTGACTGTGCGTCTGTAGTCTTGATAAGACACCCACTGATCCACTCGCTGTGTCTTAGACGGTGGGGACGTGCGGTGACGTCGGTCGGCCAATAGCATGTGGAGAAGTTTGGCTTGGCCGATCGAACATTTGGCGGAAAACGGCTTCGGTTTCACTGTAACAATGAGGCCTGGGTTTGAGTCCTGCCAAAAAACTGACCCCATGTTGGGCTACATGCTGGTTTATTTATTTAATATCTGTCATCCAGTCTGCCAAGGTAATTAATCCACTCACTACAATGCCGCTCGGGATATGGAGGAACATATGTTTGATGATGTGTACATATATATCATATATGTGTGTGTCTTTTACAATAATCACAAAACCAAGATAGTGGGAGTTGAGCCTTGCGTGTGTGTACATACACCAGACTGTTAAACGCGTGACACGCATACATGGCTGTGTGATGTGCTGAAATTTGCCGTCCTTGACACTTTCACACAAAAATGTGCACGTTACAGCTGGACAGCTTGTGGCTAAGCTGCTGCAAACCACTGAATGGAATAGTTCTGCCTGACTTTCCATTTGCATCGAGTGCGTCACGTACCAAAGTCTCGTTTTTGTTTAGGCTTTTCTTTTCTGCCTCTCTGTCTTTCCGTCTGCTTTTAAGAGTGTGGTATTGGTCTACCGCGCTCCACTGGCACTCGGAACAGGGGTTCAGCGAGGCTCCACACTGATCTCTGCTGGTCAAGGAGTTACACTGCACCCACTCGCGATGGGATTTCCTGCTTTTCAGCCCCAAATGACTGTCCCCGGTTGACTCTTTCAGCTCCCAAATTGCCATTTTTTCCCTAGTTTCTGGTCTTCTAGTCCTAACTATGACTGAAAGCAACTATGGGTGAAATCCTTCTATGAAATCCTTCTTCCTTATAAGTAACTCCAGTTAGCAAATTGCCATTAGTTTGTATTGGAATATCTATTTAGGTAATTATCAAAAAAAAAAAAAAAAAAAATGGTGCCGTTATGCTGTTGTGCTGCTGTGTCTGGGTTTTATTAAGAAGATTCGTTTCCATTGACTCAAAAATAGTCACACTGCCTACATATATGGAAAAGAGGTGGGGATGCTCACGTTTACCTACTCATTCGTGAATGGCACATCACAAACGCCAGCGATAACATACCATCGTGGTACGCTGTCCAGTTGTGTGAATACATTCAACATTACATTACATTACAGTACAGTACAGTACAGTACAGACATTTGGCAGACGCCCTTATCCAGGGTGACTTACGTCTCATTTATACAACTGAGCAGTTGAGGGTTAAGGGCCTTGCTCAAGGGCCCAGCAGAGGTAGCATGGCGGTGCTTGGATTTGAACTCACGACCTTCCGATCAGTAATCCAACGTCTTAACCACTGAGCTACCCCTGTCCCCCTTGTTGACACAAGTGCACATATGTGATCTTTAGACACATAGGTGACATCATGAGAGGAAGAGATCGAAGTTAACAGGTTAACAGACAAAAACACTGCTATTAGCATTAGCCATCAGGGTGAATGGAGTGGCAACTAAAATGAGTAGGAATTTCCATCTTCCAACTAAAAAAAAAAAAAAATCTATAACGTTTGCCATACCGGTCACTGTTTTAAGAAAGTAAATACACCGCAAACTTATGATCACTAACTCAAAAAAAAAAAGAAGAAGAAGAAGCACACACTTTCACAGAGGTGTCCATATGTTTTCCCTTTTTGTAGCTCGAACGCTCGCCTTGCCAGTTCAGGCTTCATACTTATGTCATAATCTTAAGTCGAATGCAGCGTTGGTATGGAAATGCAGAGGTATATCTCTGTTCGTGCAACCAGATGTTGAGCAGCAGTGACTTTTAAAAATGAAAGAGAATCAAAAAAGGAAAGGCAAGATACATTTAACGGCATTAATAGAAGTACCTGTGAGAAACTGAACATATCACTTTTCCCCATGCGAGAAGACACATTTGTCGTATCGTTCATCTTGCTTCTGGATTCCCGCAGAGAAGACGTTTTCCGCCTGCTCCCGAAGCCAGGTGAGCCCCACTTCCTTTACTTCATCATCAGAGGTGAGCCTGCGGCCGTGCAGCACCTCGTTCAGGGGACCGAAGATGTGATCGTCGCTCGACACCACATCCAGGCTGTAAGGAGGACGTGGGAGACGTCAGATCCCGAGCCGTTGCTCTGTCTCTACTGTCGCTGCTGCTGTATGAGGACATGCATTGTCATGGGCAGCAAGACTGTTTTGGACAGCATTCCTCTTCTTTTGCTGTGAATTTCGCAGCAATGTACAGTAATCTGCCCTGTTCACTGTTCGCCCATGACATGACCTTAGAAGAGCACCATGACACGCCCCTTCATGTCCCAAAAGAATGTTAACATGATTTTCTTGGGGGAAGGTTGACGTTTGAATTTCTTCTTCACTGGAGATGACAGATCTCTCCACTCCATGCTTTGTCTTTTGCTCTCCGGGTTATCATATAAATTTAATTTAAAAATCCGCTCTACTTTTTGATCCTTCCTCATGACTTTTATCTGTTAAATAGTTTTAATGGGGATTAACATCATCTTTACATGTTTACTGTATTGAGATTAAGATTGGAAAAGATGTACAAACAGAGATGTAGTATGTTATACCTTAGGTGGAGTTCGTAAGGAGCGAATAGGAAGATATTTGGTAGGGAAAGTTAATCTGGGCTCTAATCTGGTGTAACAGAAAAGAGTTTGGGTACGGAGGGTACGAGTTTGAATCCCAGTGATACCACATCCCTGCTTGACTGGGACCAAGGGTGCGAAATCAGCCATACTTTCTCTCGCCTGTGAATCTCAGGGACACTAACCAATCACAGGTGTCTGTGAGCTCATGTATGTGGAAGAGGGTAGATAGCACTTTCCTCTGAGAGCGTCACCAAAAGGATGACGTCTCATGTTAAGTCATGGGTCTTTTAATATAAATTTTAATAAAACAATCTTATATCCTTGTGACATCCAACAATTTTGCATGTTGTATTTTTATCCATATCATTCAGCCCTAATAGGCAAACTGTCCGTCTGGTCTTTAATCACACTTTGCTCTGTGTTTTTCTTTTTTTCTCCCCTCTGCTGTAGTAAACGAGATCATCGGCAGAGACATGTCTCAGGCTCCAGGGGTTCATGGATCCTCGAGCACGCTCGGTCACTCATAGCAGCAGGTCTGCGAGTCCCAGCGAGCTCTGGACTCGAGATACGCAGACCGACGACGCAGCGCTTCCATCCACACACATCCTTTCAAACGAGGCCAGATCCAGCCAGAGACGATCTACTGATGCTGACAGTCAGTCATTCGGCGAACCATGCATCACACCACTGAGCAAGAAGTTATAAAGAAGAATTTGGAGGGGAAGACTAAGCGATCAAAAAAGAAAAAAAAAACAACAAAAAAACAAACACCACGCCGGATAATGTGGCTACAAATAATATGCACAGTACCTAGTTTGAACAGTCGGTCTCTTTTCTTTCTCAGCTTCTTCTCTCGCAGTAGTTCTCAGGCGCTTTTATTCTTCTTTTTGTTTGTTTTGGATCAGCCATCTAATGAAAAGAGCAATCTATGCAGCCCAGTATGATGAGTATGCAATATAAAAAAAAAAAAAAACCTACAAAAAAAACCACACAGACCAAATGTAGCATGATGTATGTAGACGCTTTGCTCTGGATTTTGGGTCAAATTGGATGAATTTAAAAATTCAAGAGGTATTTCAAGCGCCGCTGGTGCCGCCTCTCGTAAAACGAAAGAAACAAAAAACATAAAAATAATAATAATAATAATATAAAAAAAATAAATCAAAAACGTGGTATCAGCAGCACCCCCTGGAGGACAAGCTGCTGCTGTGCTAATGATATGCAACATTCCACACTTTTCTAGTGTCTTTTATTTTTCATGAACGAGCACCCTTTCTCCTCTTCAGGTTGAACAAATGCCTTATAAACCTAGTAGCTTGGATTGACTGAAAATAAATAGCTTTTAATAGAAAATGTTATATTGTTCTTTTTGGGGTTTTTTTATTTTTTTTTCCTTTTCGATATTTTCTTCTTCATAAAGCTGAATCCTGTGCCGAGGCCGAGGACACAGTTCAAGTTTGCGTGTTTTTTGTTTTTTGGTTTTTTTTTTTTTTTCTTTTCGTTTCGTTTTGCATTTCAAGTTCTAGCGTGCAGCAAAGCGTGTAACATTTTCGAATGCGACGCACCCAAACTCGCTCGAGTGGCATCTCTGGAGGAAATCTATACCACTGTAGAACAGGAAATTAAAGTTAGAGTGGTCGGGACGTTGAGAGAAACCGTCGTTTTGTCGGTGTGTTAGCTGATACTCCCGTGTGCCTTTCAAGTGACAATCATGCTCAGATACAGGATACAACCACCCACAGCTGTTCAGTATGGCGGCCATATTGTCGTGGTTGGAAATGCTGCTTTCAGACTGTACCAGGGGTTTTTTTTTTTCCCTACAGAAAGTTTGTGTTCTGTGTGCTGATGGAAAAACAAAACTGTAACCATAACCCTATGTTTATGCTAGCAAGCAACAGGAAAAACGGTCGTTTCCTACGTATATGTGCAACATGGAGCTACGATTTCACCATCAAAACATCCCGAAAACATCGCATTCATCTTTCAATTCTGTGCAAATTAAAAGCATGATCCGAAGTTCTGAAGTTCCCCCTCAGGACTTTAGTTCCGACATGCAGTTCATTCCCATTTAATGTTTCAAAACGGCGTTCCTGTCATGTACAAACTCTCATAATCTCACGATGGTACGAAGGAGCGTCCGCTTGGATGGTTGGTGGATTCGCAAGCTCTGTTTTCATCCCGATTAGTGCTTTTGTACAGATCCATGTACGAATATCATGGTCATGTTTTACTAATTTGTTTCCTCGTTTATTCATTCCCTCATTTTGGCCACATTTGAATAATTTGTTCGCTCATTTATTTGTTCGCAGATTTTAGTCTTTTATTCCTGGCTACATTTTAATCATTCGTTCCCTTGTTTACTTACGTCACGGCTACGTCTCACTAACTCGTGCCCTCGTTTTAATAATCCGTTCCCTCGTTTATTCATTTATTCGTTCTTGTAAAATCGTGACCACGTTTTAATAATTTGTTTCCCTCGTTTAGTTAACCCTGTAGCACCGCTGGGGTCATATTTCACCCTAACTTTTAGTGCACCCTTATAGGAGGTCAGGGCTTTCCAGGGTTAAATCATGGCCATGTTTCACTAACTTGTTCCCTCATTTATTCGTTCTGACATTTTAGTTCACTTTTGGTCACATTTTAATCATTGGGTCCCTGGTTTAAGGTACATTGCACCTACGTTTTAACACATTTTTCATGTCATGAGCAAGACTCCATACATTTGTGTGTAACTAGAAAGCATAAGTAGCTACATAGATCTTCTAGATTTCCCACCAGAGGTTAACAGGAGCGTGTAGCGACTGAGACTGCTGACGACGATGTGTTTTTTAAGAGGTAAACCCCAAGACGCTTGTCACTTGCTCGTGCAAACGTAGAGTAAAGGCATTGGTACAGGTTTTGGCTAATCAGCTAACTAAATTAGTTTGTTTCTGGTTGTGTTCTGTGTTGAAATATCTCCTTACATTTCACTGTCTTTGTTCTGCCAGCACTCCATATAGACGCTTCTGTGAATTTTTTTCTATCTTTTTTTTTCTTTTTAATTTAAAGCAGTCGCCCTTCCTCCTCCTTGTGGCCGCTTCGCAGGGGACTAAAATGTGCTGAGTAAGAAACACGTAGTGTGAAAGCAGCTGAATTGCATTTTGACAATCAACAGCTCAAAGCCGCAGGATATAAAGATGTACAAAAGCGTTCAAATTAAACCTTTATTTGTTTTTGTTTTTTTTGTTTGTTTTTTTCAAATTTACATCTAGTTTCATGGTAGAACCCCCCCCCAAAAAAAAACAACCTAAATTCTGAACAAAGCATTGTAGATAATGGGGATGGTACCTTTTTCCCCCCTTGGGAATCCAGTGAAATCAGTGTTTCAGGTTACTTGTACAAGCGTGACAAGAATGCTATTCGACGAGAAGGAAGTGAAACGTTATGGGGCAAGGACTTATACGTTCGCTCGGAGGCTCGTCTCGAGGAGTTATTGTGTCATAGCGAACACTGGGTGCTATCTTTCTGGAAGAAATGTATTTTTAGGGTAGCGGCGTAGCAGAGGGTTTGATGGAAATAAATCTGTGAAGAATTTTTATTGGATCCCTGCCTTAAAAAAAAATTGACATCAATAACTATTGTGTATATTTTTGTATTTTAAAGAAACTGGTACGTCTACTTCAGACTTTTCATGTTTGGGTCTTTTAAGACTGAGCGGTATTAAATGACTTGTTAGAAATTGAAACTATTAAAAAGAAAACAAAAAAAATGGAAAGGAAAAAAAAAATTGGAAAGAAAATTTGCTATGCACTAAAACCTGCCTGTTGCCTTTTGACAAAATAAACTATTAAAAATAAAAAGAAAACCTTGATGCCTCTAGACATAGATGCTATAGAGCAGCTGAAATGTAGAACAGTATGTACCAGATATCTTTCCCTCCATGTCAGAGCTCTCTGTGCTTGAATGTGCGTGTGTGTGTGTAAGCGTTGTAGCATTTGTAGACAGTTGATCTTTTTTAAAAATCCTTTTCCACTTTCAGCGGTGAGAAGGCACGCACGCGGCTGCATTTAGGCTATGCAAAGACAGACAGAAAGACATCAGCGCAATATTTCGTATCAAAGGAAAATAGCAGATATGTTCGTCAGCCAGCTCTTGTATATACGTGTGAACGTGTGTGTGTGTGTTTACCCTTAGTGACAGGTGACATCAATGCCACTTTTGACTATTTAACTTAAACTATCAGATCTACAATAGGAATGCCTTAAACTCATATTTGATACACAGATGTTTGACCGTTTGGGTTTGATTTAGGAATAGCTTTGAAAACTCATCTATAGAAGAAGGACAAAATGGAAAACGAGCATCTACTTTTGTCCCGTTCTTCAAACCAAAGACCGAACAATGTGTTCCTGTTTTACAGACAGATGACAAACAGAGACTCTAAAACTCTATTTTTGATACTTTAAAGAAGATGGATGTCATTCCGAAAGTTGGGGGAAATATATACATATATATATATATATATATATATATATATATATATATATTTCTGCTATAACATTTTGTAATATAAAAGGGAAATACAGGTTTTGCTGCTGTTTACAGAGCCTTGTATTGTCATTTCTTGTACATTTTGTATTTTAAACTTTTTTTGTAATTTTTAAGACTGCAGTGCTTTTTTTTTTGTTTTGCTTTTTTTTTTTTTTTTTTGAAATTGTCCAAAGGGAATAAACTTGCATTGTAGGCTCTTCTGATGTAGTGTATCAATAAAAACATGGAAAAAGAAACAGACCATAATTCCTCTTCTTTCCATGAGAAAAAAAAAAAAAAGTACTTCTGCGTATTCTACACCAGTGATGCATTTCTGTCTTCAGATATATATTTATGTCCAAAACCGTTACATGAAGTAACATGATACATGTTAGTGCCTGTTATTTGTGGTGTTATAGATAATATATTAGAAATATTAAAATATTAACATAAGATCCAGCACAAACTTACACTGGTTTAACCTAAAATCTGTTTTGTTTTGTTGTTTTTGTTTTTTTTTTTTTTTTACATTTTTACTGCTTTTAAATAATACTCTTTTGCCTATCATGTACTTATTAACAATTTGCTGATTTTAATTAGCATCTTTTCTGGTTGTGTGTCATAAAACAGAACTGTCCATGACACCAGTGCTTGGTAATTTCCTATTATCCAGATAAATTCATGTACTGTAAACGAGTACACTTTGTGTTAGCATTGACACAGTAGCTTATTAGTTCATTATTTTCTTGATTTCAATGTTGTTTTCAGATTTTCTTTTTTCCCCCCCTTCCTGTAAATCCCCTACCCCACTCTTTGCTTTTCCTAATAGTCTTGTAATGACGCCGCTTGGCCACAAGATGGCAGAAGAGTGCCATTTTCTGTTTTTTAAAACTAAATCTTGTATTAAAGATTTTTTTTTAGGCGAACAGTATATGCAGAAAATGTGTTTAATGCCTCGTTCACAATACCTACATAACAGAAAATTGTAAATCTGAAACAAAGTGAGCTAATAATAATAAAATAATAATAATAGTAGTAACAGAAGTTGTTCAGAGGCACACTACAGTTCATCAAATCACCCACACAATGATTTGAAACATTTACTTTTTAAAGTTAGCATTGGTAGAAAAGTATAGCTCTGAATTAGGTTGCTGAGATGCCCAGGGTGGCCCCACCCCTCAGCCAATGTCAGCAGGGATGGACAGAAGTTGGTGTTCTGTTTCGTGTCTTCCTTTAAGAGCTTGTGTAGCCTCGCCTGGAGGCGCTGCATCATGGCCTACATGTTCCTTCATAGTACACACCTGTACCTTTATCCCAAACTTGCTGGAATAGTTTCCACAATTTCACCTCCCCTCTTTGGTCTTTCAAAGATACGATAGACAATTACATGCTTTCGTATCACCAGTATACTCAACTGACATTGACTTCTTACTGACTTGACTCACCACAGATATAAGCAATACAGCACGAATGCCACAGAAAACAAGTGAAATCCACCCACCCCTGATCTACAACGGGAAAGAGCTTTTGTGCGATTTATAGATTCAGCGAGAATTCTGCAAACTCTTGAGCTTTTCAGTCTTAAAAGATAAAAAAAAAAAAAATGGAGGTAGTTGTATGGTGAAACTGACTACAGCCTTCACTAATGTTCCTAAATGTGTATTACTAAACTTTTTCATTTTTAATAAAAGGAGTATTTTAGTTAATAGGCTATTGTATTTTACTCTGACCTTAAAAATGTTTGTAAATAAATCATTGGTGGTCATTAAGAAAACTTAGTATATATTTTTTTTTATTTAAAAAAAAATGAATATTTAAGATTCTATTTAAACAACAGGAAAATAAATACAGTATATTGTTTGGTAGAAATTTCTTTCATTTCTTTTTTCTCTCAAAAGTACCGAGGCAAAAATCGGCCCGTGAAGCCAGTATGAATCTAATCGAATCATGAATTGGGTGAATCATTACACACGTAGTGTAGGATCACTAATAATTTGGAAACAAATTAAACAAAGTACCAGGATGTTTCAACCTGTTCAACCCTGTTTGCCTCTGCCAGGAGGTTAAGACTCAGGTCATAAGTGGAGTTTCTTAATAAGCATCCAAAAGGACCGTGAGATTATTCTGCTGTGGTCATTTCTAAATTTGAACCCTGTTTAGATCCTGTGTAGGACAGTAGATGATCTTTTCAATGTCTCCTAAAATAGCTGTACTTAAACAGAGAGTCTAAAGTAAAAATGTCACACGGTGCACAGGCTAAAGTAATTTCCTAAAGGGTGCCAATAATTATTGGCACTTACTGTATAACAAATCATAAGATATATGAGATACTTCAGAATATTATTTTATTGTTTACATATAACTGTTACATAAATGTCATTTTCAGGTACATACAAGTTTCAAACTTGTTTTTTTAAAAAACAAAACAAAAAACAAAAACAACCAGATATCCTAAATGCCCATTCGGATGCCAGAGAAGCTTGGTGAGGTTTTTTTCCCCCCCCCCAGCTGATATTGAACTCTGGCTCATGCTGTAATGGCACAAAATAGGAGAAGAGTAAAGGCACTGTGATGACTGAAGGCCTCTCCAGTCATATTAGACAGATTAAGAAAGAAAATCGTCGCACGGTAATAAAGGCTGCAAAAGAAAGCATGCAGATCAGACAAACTCGCAACGGACTGTTTCTCACGTTAAATAAAAAACGGCTCTGTTCTGGATTCCTGTCAACTAAGAAGTTGTTCTAGTAGATAAAGGCACATGCCAGTCTCGTTTCTTACACAATAACTAATATGATCTACAACGGCAAAAAAAAAAAAAATCTTACATGCAGCAGGATGTCCACAGTCACATAGTGAGGCACAAATTGGCATTTTTCAAAGCTTGCTATACATTCAGTAGTGGCATTAAACAGGCCTCAGTAGTAGTTTTCATTCCTTTCTTGCATCACACGTGTAGGCTGTATGGCTTAGCCTTTGTATATTGCACTGCCTTTAGAGTAAATACACAGTGAATCCTTATTGTGGGATTCCTCCCATAGGAAGAGCTCAAGGGATTTTGGCCTTTACATTTAGGCTAGTCTGCACAAACACAACTGCGACGTCATCGTCGTCGTCGTCGTCAATAATTCTCCACATGCACACTAGTTTATACACAAGGCATTTTAACGATAGGTCAATTTCATGTATAAATACATATATACATAGAGTTCATGTATTTCCACCATGCTAGCACCTCCACCTGCATTAGCACGTTAGAAACTGAGGAAAGACTCCCTGTGCGTCTGGGTAGGATCAGCAATCGGGAGGAGAGAGAGAGAGAGAGAGAGAGAGAGAGAGAGAGAGGGGTTATTCGGGTGAAGTGCAGACCTCGCTCGTTCCTGGAGTTGGCTTCAAGTGGTGAACGTTTAGCTCATTCGCAGCACGTCAGGCGGACAGGGTGGCCAGACAAAGGAAGGTTGGCGTGCTCGGCCACAGCTCGCCTGGCTGCCTCCTCGCTGGGGAAGGTGACGAGCGCCTCCCCGCTCCGCTGGCCACTCAGGTTATACAAGACGAGCACCGAGTCCGCCTGGAGCTGCCAAACAATCACAACACCCAAACGTCAGGTCATGCTGCACCTGTATTCTGTAGGTCCAAGATTCAACCCCCCCAAAAAAGCTTGATTTTTTTTCTTTTAGTTCACAATCTGCAACCCTGGTCATAGAAAGAAGGGGAAATTAAAAAAAAAAAAACAAAGAGCATAAAGTCACCCACAGGAGGAAAATCCAAGTTTGATTTGCTGTTGGCACATTCTCAATCAATCAAAGCTGCATGCTTTATCATCTACCCTAAGAAGAATCAGTTTGGGTTAGTGAGGACTGCGAAGATGTTAATCCCACGACAGGAAAGAAACGTCGTGACGAAAGACGGCGGCGGCGGATGTCGCCGCCTCAAAAAGCATCCAAAGCCGAGAGCGGAGCTGTCAATCAAACGTCAGAGTACACTCGGGGTTAGACATCTCCATGACGAGAAAGACAGAAGGAAGGAAAAAACTGCAAAGAGAGTTTAGATTGCTGAGAAACCGGTCAAACCAGAACCGCAGAGGGAGCGAGACAGAAACAAACGCTACGGTTTAATCCAGGGGTTCTGAACGCCAGTCATCGCCCGCTGCACTCCACAGGGGAAGCTTTCTCTGCTGTTCACACCCCTCACCCAAACGAGCAGCAAACATCGAGTCCGTAATGAGTGGACCAGGTGTGTTGTAAGCAGAAAAAAAAAAAAAAAAAAATCTTCAAACTGTGCAAGGCAGGGGGGTCCTGATGACTAGAGTTAATAAGCCCTGGTTTAGTCCGTGCACATCTGGAGCTGTGGGAGGCCTTACCTGGAGGAGCGCCCCCTACAGGCAGAGCCACTCTTTGGGCTGGACCAGAGCACGGGCCTGATCGCTCACTCCCACCACACTGCTGTAATCCTCAGGAGCATACTATAGCACAACAGCCCATAGTCAGTGGCACAGCCTCATCACACACACATACACACACACAAAATGAATCATAGCCAGTCAGTTAATACAACCGTGTAGCGCTGTTAATCCTGCACCTGCCCAATCCCTCAGTTATTTCTGGTTACAGCCACCTACAAGTGTTGTTAATAGTTTTATACTAATGCAAAGTTTAATTTAAACACTGTTTTAAACACTAATTTAAAAAAAATTACAAACAAACAAACAAACAAACAAACAAATAAATAAATAAATAAATAGAAAGAGAGGGGGGGGAAAAAAAAAATCCACACACACACACACACACACACACACATCTGGCTGTGGATCATTTCACTCTGCGCCAAAGACATCCTGGGG